>JAGSMP010000490.1:0-360018 GCA_029286625.1 Parnassius orleans | reverse complement strand
TGTGTCAAGCGTATGTTTGCGTTTGTATGTACTTATAAATATATGAAAATAACGACAAACACTTCCTATGATGATAGTAAAACATGTATCTATATGAGTTGATTAAAAATAACATATAAAGGAGACAGTTTCTTTTTGTATGGAGAATGGGCCCACCACGAATTTTAGTGAACCTCAATGAAATGTGTGTTGATTTATTTCTTATAATCTATAGATTATAAAATTAATATTAGTTTTATCGCATCTAACGGGAATTCTGAAAAATTAAAAATTAAAATATGAATATCGCAATAACCTTAAAACAAACTAAAAGCGATTTTCTAGTAGTTTTCACCGATATTATGAGTTAGAATAGTGTATATAGAATGTAATAGCTTAATAATTAATAGTATTAAACGAATTTGTAGGTACATTCAGCAATTATAGATATTTTAAGATAGATGGAAAATCCTTTTAGCAGTTCCGGCAAAACAGCGCACAGACAAACAAACGTGGTGTGGAGACTATTTTTTACAGGTATTAATTAATTAGTGAATATACATCACACACACCATTACAGTAATTAAATAAATATGATTAAAGCCAAGATGAATAACGGATAATATGTCTATTTATAATATTACCTTTAAATGCTATATAGTAAGAAAGCTGTTTTGAACTGGTTGTATAAGGATAAAATACAAAGTAAAAGGCCACTGCATATATTGTTGTAATTATTTCAAAGCAGTCTATAGTAATCTAATAGTGGAACAGACATACAGACAGGTGCGGTGTCAAGACTTTGTTTTAATATGTTTTGTTGATTAGTAAAGGCAGTGTAAACTTTGTTTTAAAATATATTAACTGATTAGTTATCATACTCCAAACACCAAAGCCAAAATGACTAGGTAATATCATGTTTATCTATGTTATTACACACTGATAAATATGGTAAGATGTTTTAAACTGGTTGTGTAGGATAACATTTAAGTACGTAAAATGTAATCTACTATATTATTTCATTCGGTTTTGCAGGACACAGTAATAAAAAGAATATATAACAATAAACAATAACTGTATAAAATTGAATATAAAATCGTCTTGTGCCAACATACAAGAAAGCTTAAAAGTAACTTAATTTTAATATTGCATTATGATTTTTTTAGCAGGTGCACTAATAAATATATTAAGGTATCAATTAAATCCTGAGTATCTGATTAATAAACTCAACTTTATCATATTATATTAAATACAAAATTTTAAAAACATAACTTTTTTATAATAATTAAAACTTTTTAAGAAATGTAAAAGAAATGACGAAAAATATGCTGATTCGATGTTACCTCAAATTTTCTTCTTTTTCTTTGTGGCTCAATTTTCATATTCTTCTGGACGAAGCTTGCAAAAGTACAACTGTTACTTCCTTTTAAAATTAATCTGCCGTTTCTTGAATTTTGAACTTTGGTCATCATATTTTTAATTTTTAGTTAGTTGCTATACAATTATTATTGTGGCCTCTTCTTGTATTCATATTTATTTGTTTTCGTCACATCCGGTATTGCGTCCATTCCGTTATAATATATTTTTCCATGATGATTTCCATTATTTTATTTTTAATTTTTCTCTCTTTATGTAAGCCGGCGGTGCGCGTACATTGTAGCAGCGCACCGCCTGGCAGGGTCGCCATGTGATATATATAGGGAAAGGTCTTGTGTGAATTAGGAGACGTGTTGATACTTCTATAACTTTAATTATACTGATCCGAACTTATTCTACCTTAACACTAATATATACTATGGTTAGGGTTACACTACAACAAATAAAACTTGAAGATAATAGGACTGCAGACGCAAAAAATACCAAAGATACAAAAAATAATGTAGATAATATTAAGATTACAGAACCAGACGAGGTATATGTACCAAATTAAATTAATCAAACTGCTGCATTGACACCTATTAAAAGGGTTAGTGAATATATAAATACGATAATTCCAAATGTATAAACACCAAAGAAGGAAGAGATAAAGAAAGAATTAATAGAACATGATTTATGAAAGTCTTTTAAATGCGAATATAAAAATTCAAGCAACAATGAAAAGAATATTTTAAAGAGAATGGTGAATAGTGACGTTGTAAAAAAATATAAACAGACAACAAAGATGAGGGCTTCTTTAGGTTTAAAACATGCAGTTTTAAAAAACGCAGGGAATAGCAGAAAAAGAGATTTCAGTTACAGGAACTTATTGCATCATTTTATAAAAGAGACGACGTCAGCCGAACAACGGCGGGCAAGAAAGAGTACAGAACACAGAACAAAGTGAAATACCAAAAAAAAGATACCTACTAGACACTTAAAAATTTACACAAAAAGTATATTGCTGAAGAAGGAAGAGTGAGCTTTAGCACTTTAAAAAAATATCGCCCTTTCTTTGTTATACCTCCTAACATTGATGCTGCGCATGCATAAAGCACTCGAATATGCAGTTCATGGCGGATAGGGAATACAAACCGGGTTACCCGAAAACCGAAAAACCGGTATTTCGGCATATTTGAATTATTAAAAAAACGGTTATTTTTTCACGTTTCCGGTTTTTTCGGGTTTTTTATTATTTTCATATGGCAACACCACGTGTCTGTCAAAACGATGTATTTATTGTGATGCCCCGACGGGGAATCCCCATATTTGTTGTATCCCTAGGTTCGTGGATCATACGGGGAAATACCTAGTCAGTAATCACCATTGTTAGTGAAAAGACGTATTGTGTATAGACTGTAACTGTATCGTAGTTTAGCTGTAGTAGCTTTGAACTGTTTTAAATAGTTTAGTGAAGGAGCTTAGTGAATTTGTCGTGAAGTTCAGTTATTGAAGTTTAGTGTAAGTATTTGACATTTATAGTATATAGGTTAGTTAATTAGTTGTACACGGCGACACATCAAGCGTAACGCCCATGCATTCTCCGTTGCTACAATTGGGGCGAATTTAGAACAAAAACATTACGATTGATGTGCAGTGCACTGTGTCTATAAACTGCTATTTTAAAATATTAAGATAGTCACACTTATAGAAAATTATTATAAATGCAAAAGTTTGTTTTTTAATATGTTTGATACTTTATTTTTTGTTGTGTCGTTCTTAAATGTGAATAGAACTAATAATAATATTAAATATATACAAACCTTTCATTAATTTTTTTTTTTATTTTATAAATTTCTACACTTTCATTGAAATTTTTAATAGGTACGTATCTATTTAATAATTGAAAAGATAGATAGAGAGAAAGCCTGAATTTCACATGCAGTTTAACAATATAATTTATACAAAGAATAGAAATTCTTATTTTCAAACCAGTTTCACCGAAAACCGGGTTTTTTAATAAGAAATCCGGGGGGGAAACCGGGTTTTAATTTGGGCCGGTTTTGCATTCCCTAATGGCGGACAAATTAAAATCATTTGGTTTACTTCAAAGTAATAACTTAAATGACGTAGTATCAGACTTGGTATGCGATTTTAAAACAAAAAATTGTTTGTACGGCGATTGCACTGAATGTTCTGAAAGATAAATTAATAGTGGTGACAAAGATCTAGAGATACAAGTGAAATGGTTTAATTGGACCTTAAAGGAATATGTATATGGCAAAGACGATAATGTAAAAAAGGCAAAAAAAAAATGATGAAAACTATAAATGAAGGAACTTTCAAAGAATTACCAGAAACATTTAACAAAGAAATTAAAGCATTCAAAAGGCACGTCTTCAACTTTTATTATCAATACAACCAATACAAGTTCTGCCGTGCTTGCGATAATGGCAGTAAGTCCGATTTTTGGGCAAACTGAGTTATATACAGATACGGAATCAGCGTAATGAACTTTATAATATAGTCTGACACTCATTTTAATATCTCAGCGGGAACTGATAAATTCAGTAATGATAAGAGCAGTATGATTTAAATTGTTACAAAACTTACTTATTAATACAGCAGTATGTATACTTACTATTGGTTTGCAAGTGTGGCGCCTACAATAGCATTACGATATTGCTAGTGATTACCGCAGTCTTACACTGTGCTTACCAATAAGGTATTTGTTTCGAGTACATTTATTATAATATCAGCATTACACTTACTGCGTATATAATAATCAAAGGTATTTGTTTTGAGTTCATTATTTACTTATAATATCAGCAGTAAGTACACCTGCGTATGTAATAAACAAAGGTATTTGTTTTGAGTTCATTATTTACTTATAATATCAGCAGTATGTACACTTACTGCGTATAATAAACAAAGGTATTTGTTTTGAGTTCATTATTTACTTATAATATCAGCAGTAAGTACACTTACCGTATGTAATAAGCAAAGGTATGGTTTTGAATACATTAATTTATTATTATTTAAACAGTAAGTACACATACTCCAGGTGTAATAAGCAATGGTATTTATTTCGAGTGTACAATCCTTGAAAACCATCATAAGAAAAGTAATATTGCACGTTTTGGAATGCAATAGTTATTAGTTCATGATTTTTGGACGTAAAGTTTGAGTTACTATAATTTTGCTTAGAATTAAATGCCTGCGGGAGTTGGGAGGCATGAAGGAGTGGGGGAGTCAGATTGAATTTATTGCGTGGCGCGTTTAAGTTTAGTGAGCCCAGCAACCGTTCAGTGGGAGGTTATGTGCGTGCGCTTACACCGCGCTTTGTACTATCGGAGCTAATATTTACGTAAGTATTTTTATTTAAATCTTTTCGACCACGCAATTTAAGTATCGTGTGAATTTCTTGACAGTTTTTGCTATACTTTTTCGGATACAAGTTAGTTATAGTTATAGTTTATACTCATTAATTGCGAATTACGGACTTTGCAGGTTAGGTACATCTGATAAACTGCTAACTACGAGTTAAGTCGACGCATCTACAAAAGTATCCGAAAATGTATTGGCGAAAAATAAGCAACTTTTGTAAAAGTGCTACGTTTTTTGAAACTTCTTTAGAATCGTTGTGATTTGAAACTCAATGAAACGAAAAGCTTCACTGAAGAGAAATATACATGTATTATGTGACACAACACATTATGTGAAATGTACATGGATTAAGCCTGTGAGAGAGAGATAGATATAATTCATACTTTAGTTACCGTAAGCCAATCGTTTCATTTGTTGAAATTGAAAACTTGAGAGTCTGTATAATATGCAATTTTTATATTATGTAGAATAAAATTAAAATAGTTTTTAAATTTGGTAACAATATTATATTTAAAAAAAAACTACTATTATGCTACTCATGATAGAGACTCTGCGCTCGTTTCATTCTCTCGATATTTCGTTTTCTGAAGATTTCACTTCCACTGCGTATGAACTCCACAAATGTTTTTTTTTAATATTTATATTTATGAGATTTTTTTTTAATCATTAATGCAGTAATTTTTTTTGTTGTAATTACTTGTCCATTAAATGCATCGTAAACAAATTAGGTAAGGTTAGTAACATATATTTTGTTTATATTTTCAGACTATGGCTACCAGAAAAGATTTAATAATTAGCAAGACAAAACAAGCACAACTAAAAAATAAATTTACAGATATCGAGACAATTTTTTTCCGCTGGTACGATTTGATTATCGTAATGAGTATTCCAACAACTATAAATTGGCATATGTATAACTTTCAAAAATAGAAACCTGGCTTGAAGAAACGCAACCACAGAATAAACCAAATAACGATCCCATATAATTTGACCAAACGCAAAATCGTAAGCCACTAGGACGGCAACTAGTAAATGTGGGATTTGATAATACCGAGGTTAACTATACTTCTCATAATGCAGATATTTTATACTGTAATGAAGAATTCCTTCTCCTTCTATAATACCCGATGATAGTCAAATTGACATTCAAGAAGAACCTTTGCACAATCTGATGATAGTAAAGATACAGATTACGTGCCAGAAGAAGATATACAACTCTGTGTAAAAGTATCGGGAATATGTCAATAAAAGACCCGCGTAAAAGAGGTCGTTCTAATTTTTTACTGCATGTTGGTAGCACTGTACTGATTTAGCGCAAAGTTTGAGCGGGATCTGTCATTTAATTTGTTTTAAACTACACTTTTGTTGGTCATAGTTTTGAGTTATCGGCGATTTTACAATGGAAAATATTGTTGAACAAAGTGTGCCTTAAATTTTGTGTTTCGAATGATATTTCATGTGGTGAATCACTAAAATGTTGCAGAAATACCTACGGCGAATCGTGTATATCGAAAACAAGGGCTTATGAATGGTATAAGGCTTTTAAAGAAGGAGAAGTAGTAGTAGACTTGCCTCGTTCTGGTAGTTCAACCGCTACGACCAAAGCATCGACAAAATCAAGCTAGTGCTCGAAAATCGACGTATGAGTCTGAGAGAGTTGGCTATGAGGTGAACATATCTTTAAGTCCGTCCACAACATTCTCATTGACATTTTAGGCGAAGACGCGTCGCCGCTCGACTAGTTCCAAAAGAGCTCAATTTTGTTCAAAGAGCGCAGCGAACATGTCGCTGAAGACATGGTTTCTGAGCTTCTGGATCCGACCTTTATGAAACGTATAATAACTGGCGACGAGACATGGGTTTATGAGTACGACATGCAAACAAGCCAACAGTCTTCAGAATGGCGTCTCGAAAACGAGCCGAAACCAAAAAACCGCGGCAAAGTCGCTCCAAAATCAAGGTGATGCTGACAGTTTTTTGACTACCGTGGTGTGGTTCACTCGAATTCCTTCCAAAGGGAGAAACAGTGAATAAAGAATATTATTTAGGCGTCATGAAGCGTTTGCGTGAGTATCCGCCGAAAACGTCCAGATTTGTGGCAACACAACTCATGGATGCTGCACCATGATAATGCACCATCACACACAGCCATTATAGTGAAAGAGTTTTAGCGAAACATTCAACAAAAGTTCTCGACCAAGCACCATATCACACCTGATATGGCTCCGTCTGACTTTTTTATTTCCCAAGTTAAAATTACCACTTCAGGAAAACGTTTTGAGTCGATAGAAGCCATAACAAAATTCGCTGAATGAGCTAAAGGCCATACCGCCAAATAGCCTATGAAAATGTATGGAAGACTGGGTGAAGCGTTGGAGATGTTGTATTACAAGCGATGGGGCCTACTTTGAAGGCGATAAAATAAATTTAGATGAATAATTTGTATTTTTGTTTTATTGACAAATTCGATATTTAGTACACAGAATGTAAACAGTACAAAATCTGATGAAACAATATCTATTGCTAATAATGTCAATCTTCTGCCAAATAAATCCAGTTCTATCAACATTGTGAATTTGAAGATTGTAATTTAAAAGCGTTTAGCTCCTGTACACAATGTTTTTGTCTTTTGTGTTTAGTCCATTTTGAATATCAATATCAGAAGTGTGAAAAACATTATCCATATTCAACAGAAAATCATTATTTAAAAGAAATTAATTTATCCAGCCATTACCAAAATACGGAAAACAATTTGAAATTGATAAATTTACCAAATAATAGAGAGCCTCCCCACAACCGGCTACAAAACTTTGAGAATTTTCAGTCAAAAAAACTCCACGAAACAACTTTCAACTTTCCTCAACATAATAAATCAAATAAAGATAACTTGGCATCACAATGTGAATATTTTGGGTGTGTTGAAGAGATATTTAGTACCTGCGGGAAGTGCCTATGTTTACTCTGTTATTCACATTTTATAGCCGAAGACACTTACATGGACTGCAAAAATCATGCTTCTTCTTTGTCACAAAGACATACCGAAAATAAAAAAATATATAAAATACCTGAAAACAAGATACAAAAAGAAAACGAAGAATCAAAAATGGTTCAAAGAGAACATGAAGACAAAGGAATAACAAAAAAGGGAAACCCAAGGAAAAGAAGGAAATTTGAAGAACCATTAGAAAAAAGGAGAGAGAAAAAGACTAAATTAGAAATGGAAAAACTAACTATAAAAGACCCATGCACAGAAACATGCAAGAAAAAATGCACCAAAAATTTTTGTGATGAACGTAGAAGAGAAATTAATTCTGAATACGTTTCCTTAAGCTGGCAATTAAAGGGTATTTTTATTAAAACTCTAGTCGAAATTAAACCAGTTGCATGCAGGAAGAACACAAATTGCGAAATGCCAAAACGCAATGTAAGCTATGCTTACTATTTTTATAAGGATAAAACTAAGATTGAAGTTTGCAAAACCTTCTTTTTAACAACTTTAGGATACAATCCAAAAAATGACAAGAGAGTTCTATTAGCTTTACAAAGGCCAATAGAGAAACAAAACAATCAAAGAGGACATTACAAAAGAAGAACTAACTTTGACAGAGATGCAATAAAAACACATATTAATACATTTGGCCCAGTAAATTCACATTATAGACGTGAACATGCCCCGCACAGATTATATTTGCCCAGCGATATAACGATTACCTTAATGCATAGGCAATTTTGTGAAAAATACCCAGATCAAATAGTTTCTTTTGAGGTATATAGAAAGGTCGTTCGTGATGAGATGCATATTTCATTCGCTCATTTGGGCAATGAGGAGTGCGAAATATGTGCTGAATTTGAACAGCACCATAAAAGTCATGTAACACAAAGCGAAGATTGTGATTTCTGCAAAAGTTTCAAAATACATAAATTGAGATATGTGGAATCTCGTAAATCATATAAAGATGACGCCAAAAAATCTGCCAACGAACCACATACAGTTTACTACTCGATGGATTTACAAAAAGTGATTATGCTGCCTCGAATGGATCAATTTAAACGGGCAATATTTTGCTCGCGTATAATTGCCTATAATGAAAGCTTCGTACCGTTAGGATCTAGTAAAAAAGACAAAAATAATGTGCCTTTTGCAGCGGTTTGGCATGAAGCCATCTCAGGGCGAAAACAAGAGGATATAATTTCTACATTAAAAGCATTTTTATTGAATAAACGAGATGCTGAACAAATAGTATTATGGATGGACAATTGTTCTTCCCAAAATAAAAACTGGGCCATTTTGAGTTTTTTAGTGTATATTATTAATAGCAAACAAATAAAAGCAAACACTATTACCCTGAAGTACTTTGAGCCCGGCCATAGTTATATGTCCGTGGATAGCTTTCATCACCAGGTAGAACAGGCTTTACAAAGGAAAAATAAAGTCTATGACTTTGCAGATTTTGTTGATGCTGTGCGTCAAGCCAATTCAGCTAAAAATATTGTAAAAGTAATGGAAGTCGTTGATTTCTACAATTATATTGACCTGTCTTCACAACACAAAGTGCGCAAAAATGAACCAAGGGTATACCTCAAGGATATTATGGTAATAACAGCAAAAAGGGGTGAGTTCACGCTCAAATATAAAAATAATCACAATGATATAAATGAAAAAAATTTAGACTTTCTTCAAATAAAATATAAAATCAAAGAAAATTCATGAATTTATTCAAAATCATCACCAAGGGCATATCGGAATCTACTAAAATGGCATAATAAAGAATCTTTTGCAGCTAATGCCGGATAATAGAAAAGTTTTGGCTAAACTTACCTGTTTCAGATGTAAATATTGAGTAAATATATGTTTATTTTTTTATTTTGATTTAATGAGAAATAAGTATGTTGAATTATGATTTGTTAAATTAGTACGTAAGTAAGTTTTGTACGATGGATCTCAAATTCTTGCCATATTAAAGATAAGTTAGTTTAAAAACATTTGTACAAGTATTAATTAATAAGGAAGGTTATTAAATAAAAGATTTTTTACTGTATTTACTGTTGTTTCTTCCTAAGAAGCCCTATGAATTATATGAATCACTTACCATAAGAGCAGTAACTACGTACTTACTCCGGTAATTCTAAGTAATTATTATTTTAAGATTATCAACGTATACTTAGCATAAACGGTTTTTAGTCATTTAAAACTAATATAATTCAACAACATCTTTAATTGGTACACTAAATAAAAATACATCACTTACGCTACATATTTCAATTATCTTATTTTAGAAAACTCATTAACTGAAAACAGGAAAGGTGAAAAAAGAACGAAAAGTTTGCGCGCCATTTTCTCGAAATCTTATTACAGATACTTACTGCCATTATCATAAGCACGGCAGAGTTATGTGCAGAAAACTTAAAAGAATACGAGGCTATAATTCATATAGATTTTTCAGGTAAAATTACATTTGTAAATTTCACCAAGAAGTTCAAGCTAAACATTTTGTAAAAGATCAAATCACTTTACATACGGGTGTACTATATTTAAAAGACCAAAGCCCAGAATCATTCTGTTCCATTTCGCCCGATAATCAACACAACCCAGAATCTATATGGGCACACCTAGATCCCGTTTTAAATTATATTAAGACTACTTATACAAATGTAAGTACCATCCATTTTTTCTCTGACGGACCCACTACTCAATACAGGCGGAAGAAGAATTTTTATCTGTTTACGCAAAACATTTATGATTATGGATTCAGTCTAAGTACCTGGTCGTACTTCGAGGCAGCTCATGGTAAAGGTGCAGCCGATGGCGTGGGAGGTGCTATTAAACGAACCCTTGACATGAAAACAGCTCAGGGATAAGACATTCCTGACGCCCAGGCTGCATATGATGCTTTGTCATCGACAGAGACTACAATCAAGATCGTTTATGTACCGGCTGAAACAATTAAGTCTTTAGATCCATCAATAGTCTACAACCTGACATATTTACCCGGGACGATGAAAATCCATCAATTGATAACCTGCGGAAAGTACAAACTCAAGAATAGAGATCTTAGTTGTTTCTGCGAAAATGCTAGTGGGAATTGCGAATGTCATTTTCCTATTTACTACGACTTCGCGAAAAGTATTTCTAATAATACTCAAAAACAATGTAGTTTAAAACGAAAAAATAATATTAAAACGAATAAAAACACGAAAAACAATCTACAATAAAAGAAACGCCGCGTTCGTGAGAGTTTAAGCTTATTATCAGAATCGGATACTGACATTGAATTCGCTGAAAGTAATGCACCGGATGTCTTGTCCGATGTTTCTAGAAATACTAACCTGGATAATTTCGATAAGATTACACATGTCAACTATTTGGATGCAAAATCAGGTTCAAATCACTTTCAAAAACACATTGATCCAAAGAAGAAAATTAATGTTTTGTAACTGCTACTGTAATTATACAAAAACCCTTTATAATATCAAATAATGATGTTGAAACACAATATGTCACAAAAACTGATCAAAAAACCCCAACAAGAGACCTGGAGGATATTCAGCAAGAATACAACACGACAGAAATATTAGATACCAACAAAGTTACCCCTTTGTCTGAAATAAGACATAGTGAAGAAAATAAGGCTCATTTAAATTTACGTTTGAGTTAAATATTCTTTGAAGAAGGGAGAAAAATCAACCACGCCAATAAAGAAAACAATGCTATTCCATCCACTTCTAAAACAAGCAGTGAAGTTTGCACAGTTGATTATACTGCCCGTAAATTTATAATAGGATATCCAATAAATACAGAACAACCAATTCAGATACATCACTAACAGAATAACTTGAATGAAAATGAGACACATGCAAACGAAAACCAAAAGGCTAAAACTCCGGATGACTGCAAAATTAAGAAAGTTGAAAAGATAAGCGTGATTGAAAAAGAAACTGGAGATGATTCTAGAAATATAAAAACTAATTTTAAAGAGGCAAATGCCCAAGAAACAATGGGTTTTGAAGTTGACGCTAGTGTTATAGTTCGATACTACCAAAGAAAACAATGAAAGTATTACATCGGATTTATTATACGTTTTAAATGAGGATAACGAAACTTTTTATAAAATACGCTATCTCAAGACTGTAAAGATTCTCAACCTAAAATTTATAATGATGAAAAAAATCAGAAATAGATATTGTGTCAATTGATTCAATAGTTAAACGTGTAAATTTAACATCACGAGGAGAATCAAAAGAATACTTTTTAAAAGAGGAATTTGATTATGTTTACTTTACATAGATATTTTGTTAAAGTGAATTAAGTTGATTTAAAAAAAAACTAAATTGTTAAAAAAAATTACTTGGCTGGAAAAAAAAATCTCTTTAGTTTAGCCAATATTTCAATCATCAGATAACTTTTAGCCGAGGAATGATTTTGGCGGTTTGACAGCGTTTGTGAAGAAAATATTGTCAAACTTGAAAATTTATTCCTCATATAAAACTTATCCAACTATAGAAAAAATGGCCCTTATTAGTTTAGCCGGTTTTTCAATCGTCAGATAACTTTATCTTTTTTTTTTAAATAAAACCAGTATGTATTATTATTATCTCATTTCATCTTTTTTATTACTTTAATAGTGACCATATGAAACAAGCTTTACAAAACAATTGGGTTACTTTTGTGTTATCGTAACATAAAAGTTCCTGTGTTGCATTTGTGTTATAAGTGAAATTATTGGCGGCCTTACCCAGTTATGAATTAAGTAAGTTTTCTTTTTTTTTATTGGATAAGGGTGACAAACGAGCACACAGTCCACCTGATGGTAAGTGGTTGCTGCGGCCCATAGACATCTACATTCTATCCTTGATTACAAATCAAAATGCAGATGCGTTGACACCCGTGAGGACTAAGATGGAATGCCTCATTTCCAATAAAAATGGTCTCCGGTTCTCTACACTCACCATACGAAACACAGCAGCGTTAAGCTGCTACTTTACGTTGGTATTCTGTGAGAGTGTGGTCCTTTCCCGGTCGAGCCGACCCATTCGTGCTACAACTATACTACTAATATAGCTGCAGCATGGCTCTACCACGTAAAAAAAACCCTTCCCTGTATAAGATAAGAAACTTTTCGCTAGGGTATGCTAAATTATTATTTTGTCTATATAATGTTCGTTTGTTAGGCAAGGCAAACATTATTCCTTATTAAATTATAGCCTTCGGAGCTTTATTTCATTAGTAGCAATGCCATTAATTTTTCATCTAGGGTAAACCTGGCCATTTTGTTCTTACAAATTGTTTTTAAATGTTCAGTTTCATGTTGAAATCGACGACAGAACTTCATGTTCTTCAGTAGAACGTCAAAATACGTATGATGAACAAATAACTCCTGGGCCTTCAAATAATGAAATGTTTGCATCCGAGTCCCAGAGCGTCTCTAATCAGCCAAACTTTGAGCATCTTATCAATCGATCTTTTTCACATGTTACAGAGGAGTCATGGTCTACATCAGTTACTGAAATACCTGAATTTGATTTTTCCATGTCTGAATGTGGTTTGACTGTGAATATTGAAGATAAAAATAATGTTGTCGATTTTTTTCATCTTGTTTTTCCACAAAATTTCTTAGAATATCTAGTAAACTGTACAAACGATTATGGGAACCGCCTCTGTAACACTAACAGACCTCATACTAGACATAGTCGTAAAACAGTATATCGTGAGACTAATTGCGAAGAAATGATGAAGTTTTTGGGTCTCACTCTTTTGAAAGGTCATGTAAAATGCCCCAAGCAAAGAAGTCTCTTCTCGCCATCAGATCCAATATATTATCATCCCGTTTTTAGCTACACGATGTCAGGAAGAAGATATGAACAAATTTTCGTTGTTTATATGCAGCAACGAATGCCAAAGGGATGATAAGATCGTACAACTAATTGATATGCTAACACTGAACTTCAGAAAAATCTATAACCCTGGCAAAGAACTGTCGTTAGACGAGTCTCTTCTTTTATTTCGAGGTCGTTTGCACTTTCGCCAGTATATTAAATCAAAAAAGGCTCGCTATGGCATCAAATCAATCGAACTAACAACACATGATGGCTATGTTCTCAACATGAAAATGTATAGTGGAAAGCAAGCTTCAACTCCTGAATCTGGATCAAAAACTGAAAACTTGTATTAAAATTGATGCGTCCATACCTATTACATCATCTATTTATAGATAACTACTATAATTCTGTGAGCTTGTCACAAAAATTACTTGAATTGAAAACTCATACAACTGGCACTTTAAGTACAAATCGCAAAGATAATCCTAAAGACATAGTTAATAAAAAACTGAAGAAAGGTGAACACGTGTGGGTACGCAAGAACAAAATATATGTTTCTAAGTGGAAAGACAAGCGCCCAGTTTTTATGATAACTACTAAACATCATCCATCGATGGTGCAAGTAAGAAACAAATATGGAAAGTTGAGATTGAAACCTATTGAAGTTAAATCGTATAATGATAACATGTCCGGTGTTGATCGCTGTGACCAAATGGTAGCTTATTATTCGACTCCTAGGAAAACCATAAGATGGTACAAAAAGGTACTATTCCATTTACTGGATGTAGCAGTTTGGAATTCATTTTATCTGTTCAAAAAATATAAAAAGAACAATGCTGCCAATTATCATTATGTAAACTACAGAGATGAACTTATCAGTGATGTTTAGACTTGACAACAATTTGAAAGGGAAAGATTTGGTCATGGCATCCAGTAGCATTCATGATAGCAGACGGTTCCGTCCCAGTACATCATCTGTTCCTCCTCCACCACCAAATATTTCACAAAAGACAAACATGGTGAGTGGTCATTGGCCAGAACAAATGCTAGCTCGAGCAGGAACCAAAAAAAAATTTGCATTTCTGAAGTGCAAGGTATGTACCCAGAAAAACATTAGAAGAGAAACCAGCTATCGTTGTAAAAGATGTCCAGATAAGCCTCCATTATGTCCATCATGCTTCGAATTTTATCACGAAAATTTAACAGATTAAGATCTTTTAACCCTTTATAAGGCTCTGTCCATATTTTGGACACCATAACTTTTAAATTTTCGCGGCTGAATGAAACGTCAGGCAAATTAAATTTTTGTACTCTGTGATTTGACAGTTTGTTAGCAATAACAAAACGAAAAAAAATAAACAAAATCTATGGACGTCATTTCTCGGTGTTTGGGTTATCTTGCAAAATTCGGTGATTTTTGAGTGCTGTGTGTTTATCCAACTTCATCTTCGTGAAAAATGAATAGAAAGGTAAGTTTTATTTTAGAAGATGTTCTAAATATTGTAAATATGGTATAAATGTCTTGATTGTAGTCATTACTTTCATTTTTCAACGAAAATTTCGAAAAATTATGACGTCCATATATTGGACAGAGCCTGTTGGCCTGTCCGGCAAGTGCACTTTTGAATAAACTGCTTTTATGTTTTTTTCCTGTTTCAGATAATACAATTAGATAAACTTGAGGCAACTCTAGAGGAACTTTTTGGCTTATCGGATGGTGAGCATTCGGAAGATGGTTATGAAAGCGATGAACGGGAAAATGAGGCAATTTTCACGGAAACAAGTCAAGAAGAACTCGAAAATATTATTGGATTCTCCGTCGTCTTCTAGAAGCCAAGTTGCTGTCAATTCACCTATACCTTCTGTAAGTGGAGTTTCTGTAATTCAAGATATCAACGAATCGGCACCAGATGATGCCAATAATAGCATTGTTCTGAGAAGCAATAGTTCGGAGCCTGAAACTATTTCAGACACTGAAGAGGAAGACGACGACGACGATGATGATTGGAAGAAAGTGTTTTTCCCTCATATGGCACCTATTGAAAAGTTTGATGATATTCCAGTAAAACCAAAACAGAATTTTCCAAACAGAAGTGGTCCTCATACATATTTTAGATTATTTTTCTCTGAGGAAATCTTGTCTGTAATAGTTGAGCAAACCAATCTTTATGCAGCACAAAACAAGCAGAAGAATTGGGTTGATGTTTCTGTTGTAGAAATCCAGGCGTTTCTTGGAATATTGGTACTAATGGGTGTACATCCTCTTCCAAATTTAGATCTATACTGGGCAACAGATCCACTGTTTTGTGTCCGGGAAATTGCGGATGTTATGACCTCCAAAAGATTTAAAATGATCCTAAGGAACTTGCATCTAAATGATAATACGAAAATGCCTCAAAGGGGTGAACCAGAATTCGATAAACTGTATAAGATTAGGCCTTTAGTCGATTTCATGAATACGGCTTTTCAAAATGCGGCAAGAAACTCTTCATCACAAAGCATAGATGAATGTATGGTGAAATTCAAAGGCGCAGTACTGAAGCAATATATGCCCAATAAGCCCGTAAAGAGGGGCTTCAAAATATGGGCGCGGTGTGATAGCAACACAGGCTATCTTTATGAATATGAAATATATACTGGCAAAAAGGACAACGAAACAGAGTTTGGATTGGGAGCTAGTGTAGTAAAAAGTCTCTGCAAAGCACTAGTGGAAGAAAAGATGGATACTGTTCACGTTGCATTCGACAATTTTTTTTCTTCAACTGAGCTTATGCAGAATTTATTTGAACAGAACATATATTCAACAGCGACAGTCCGGTCTAGCAGAACCAATTTACCCAAGAGATTGAAAAAGCAGGCTGCCAAAAAAAGTGAACCAAAACTAAAACTTAGTAAAGGGCAATATAAGTGGAGGGTCAACAAAAATGTTAGTTTTTTTTGTTGGATGGATACTAAGATAGTCAATATTCTTAGTACTGCCTACCATCCAAAACAAAAAGTGTTATGTAAGAGGACACAAAAAGATGGCAGTAAAAAGGAGGTGCCATGTCCACTGGGAGTGGTTGAATATACGAAGAGGATGGGGGGTGTGGACCGCTTCGACCAAAAGCGTGGCACATATCAAGTGGCTAGGCGAAGTCGAAGATGGTGGATGAGGATATTTTATTTTATAATAGATGCTGCCATCACTAACGCATATATTTTATATGCTCAAAAAATGCGATACCCTATGACTAGTTTGCAGTTCCGCACAATGCTGGGAAGGAATTTGATTGGTTTTTTCAGCAGCAGGAAGAAAAGGGTGTCTAACTTACCATCATTTGTTTGTAAAAAACCAAAACTTGATAGCCGACAGAAAGCTAAGTATGGTCTACCAGACGATCTGCGGCTAACAGATGTAGGATCTCATCTCCCTGGTCCACTGGAAAGTTACAGAAGATGCAGAGCTTGCAGCAGCAAGGAAAACAGCAAAAAATCAAAAATACAGTGCATCCGCTGTGAAGTTGCCTTGTGTGTGGTCCCATGCTTTGCCGAATTCCATAGACCCTAGTAAGGCTCTGGCCAAATAATGGACACCATGTTTAAAAAAAATTAAAAAGATAAACTCATATTCTTAATAAAGAGGTTCTAGTTATCATATTTATCAATTTTTAATTCCATACCCTTAGCAGTTTTCTGTGCCTTATAAAGGTTAATTGTGAAATTTTTATTTAGTAATAAGTTTATTATGATGATGATATCATGTTCAAAAGTTCCTATATCTCTATGCTCAAACTGAAAACTACATTTATTGATTATATTTATGAAAATTTTATTGATGTTAAAAAGTATTAACTCATATAATTTCAGTGCCATTAAGACTAAGGCTAATTGAAAAATATTTTATTTGTACTTTTCTAATGCTAATAAATAGTTTAATTTGATTTCTTGCGGAAGGTGTTCTCGATATACTACATGTTGTTTCTTTATTTCTTTAATTGCCTTAAAAAACAATTGAGACTGAAATTGATTTCATTAACTACATTTTGTATAAGTATTTCTACATAAATGTATACTTAAATATTACCGTTGTTTCAATTGCACTCATAAAATCGTTGATCGTCTAAAGACGTACGGTCATATCGTATAGTCAAATAGCCGTCGCTTTTTGTCAGTACGCCTCTCGACGCCATCGTTGACAGGCGTTCTGGCAAATCACGCACTTGAATGCACATTTCATGTGCCAGTACGTCGTGCGACGTATACGTCTATATCCGTTGTGTCACAATAGGTAATTTTTGACGCAGTGTAGTGACACAACGCCTATGGCCAATGTATGGAAAAAAAGTAGTGTATTTGCAAGTGCAATCGGTAAGCGAGTACTGTCCATCAACGTGTTAAGCAAGTCTTCGTGAGGTTCAGCCACCTAATGATTCAGTTGCAAGCTTTGTCAAAATTTTAACCAATTTCTCTTTTTTGATAACATTTTCTTCACCATGTAACCTGAAATGAAATAAATAAAAATAATTTAGTCCAATATTTCTATTTTATGACTGAATGACAAACATAAATTGTTTTGTTCACCTTAATAAGGTAAAAAAGGGCATAATGGCAGTTGGCATTCGCTACCGGTCCACGCATGGTGTGGTGAAAATAAAGTGGTAGATGCCGTAAATAAGAAATATAAAATATATAAATATTAATATTCTATCATCATCATCATCATCATTGCAGCCCTTCACAAGTCCACTGCTGAACATAGGCCTCCCCCAAGGAACGCCACAAAGCACAGTCCCAAGCCACCTGCATCCATTGACTTCCTGTATATCATACCAGGTCGTCACTCCATCTAGTGGGGGGACGCCCTACACTACGCCTGCCGGTACGAGGCTGCCATTCGAGAACCTTTCTTCCCCATCAGTTGTCGGTTCTTCGAGCTATATGGCCGGCCCATTGCCACTTCAGCTTACTAATCCTTTGGGCTATGTCGGTTACTCTGGTTCTCCTGGGGATATCCTCGTTTTTAAGTCTATCACTCAGAGAAACGCCGAGCATAGCCTCTCCATAACTCGCTAAGCGACTTTGAGCTTCCTCATACGGTCTGAAGTAAAGGACCACGTCTCAGATCATCACTGGCAACACGCACTGGTTGTACAATCTAGTTTTGAGGTTTTGAGGTATGCCTGACGAGACAATGTGTCGTATATCCCCCATGAGCAACGACACAAATAAACATTCTATACATCCATAGATATATACTTATACATTCTCATACATATTATATACAAACATACATAAATATAACCTAGATTATCAAATTCCAATTAAGGTATCTGATAATAATTATTGTCATGAGTAAGTAGGTGTTGATATTTCCAAATAGCATTCTCAAAAAATCTTTTGAAAACATTTTTGTTAGGAGCTTTCCTGTTGTCATCGGGCAAAGAGTTCCGGAGAAGTTTAAATTTTTTTTTTAAAATAAAGGAGTTGCTGATAAAACCAGTGAAGTGTAGTGGAACTGTAATCTTTAGATTAGATGAAGAACAAAGAATTCAATCATGATTCGAGGATAGGTATTGAAATTTTGTCTTAATATGTCTAAGGATAAACTTAATTTATCATACCTTTTTGCTTTTTTGCACATTTTCTCCTATCTGGCAACATTTGTCTCATCACATCAGCATTAGAATCAATTTCTGAAAACAATAATTGTGAATGTTAAATTCTTGTACATACACAACTTAATATTAAAAAATAAATATAAAATGTATGCTTCTGTATTATATGTATTAACTCTGTATGATTACTATTTACAAGTGTTAGTTTAGTATAAGCAGATTTAAAAAAGTGAACTATATTATATTCACAAACCAATGAGTTCTGCCGGAACATCTAATTCCATTGCTTTTGGTACTTGCACTTACAGGCTGTTCCATGACTACATCTGAGAAATAATTTAACATTATTACACTTAATATAATACCAATTGCACAACACCACACTCTACATTATGATTTCTTATATTTACGCGAACACTACACATTGAATAAAACTATTTTTACGGATTAATCGCGTTTAATCTACTATTTATATTAAATAGTAAATTAAACGCGATAAAATCCGTAAAAATAGTTTTATTCAACCACAATCTACAACTGATACAGTGCTAGGCATGCAGTGCCCCTTCCAGTTGGTTTGATTAAAATATAAAAAATACAGTGTTTTCATATTTTGTTTGGAAAAATTGTGTTTAATTTTGAAAAATTGTTAAATAAATGTTATTTTAGTTATAAGTCTTTGCATTATAGCATTATGCAGGTGACAGCTTACAGTTTAGCGTGTCTAGAGATGGAACAATGTTAAATTGATTTAAAAAGGCAATTAATGATACATAAAGCAAAGCAAAATTATAAATCAGCTATGGAAATTTTTTAAAACGGAACATAAATATATTTCTTTATAAATAAATTACAATGCATGTAAATATTAGTTACAGTTTAACATAAATTAAGACATTGTAGTTACATATTATACTATTCATTAATTTGAAAATAAAAATCATCTTCTATTTTATGTTAATTGCAACATTTATCTTGACATTAAAACAAATAAAATAGCTGCTCGCACCTATAATTTTCAGTATGGTGTTGACTGCACCTGAGGCTTTTCAAGGTATGAGTGCTAGTGCCTTTTGCTAATCTAAAATAAAAATAAATATACAAAATTCGACCTGCTCAAAATTCAAAACTTTATTAAACATAGTTTGTATAAAAAGGTTATTATAATATTAAGGAATTTATGGATGATAATAACCCTGGAATGAGTGTTCGCTACCAAGCTATTTCTAATTTGTTTTGTGTGGTTAATTGTGTAACATACATGATTGTAAGCTGTTATTTTTAAAAAAAGTCCCGCTGGGTTTCTTGCTGGTTCTTCCCAGGACAGAGGTTTTTTCGAACAAGTGGTAATTGAACAAAGAGTGACTTTCAATAAGTATTATTTATAATCTATATTGAATAAAAAGTTTCTGTTTCTGTTTCTGTTTCAATCATATATATGTGTATAAGATATGCTAGCACCAAGCACTTTGTATGAAGTATCTATCCTCTGTTTATTATTGTTTCCTTAAGTAAATTTTTGCTATTTGTTGAGTTGGTTTATTTAAATGCCGAAAAAAACAAAAAATTGTTTAGGGGAGTCAAGCAGGGGAGTTAGTCATTCGCCTTCGAGATTACTTTAAGCAAGAACAAAACGGCAGAATAAATATAAAATTACTTAATTTCTTTTTCTTAATATTGCTTGCTACTTTCTCTATTTATTTATTTTTTGGTGTAGTACATGAATCCTAAGCTACTTAAGTTTAGCATACTTTACTAAGACAGTATACCACATACTAAAATAGAATTACCTTACTTATTTTTTGTCAAACTCAAGCTACGATTGTGTATTCCCTTGACAGTTTTTACTTCCGATTATGAGGCACACTCTTATAATTAAAAAAAATTACCACTAGTAAGCACAGTATGTATTTGTGCATGCAAGTAAAATAAATTAAACTTTTATAATTCTCATAGTTAACCCTTTACTGCATGATATATTAAATAAGTGAAAAAAATATTTTTCTAAGTGAATGGTTTTATTAAACTTTCAAAACTAATTATAATTATTTTTCTTCAAAAAGTACTTAAGTTTCAGTTTTTTTTCAGAAACCATATATGGGTTCGTATGCATCAAAGCTTCAAATCCTTTGGACATATATGGTTTCGTATGCAACTAAGCAAATATGATAAGTGATATCAAAACCTTATTTTAACTGACGATAATTAAGTAAGAAAAGCTATACTAAATTATTGATGAAACTTAGTTAAACAATTCTCTTATCATTATAACATAAATATACCTTACATTTGGGACACTTAGTATAGGTTTTCATTGAACAAACTTGACAAATTTGTCGATTTTTCTGCCACTCTGGCAAGTGTCCAATATTGTCAGTCCGCACAGAGGGCAGGGTAAGTCCTGACGTTTATTTGGAGCTTTTCTTATTTTCTTCCTCTGGGTTGGTGTCCCAGGGTTTGAACAAATTGATGGACTTTCATGGCGGCTCGTAGATGGTGAACCAGTTACTGAATTGGCCAATGGACGACCCGTTTACGAGGTAAAGCCTTTCCTGCTTTGCGAAATGTTCCGAGATGGCTTGTTTGAAGACGAACAAAGATAAATAAGAGTCTTCGTTTCTTCTTCGCCACAAAATCCACGCATTTACAACGATAAATCTATCATATGGAAAAAACTTTTATACCACTTCTTTGATCTCAAATGAATCCTGTAAAAGCCCAGCATTGAATCAAGTGTCCACGCCTCCCATATGACGATTGTAGACTTCAACAACTTGTGGACAGTCTATTTCTTTGTATTGGTGGTCCTTGCGGCAATATCTTTCCTTTTTTGTGATAGGCTCGCTACCAACGAATGTTGAAAGCATATTCACAGGCTTGTTGTCAAACCAAGTTACTAAACCTAGTCGAATTCCATCCATTGTGGCAGTTTTTTCAATCATATGGCCTCTTCCTCCTTTTTTTAACTCTTTTTCGGAAGGCATTTGAGCATTTGGCACACGGTTCAATCGCACGGTACCCAGGTAAAGACCACTCTGAGTTAGATATACCTGTAATTTTGGACTATTGTACCAATTATCAAAAGATTTTGTGATTCTTGTGTTTTGGTACCGACTGCGATAAGCGAGTCACAACATTGCCACTAACTCCAAGGTCAGGTGCGCCATCAGGAACCTTGTTGCTTTGTTCGCCAGCAAATAACTCAAATCATAGCTGAACCCTGATACTCCACTCAAAACTTGGTTTTATAACCCCATTTATCCGGCCATGGGTTATACTGTTTGAGTTCGTGTCTGCCTTTGGTAGGTATCATCTGCTCATCTACCGCCAAATATTCTTCCCTGGGAACTATCAAAAGGCGCTGTCAATTCTCTCTATCAGAGGACGAACTTTGAATAGCCGTGTCCTTCTTTACCAAATGGAATAAATTTTGAGTTGTCGTTGAAATGTAAGAAACGCTTTATTGTTTCCCATCTGTTGCATGTCATTACCTCATTTACTTGAGGTTGCCCTATGTCCAATTCCAGTAAAGTCTTGATGCTGGTAGTTTCACTATAGACATAAAATTACTATACCTATAAACTGTTCCATCTCTTCTTTGAGATATAGGCTGGCTTGCTGATGTTATCTTGAATAGCTTTCAAATGGATTGTTCTACTATCATTGTTATCAACTCGTCAGTAAATAGATACAAGAAGAAATCGGCTGGCTAATCTAGCTCTTTATATATCAGGTAGTTCAACATCTCCAGTGAAAATATAATGATCCGGGTTATAAGGAGGCAAATGTTCTGTTGACCAGTTCATTCTAATGGTAGGTTCTTTACAACGACTGCTTTTCTTGGTCTTTGATGTTGAGGGTAATGTTGAGGTAAATTTGCTAAAGGAACATCGTCTTCGTCTGAAAATTCATCGTCCGTCTCAGGTACAATAACAGGGCGTCTAAAAGGTATGGAGGATGTAGGCATGTCTGTATCGGAATCAGGTGCCAAATCATCATCGCTAAGGCCATTCTCAGGGATTGCGTTAGTATGCCTGTTATGCCCATAAAAGCGTTCAGGGTTTACTCTAGAAAAATAGCTGAGCATTAAGAAAAGTAAAGGATTTAAAAGACCACATCCTTGTTCAATCATGTTTGAATGCATACGAAACCATATATGGTTTCAGAAACAATTGATGTTGAAAATGGGTGAAATCGAATAAAAGTGAAAATCAATTACAGTGCATACAAACTAGAGGATATGACACACAAGAAAATAATTTTTTCGTTCAAAAACTCACCTTTTCATTTTATTTATTTTGCTAAGTTGAGAGTCACACGTGCACGTAAACATTCACTGACAATGTCTGAAAAGTGAGGTTATATTCAAATGGCATGTAGCCATAGACAAAACAGTTGCGTTTTGTTTTTTTAATATGACAAACAAACCCCGTTAGGTTCATACAAATTTTTTATTTTTTAGAATAAATGAACTGTAAACAAGTCAAACCATATATGGTTTCCTATGCGTTAAAGGGTTAAGATTTTTGTCCTATCTTGCAAACGCACGCAAGTTACATTCTAGTGATCTGTCATCTTTTTTTTGTTAGTTCTTAGACATTTCAAATATTTTTCAATTACCCTGTAAAAGTACTACTTTAAATTTGATTACTACAAAATATATAACAAAATATGTTTAATACAATTTCACTTACCTCTATTTTCTGTAACTGTTGCAACAGTGATATTTTTATAACAATTTAAGCAATCACCACTATAATTGTAATGTCATTCAATAGTTACAGAGATAATTTTATTATGCGGCAGTAGGTTTTGTATTTTATAGTGAAAATTATAAATGGCTGGTGAAGTCATCATAAGGTGGTGCATTGTTAAGTAATTTTATAAAATTTTATGGTTTGTTACTGTATTACTGGTGTCCAATTAATACCTGCTTAGAAGTCACACTTTTACAAGCCAAAATTTAATTACAATGAATGAAAGTAATACAAGTGGTAAAATTAATAATTTTGTACAATATTTTGGACTTCAATATAAATATAATTTATTGTTGATTTTTAAACTGCTAGACCGATTTCGATAAAATTTAAATGAGACCACCTGGAAAGTATACCTTTGAAACAAAAAAAATTTTCCAAATCGGTTCAGGCGTCTTTGGGTAATCAAATAGATAAAAACAAAGATTCTGATGAAGTCGATATTAGTTGAAAATAACTCACCTGTTGCACTCAAAGGTATACTACACCAGAGATTCCTAAAGTGGGTTCCTCGGAACCTAAAGGTACCATGGAATAGCCACCAGGGTCCAACAAATTATTTATTTAAATAATTCCACAGTTCG
Source organism: Parnassius orleans (assembly GCA_029286625.1). Taxonomy (NCBI): domain Eukaryota; kingdom Metazoa; phylum Arthropoda; class Insecta; order Lepidoptera; family Papilionidae; genus Parnassius; species Parnassius orleans. The sequence continues at coordinate 335,541 of JAGSMP010000490.1, read as the reverse complement.
GTACAAATATTATTTTGAAATAGTCCAAAATTTGTGATGAGCTTTACCCATTACTATTGTGTAGGTGCAAAGGTAGTAAGCGAGCATAATTAATAATTTTACTTTTAAAATATTTTTAATAAAAATTATTTAAATGTCACTGTCTTTGATTTGTAATCATTTGATATGTGGTTCCATGAAATGAAAGGGGTTATCTTGAGTGTTACTTACCTTACCTTAAAAGTTTAGGAATCCCTGTACTACACCATGAGCTATTTCATTGTCAGTAAGCAAGCACGGGTATGAGTATCGAAGTCTCCGGCCTTCATTGTCAAAAAATTGACTTCATCAAAATGTTTTTACAGACACGTTTGCCAAGTAACTGTTCTTTAAAGTCAAATGAGCAGTGAATTTCTAGGCACTATGAAGGACATCAACAAGATTCTTAAGTTATTGTTTTTAGAGAAACTAAAAAGCTTCACTTGTTGCATTGCAACCACAAACATAATATCACTTTAGGGGTAGGGAGCACATAGGGAGGCGGAATTGCGTCCCGGATCATAACTCTGTATAAATGCGAGGAAATATACAGTACACATAAAAAAATGCACTCGACTCAGACTAGAAATATGTTTCGATCTCAGAGCAATTATTTAATTATTTTCTGAAGTTTCGACCAAATCAGTATATATAAAGTTACTCTGTATATATAAAGGTTTCAGTATATATAAAGGTACTCTGTGGACCAAATGGACTTATGGACCATAGATAAATAGATATGTAGTATGGACTTATGGACAATTTTGACTGATGGTGACACCGGCCGTCATACTAATTTTGAAACAATACGGCGTCTCAAGATGGCGTCCGTTAAATACCGTTAGATTTGTATTTGAGCCCGGTAGGTGGCGCTGTTGTCGAGATCCAGAAATCACCCGTGCGAAGCCGGTGCGGATCGCTAGTAATTAATAATTACAAATATGTAATATGTGTCAGGAAATTGTAAATTCAATAAATAATACTAATGATATTTACTAGGTGAGGCTCCATTTCTGCACAGTGTTCCGTCTAGGTGGGTACCATCATCTTACCTATTTTCACTGCCAAATATTAGTGCGTGCATTGCTGTGTTTTCGGTCTGAAGGGTGTAGAGAGCCTTTACTATTATTACAGGCTGTGTGGTATTCAATCATAGGCCCGTATTAATGAACGTTACTCAACGACGAACTCAAGTGCGTAATCATTTGATACGCCCTCATTACGAAATCAGCATCTCAAGATCGTTTCTAATTAATAAACACATAAAAACAGTATCTCAAAACGCTGTACTTAGGAATACTGTTCTGTGACTTGCACTCAAGTATACACACTTGAGAGTCGAGTTTCGTTTATTAATAAGTGTGGCACTCAGCTGATATCGTAAACCTAAACCGCATCTTGAGATATGTTTATTAATAAGATCATAACCTCAAGATTGTACTCAAGTGCGTGTACTTGAGCTGAGTAACGTTTATTAATACGGGCCTTAGAGTGCGCTAGTACTCTATAATATACTCAACATTAGACTGCAATTTTTAGTACTTCTTATTAGGTCTTTACCTATGAAATTGCCGTTTTTTATGAAATAAGTTAACATAATTTTTTTTTTATATTATTATTTCTATTAATCAAAGTAATCACTCATGCAATCGATGCATCTTTGCCAACGCAGTGGCAGTTTATTGATGTCCTTCTTGAAGAAATCAGGGTGCGCGGTAAGCAACAAATTCTTCAAAGGCATTTTGTACTGCCTCTGTGGGTATTGAATTTTTTTTCCGCCTAAAAGTTATCCAAAGTCTAGAAAAAATAGAAGTTTGTAAGCGCAAGGTCTGGTGAATACGGCGGATGACTGAGCGCTTACAACCCCAGCTCTTGTAACTTGGAGACCGTCTGTTGTGAAGTATGAGGTCGCACGTTACCGTGCAGGAGCAGCGAGAATGAGCGATTGACTAAAGCTGGTTGGAGGCGTGCAAGCTTCTCCATCATTGTGTTCGGTTCTTCAAATTACACATCTGCAGTAATGCTCATCCCGTTTGGTAAGAAGCTGTGATGAATCACACCGGCGCTAGACCACCATACAGTGGCCATCACTTTTCTAGGGGTAAGTTTTAGTTTAGGGCATTGCTTAGGTCCTGAACCATGATAGAACTAACTGGCTGAGTGCTTATGATTGTCAAACAGAATCCATTTTTCGTCGCAGGTAACAATGCGGTTCAAAATCCCTTCGTTTGTGTACCTGTTGAGCAGTGTGAGGTACTTCTCGACGCGTACTTCACTGGCAATCATTGAGTTCGTGCGACACCCATTTGTCAAGCTTTTTTACCTTGCCAATTTGAAGCAAGAATGCCTCTTTTCCAGTAAAAAGGGTCTCCGGTTCTCTACACTCACCATACGAAACACAGCAGCATTAAGCTGCTATTTTACGCTGGTATTCTGTGAGAGCGTGGTCCTTCCCCGGTCGAGCCGACCAATTCGTGCTACAACTGTACTATTAATATAGCTGCAGCATGGCTCTACCACGTTGAAAACATTACATGTCTAAAAATAAGCATTGTAATAACGACTTGCTATAAAATTAAACTTATATCAATATTTTATACTGAACTTGAGGTTAAATTTATCATAATCATAATTATTAAATAAATCGCTTGCCGTTAAATTTTTTGTAGTGATATTTTTATTAAAAGGTACGAAATGATATTTTTAATACATATATGTAACGCTATTGGCTGAATACGTTAGTAGTTGATGTTATTTTTATGTACTTTGTTGTTACGCTATTGGCTGAAATATTGGTTGGTATTAATTTAAACGAAGAAATCATTTGCCGTTAAATATTTTGAAGTGATATTTTTATTAAACCGCACAGAATGATATTTTTAACACATAGGGGGTAACGCTATTGGCTGAATTCATTAGTGGTTGATGTTAATTTTATGTACTTTGTTGTTACGCTATTGGCGGCAATATTGGTTGTTATTAATTTAAACAAAATGCGTAAGTTTAATATTATTTTGTTTAGTTTACATTATCATCAAAATATTACAAGGGGTTATAAAAAAGTTGGAAAAATAAATACTAGGGAAGTTAATTAAGATTTAGTGAAATTGTTTTTTTTTTTATTATTTAGTGTAGTTTACAATTTACAAATAGGTATAAGATTTTAGTTACGAGTTTAATTTTTACCTTTTATGATGCCGAGATGTAACACAGCTGTGAGATCGTTTTGAAAAATGTGAAGGAGGCGAAAACATGGCAATATGTTTCGGAACATTAATAAAATATAACTAATAATCATGTCTACTTAATAAAATAATCAATAAAATATAACAAAAAAATCTGAAAGGCAGAAAATATTAAATATTTATATTAAGTGTAAATACCTCAAATGATATTAAATATATATGTATAAAATTAGTTTATTAAATAATTATTTAAAAAAAAATTGCTATAGAAATCATTCTGTATATGGATATGAAACGCGCACACACACTACATACCTAATTATCTTAGGAATAGCATACCGTACACGCTCATTGCGGTAAACTAGCGAAACCTGTTTGTCGTCATGTCGCTAAAACAATAAATAGGTTGTTAGATGTTATCATGCTTAATTTTACCAATTTTACGATGGTAGTTATTAAAAATAATATATTATTTACGCGTATAGACGTCTGCAAGCACCAATACAAACCGTTTTGCGGTTTAATGGTGCTGAATAGTAACTATGCACTATTGTAATATGTTTTATGTATCATTAAATTAATTAAAAAAAAATTAAACCTAATAATCATTGTAAATATAGAATTAATAAATTTTCAAATACGCTTAGCTTAGTAAGACTTTGATACTAGAGAGCCCTGTGTCTATTAAAGTATGAAGAAATGTTGAATTAAAATATCATGTGTAAAATTTAAGCAATAAAATGAACATCAATGGATTAAAAATAAAATTCAATAATAAAAGTAAGTAATATTTTTAACTGTTAATTTTATCTGTTAAAAAGAATTAACAAATAGCTTTTAACAATTAAATAAATTTAACCATTAACGCCATGTCTACTACTACCTACTAATATTAAAGAATTCAACACAACACTTAACCCTACAGTAGAAGCGGCCTTAACAAAGGCGCGTAACGGGCTAAGTGATACAGACTCTCGCACGCGGACGTAAGGTGCATTTTGATTTAATACGCGCGTCACAACATTCGGTAGGCTATTTTAACGAAGGTCGTATCCAAGGCAGTATTATGATAATTAGCGACGTTGTAACTAGGTTTAAACTATCAAGTTTGCTATCAGAGATTGATCCTTCTGTTATTGTACTATTATTTATTCTGTGGTTGTAGCACGAATGGGTTGACTCGGCTGGGGTAGGACCACGCTCTCACAAAATAGCAGCGTAAAATATCAGCTTAAGTCTGCTGTGTTTCGTATAGTGAGTGTAGAGAACCGGAGAACCTTTTTATTGGAAACGAGGCATTCGATCTTAATCCTCAGGGGTGACAACGTATCTGCATATTGATTCTTAATCGAGGACAAATGCAGATGTCTATTAGCCACAGCATCCTTTTACCATCAGGTGGACTATGTGTTCGTTTGTCACCCTTATTCTATATATAAAAAAACGTAAGTAAGGACATCTTTGGATGCGTTCATAAATATTTATTTTTTGCGCACGACCGGTTGTTTTTGCGTTCGACAACAACAAAAAATGAAAAAACTAAGATACAGCAGCCAGTTTAGGAACTTTATCGCTAGTTCTTGAATCAATCTGATTCAAGAAGTGCTTGGATCGATTCATTGAATCGGGCGCGGGGATAAAAAGGGAAGATACCGCAGCCAATTTAGGAATTTTATCACTAGTTCTTGAATCGGTCCGATTCAAGAGGTTTTTGGATCGATTCATCGGATCGATATAGTGTTCTAAATCGATCTGAAAAAGCGATTATTTTACTCTACATAATCGATCTTTCGATTAATCGATTTCAGATCGACATGCCTACCGTAAAGCCAGTTTTAAAAAAAAAAGAAAAAAGAGGAAGCTAAAGGTGACACGCAGACTATGTGAAAGAATTATAACAAAAATGCAAACATTTGTGAGGTGAAGATGCAAAACTTAAAGATACTGAAACATTTAGTAAAAAGAGATCGATGGAAGCATTTTCCTATTACGAAAATTACAATACTGATTATATTAGATATTGGTTAGGGCATTAGATCCCGACTAATATAGAGAATTTCGATGAAGTTGATGATAAATATTGCTCAGTTTATGCACCCAGGTTTTTCAAGACTTCGACGCCTTTGGAATCTCTTTCCACATCTGTAAATTGAAAATAATTTCACACTATGTCAACGTTATTTGTGATATGCCTGCAATTAAAAAAGTCAAATACTATTGCGTTTCACTCATTAGTATCTCATATCAAACAACATGTGTGAATGCAATTTTAGTTTCTATGTTGCAAAGAAACTCGATTTTTATTCATTGAGGTCCTTTTATTCTGCAAGACAAGACACCAATGACATACCTTCATTAGAGGAACTATTATCATTTCAACCGGCTTCAAAAGGGAGAAGGTACTCAATTCAACTGTATGTTTTTTTATGTGTGTTACCTCATAATTTTTTTGTGGGTGAACCGATTTCGATTTTTAATTGAAAGCTGGTGCTTCTTATGTGATTTCATATATATTTGATCAAGGTCTGACCAATAGTTTTTGAGTTATTCTTAATAACTTATTGAAGTCGGTTGTACAAAATTTTAAATTATATAGATAACCAGTTGTACTGGAAACAGCTGACCAAAAGGAAGTGTGAGGAGCGTACATTTGCACTAATTTGTAATATTGCTGTTTCTATGGCAAGCAGAATTCTACAAAGATGACATGTAAGTTTCGTAACTCCTTTCATCGTTTGTATTCTTGTCCAAAATTTAAGCTTGTTACTGTGCAAGAAAGAAGTAATTTTGTTAGCAACAACAAAATTTGTAGTGTGTTTAAATAAATATACTGGCAAATAAATTTAGCTTTAAATGCTAAGTATGTAAAATAGTGATAATTTTGACGTGGTGGAGCCATGCTGCAGCTATATTTGTAGTATAGTCGTAGCACGAATGGGTCGGCTCAACGGAGGAAAGACCACACTCTCACAGAATACCAGTGTAAAATGGCAGCTTAATGCTGCTGTGTTTCGTATGGTGACTGTAGAGAACCGAGAGGGAAGAAAAAAAACACATGATGACAATCATAACCATTTAACTAAACAAACTTCTTTTGAACGAGTTTCACTTCAGTGCAACAGCAATAGTAATATTTTATTGCCAATTGTTCAAGTTCTTGTGCAATGCAAAGATGGAACAAAAATAACTGTCAGAACCCTTCTAGACTCTGGTAGTCCGGTATCATTAGTATGTGAGCCATTCCATAAAGTGATTGGTGGTACAGTTGACTCCAGAATGTCAGATGTATTGACTCTTATCTTTTTATTTAAATATCTTAAAATAGAGTAATGAATATCATATGATAGATCTTAAAACAATCAAATATTGAGTATTAAGTAACAAGTATCTTTAACATATTTGAAAAAAAAATGGATACATAATCTTTTTCCCATTGTAATATTAAAATCAAACATATAAAAAGGTGCTTAATTGAAACATTTAGACATTCTGTTCAAATTTATGGTGTACACTGTCAGGAAATTGGTAGAAAATTCGATTACCACAGAGTTTTATAGTTGGTTAACAAAGTATTTCAATAACTTGATTGATGGAAATGTGGTATGGAGTGTCCGATTCGTCCATGGCAAATAAACTGGAATCTCCTGAAGATGACTTTAAGAAAGAAACTTGCATTACTTGTCCTCTGTATCGATCATTTGGCACACCACTGTGTACAGTCCTGTTTTTGTTGGAACCTTTTTTTTCCTTCTACCTCCAGTTTAACAAGAATGAACGCTCCATTTTTTTATGTCTACTATACTCATACCTTGGGTGTGAGGTATGTTTGTTTCTGGTTCGTTAAGTCTAACCGTTTCAACATCATGGATATTGTCAGATTCACTTCCAGACGAGTACACATCACAGTATTTTAGTTTTCCTTCTTGTATCAGTAATGCTTTTTTCATTTCTTGAGATGTCGCGTGGGCATATTTATTACTTTTGTCACCATGGGATTTTAAATAATGATGCTTTTGAATGTACGGGATTGGTTTAACATTTTGCCATCTATCATCAAGGCTTGAAACTTGAACACTTGAAGTCCTGTAACCTTCTCTGCCAAATATTTATAGCAGTCGTAACCTGTATCCAGAACAGTTTTTCTTGTCATAATCGTAGTCCATAATGTCCTCTTAGCTGTTGCTCCGTTGCCATCTACTCCAATCATTTTCCACGCCCCAATCTGCTTCAGAGAAACACACGATTGAAAGAGTGAATCGATTTTTAAACTATGCTGCACATCCATCTGAGAACACAGTCTTCATGTTTGGGTTTCGAGATTTCAAGTCCTCAATAATTTTTTTCATAAAGACCCACACTGAATACTTATGATAGTTTTGCTCATTATTCATAATAACATATGAAGTCTTTTCTTTAACCTTAATTAGCCCATGCGCAATCTGTAAATAAGGTAACCTGGGGGTGGCTCTAGTGTGCAGATTGGATCTTGTCTTGTTGGAGAATGGCGAAGTTTTCAGCAAAGTCTACAGCAAAGTCTACTTGAATTACAAGTTTAAAGTCTGTACTTTCAAAATTTTTGTTTAAAATTTTAACTGTACTGTTTTTGCAAATGCGTGGTATTTGAATATATGTGTAAATTAAAAATTAATTTAATTACACTTTTTCCGGCTCTCTTGAGCGATTTTCCACTCATTTTCATCGGCTTTCATATTTTCTCTTGATTTCCTTTTTCGCTCAGTGGAATTCATCTAGAAAACAGAAAAAGTAATCACCCGCAACCAAAAAAGCAACCAAGAATATGTAATGGGATTAAAAACAGGTTAGAAATACTTGGAACAGTTCACAACAAGAATAAAAAAACTGTCCATGAACACGAATGAAAAGCAACTTCCAACCAATTTTTTATACCACGCGGCATATAAAAACACTAAGAAGGTTCTTGTGCAATGCAAAGATGGAACAAAAATAACTGTCAGAACCCTTCTAGACTCTGGCAGTCCAGCATCATTAGTATGTGTGCAGATTTAATTAAAAAATTAAGTTTAAGAACATTTAAAGAAAGCAGCACTTGTCTGTCAAGGAATCAAAAAAGAAAATACTAGTAAAAGGACTCTGTTATAAATTTTTTCACACTGAAATAACTATTAATTAAACATTGTTTGTGCATTGTTAATGAAATAACTTATCTCAATTTAAAATAGACCATGATAAATTACAAGTGGTAAATTTAAAATTTTGTACAAACAACTTCAATATGAATATAATTTGTTGATTTTTTAAAAACCCCTAGACCGATTTCCATAAAATTTAAGTGGAACCACCTGGGAAGTATACCCTTTGAAACAAAGAAAGAATTTGTCAAATCGGTTCAGGCGTCTCTGAGTAATTGGTGAACATACATAAAAAAAAAGATTCCGACAAATTGAGAACCTCCTCCTTTTTGAAGTAATTTGAAAATAGAATAATATTGCAGATTTGGCAGATAAAGATTTTCATACATCTACCTCCTATCAACATTTTATTGGGATCCACTCCTGCTTGAAGAGCATGGAACCTACCTACTTAAGACTTATTTTGGTAATGTGATAACTGGATCCATCCCGAGCTGTATTTAATATCTCCCAGGGTTAGCCTTTCTCTCAATGTCTCTAATAATAAGTCAAAATGTTCAATATGATTCTTTAAAAACTTACATGAAAATATTTCAAAATTCTGGATGGCGAGAAGATCCCTGAAATAAATTCAGAGAAAAGTTCAGAACAAGACCTAGCGGAAAACATTTTCAAGAGTCAGTGGTTTCAAATAACAATAAATTCACGGTTGCCTTACCTTTAAAACAAGCTCTTAATGGGATTGTTCTTGGTTACGCTTTCTGCTGCCTTACAACGCTTTTATAAACTTGAACAAATATTATCGAAGGATAAGAAACTATATCAATTGTATAAAGATTTCATTAATGATTGTATTGTATTAGAGCATGCTGAACCTTATGATATTTCAAAATATAAGGAGAAAATTAAAGGAGATGTGGTGTTTTTCTACCACACCACCCTGTATTTAATAATAATAATCCAACCACTAAGATGATAACGGTGTTTAATGGTAGTTTAAAAACTAAAAATTAAATTAGTTTAAATGATGTTTTAGTTAATGGGCCTAATGTTTAAAATGAGCTTTGTGACATACTCATTTTATTCCGTTTGCCAAAATACATACTGCTTTGCGATATAAAGCAGATGTTTAGAGAAATTTTAGTAGCAGATCCTCAATATAGTGTTTTACAAAACATTCTCTGGAGAAAATCCATTAATGACAGTGTGTTGTTTACAATTAAAAGTCACTTATGAGCTTAAAAGCTCCTCATATCTTGCTACAACAAGATGTTTAATTGAATTAGCTGAGCGATTTAAAAGTCAATATAATTTTGCTTCTTTGATTTAAAACAACAACACAAAGTTATGTTGATGATATCATTCAATGCCTGAATCAACCCAGCACTAAACCCAAATGAGTTCAGTGTTTGCCATAATACATCCCTGTCCACTCTATCATAAGCCTTTTCCAAGTCCACGAACGCACAAAAACCTTTGGAACGCACAAAATACTTCTCCGCGATCATGCGCATGGAAAAGACCTGATCCGTATATCCCATTCTTTCTAAATCCTGCTTGCACATCCCAAATTTTTCCATCAGTATCTTTCATAACTCTTTCAATTAGTACCTTAGCATACAGTTTCCCACAATGCTAAGAAGACTGATACCACGGTAGTTTTACAGTCCTGCTGCGATCCTTTTCCTTTATATAGTGGGACTATCACGGCTTTGCACCAGTCTCCGGTACCCGCTTAAGTTCCCAACACTAATTAAACAAAGTGTACAACAGGTCTGCCACCACTTCCTCTCCAGCCCTTAGCATTTCGAGTGATACTCATCATATCCGGCTGCCTTACCTGCTTTCATACTTTTCATTGCTTTCATTGGGCATGATGATATTGACACTTTAATAGAAGTAAAGAGAGCTGATAGAATTGCTCTGTCTGGGAGGGTTTCAACTGCATAAATAGGCTTCTAACCATATTGGAGTGTTGGAAGACATCCTTGCACATGAAAAGCATTTGACAGATGTCGATATGAGCCACCATTATAATTTTATTTAAACTCTAAGGTTATGTTAGAATGTAAAGTCTGATAGCTTTTATATTAACTGTTCTGAATCTAAGGTAAGGTCTTGCGGGGCTATTCCGCCAAAAAAGTGACTTATGAAATTCAAAAGTTGTGATTTTGACGGAAGGCAATAACAACAAATTAGTAAATGCATCATAAAAGCATTTATTTGTTAATGATTACGCTGTATTACTTTATAGAAAATCAATATTTTATGTTACAACCAAGGTATTTTATAAAGACTGAAAACGGGGAACCTGCAGGGGCTTTTCCGACGTTTTATTTGATCTCTGCCATCTATGAATCTATTTAGAAAATACTAACTTGCTCATAAAATTCACGGCGGAATACATACTATTCTAAGCTTTACATTGCTAGGAGGATCTAAATTCCTTCGAAATCATTTTAAAAATTGTAGCTATTACGCCGAGCCTCCATACATGCTAGTGATGTGCCGAAATATCTGACAAATTTTAATCTGTTTGAAATTGTTGTTATCGATAAATGTTTTATTCTAGTAGTGAGTGTACCTAACGGTGATTGGTAATATATAAGATAGTATAGTATAGTAATAAAAGATAATAATATAGGTATTAAAAAGCTATATTCATTAGCAAATAATGAGGCAAATCAAGTAGTCTTAACAATTAACTTAGGTAACTAGTGAATTTCTAAACAGTCTTAATTTTTATAGCTTGTATCTTAAATTACGTAGTTTAAAAATAGCTGAATTTGAATTCAAAATGGTTAAAAACGAAATAACAGTTATATATATTTTATGAGACATGAAATGAACATGAACAAACATCTTAAAGTTAATAAGGTAACTAACACAGCCATGGCACAGTGACTTATTTACAGTCAGTCTTTAAGCTAATTATATTTTTAGGTTTAATATGAGAACATAGGTTGGTAAGTAGGTATCTTTTATTGCAGTAAGTAATAAATATGGCACAACAGGTTTAAAAAATATATGTAGTTCAATCTGTTTTAGTTTGCCTATTCAAGGTCTTAAACTGAGTAAGTAAAACAAACAAACATAACTTCTATCTTAACCACCTAAAAGTCTGCTAGTTAGTCATAACTATAAGGTTCGGCGCAAACGGGCCACCAAGCGGCAGCCAGCGACAAGCAGTTCACACGCTTTTTCCTACATTTTGTTGAAATTCGCCGCACACGTATGGCCGGTGGCGGCCACTCGCTACAGCAGTGTTGGCAGTGATTATTGGCAGTGGCAGCCACCGGTGGGTTGATGCCCGTTTGTGTTTTAAAGATTGAAATTTTATCACAGTGTGTGTAAGTTTACACACACTGTTCTAAAATCTCAATCTTACAAGGAAATACATAGTCCTTGTCGTTAATAAGTTCTGGATCAGGAAGATATTGTACAATATCAGTGTTTTCTATGATAGAATAATCATTGTTAAGTATGCGAAATACATTCTTCTGTTTCCCTTTGGATTTTAATCCTAATACTATCAGTTTTTCGTCACTTACAATATCGTCTATGCGGCAGACATACTTATATGTTTTTTTACCCCTGAGGGAACTGAACTTAGCTAAAATGAACTTTCCTGGTTCTGGAGTAGGGTCATGTTTTGGTGGTTCACTGGATGTAGTTGGAACAGGTTCGGCTTCATGGGATTGAAGTGTAGGGGTTATCACAGTGCTAGGAAACTGTATCCAATCATGACATATTTCAAGTAAATTGTTTTCTTGATCTGACTGATCTTCATCTTTTGCCGACTGACCTTTAAGAGTTTGGATTTCACTTTCGTAATATTCGTCATCCTCGGGTTGATTATTTTCCAAAAGGTTGTTAAAAAAGATTTCCGCAGTTTCGTTATCATCGGAGTCACAAACTGACTTATAAGATCCTGAACTGTTACTGTCACTTTCACTTCTTTTTCGTTTTTTTATTTGTTGTGTTTTCAATTTTCCCTGTCCCTTATGTATGTCTGCTTTTTGAACTTTGGTCTTTTGGTATTTCTGTTTCTTCTGAATTTTCCCTGTTGTATTTTGTTTCGTTGGCTTTTCTTTTTTCGTTATTCTTTTACCTTTGTTTTTAATTTTGTTTTCTTTTTCTTCTTTTTCTTTTTTGAGTCGGTCCAGTGCACTTTTATAAGTTAAAACTTCGGCGTTGCTGTTAGGCACACGTTTTTTACGACTTACTATGGGATTATTTTTGGCAATTGTTTTTAGTAGTAGTGATTCAAATGATACGATTTCTTCAATTTTTGTCTGAGGCTTTATTATTATTTCGTTTAATACTTTTAATGTCGTCCGCTCTTGGGTTTCATTGAATCTTTTGGGTATAGGTAGTTTATATGAGGCAGGGTTTTTTATAGGGAAACTAGTATCCTGTTTTTGAAAGTCCGAGCTTATATTATTGGCCTGCTGATCACAATTTTGGTCTTGCGGTACAGCTAGCGCCTGTGTTTTTGTGGTATATGTCTTTAACAAATCAGATTGTTCTTTTCTCACGATCCATGAATCTCCAGGTTGTTTATTGTTATTATACTCTGTTCTGCGAGATGTATTTACTTGGGTTGTCAATTTTTGCTCGTTCATTTCCTTATTATGTTGTTTTAGTTCCAGTTTCTTTTGTTTTTGAGTATTTGTTTTTGGTCCCTGGATCGTTTCAAAATCATTGATCTTTTCTAATGATAATTTTAATAAGCTCGGTACGCTACTTGCAGTAGTGTAGCTTTTATGAGCAGATTTGGCAATGGCAGCATCAATCTCAGTTTTCATTAGTAGCATCTGATCTTTATTATTGGCATTAAAGACTTCCCATTTTTCAAGTTTTTGGCTGTCGAATGATGCTTTGGTATGGCATTACGATCTACTGGGTACGCGGTTTTCCGAAATCATTTTAATTACGACTGGGTTTAATTCGTCCCAAATTTTTGTTATTATGTGCGAATTCTGGCTTCGCAACTTAGACCCAATGTGAAGTCGCTGCCATTTTATAATTTCATCTTCCCATTTATCTTTAAAGGGTTTCATAACGCTGCAGTCTAGAGGTTGCAAAATGTGAGAAGAGTGAGCTGGAAGTTTAATAATTGTGATCCCAACAGATGCTGCGTACTCAATAACGCTTAAATCGACATGTGTCGAATGTCCATCAAATATAAGAATAACAGGCGCTTCTCCTTTTAATGAAGGCACAAATACTTCTCGGATATATTTTTCGAAAATGGTGGTCTCCATCCATCCTTTTTCACTAACAGCATACGCTGTTTTTATATCTTCATTTGGGTAGAGCCATTGAGTCCAAAGATGTTTGCCTTGAAAAATAATCAATGGCGGTACTTTAACGCCACATGCATTCGTTGCCAGAAGAATAGTTGTATTATTACGTCCAGGTCCACTAGTAGTTAAGGTTGCCTGAAATCCTTTTTTTCCAATTATTTTTCCTTTTAGTGGATCCTGGCAAATCGAAGTTTCATCAAGGTTATAAATTTTATTTGGCTTTTGTGAGGCTAACTCTTCCACCACTTTCTCTATTAAGTCGAAGTACGTAGACTATAAAGGATCGCTAGCCTTTCGCCGCGATATCTCAACCGCTTGCGGTTTTTTAATAAAGCCCATGACGTTTCTTGAACGCATAAAACAGTCCTTCCTGGCAAATCTCCTTTAAATGGAGTATTGATACCGTTTCGGCGTACAAATTCTGAAATTAATAAAGAAGCTTCCCGTGTCAAAGGAAAGAATTTTTTCCATTATATGAAGACAATTAGCCATACGTTTTTCCAGTTCATATGAAAATACTGTCGGATGACCAGAGGCGTGAAAACAATTAAGTCGCGTGTTAAGTGTTGACCTAGGTATATCATGATATTTCGCCGCTGCGTACGCTGGTCATTTTATTGCTTCGCACATCTTCTAAAGCTTTTTGAATTGTAAGTTCCGAATACGTCTTTCTCTTTCCGCTTGTAATGACGGACCATCTACAACAATAAAATTATCGCATGATAATATGAAAAGCAGCGTAGGTGCAATACAAGTTAAATGTACAAACGTAACGAAATTTGGAATATCATCAACCTTTGTCAGTCCACTGCTGAACATAGGCCTCCACCATGGCTTAACACTTCGTATTTGCCGTGAATGCTATGCCCACAATTGCTATTCTGATATTGCAATGTATAAACGATTTTTTTAAACGAAGGTTACGTTGGTCATTTTATCAACGTTTTGCAACATTCATCACGACAGCGTTTCACACTCTGCTAGTAAAAGTTAAATTGAAAAATCTTTATTTCGTTAACACATTACAGTGCTCTCGAAATAAGTAAAAAAATCAACATTCATCGTTATTTTTTCGACACTAGGACATCACTAACTTTTTTCAATATCGTACTAAAACGGTGGGGCTATTACGACATATCATTTTGGTTGGAATAACCCCCATCTTAGAATTTGTGGGGCTATTATGCCGCATCAAATAACTCAGTAAAACAAAGCGCAGAGTAAAACTGAATAGCACAAAAATTTCTTATTTCTCAAATCGTCATTTAACTTTACAAACACCAAAAAATGATAAATTTTACTCACTTTTGAAACCAAATCCGTGGAGCTCGACTTTCACTAAACTTGTCAAAAATGGCGTCCTAAACAAACATGGCTGTCGATCAAACAGTTTACGCGTTAGCAGTGCCATCTAAATGTCGATCTACGAAAGAGAGTTTTCGCTATCCGCCTATAGTTGCCGCTATGATAAATCATTTTATTTATAAAAGTTACAGCCAAACGACGGATAACCCCGCCGGCGGGATAGCCGCATGACCTTATATAAAAACTATATAAAAGGCAGGTATTGTCATTTATAACTAAAATATTTGACCTATTAGGTTTAGTAGGAACTGTTGTGGTGTGTGCTGTTTATGCAGGGTATTTATAATTCAAAATAATCTGTGATGAGGAGCTTCCTTAACCACTGCTCATTTAAGCTAAGCTTTGCAAAAGGGTTGATAAAAATGTCACCCATTGAAACAAAAAGACATTTTGATGTGCATGGTGCTGACCTCATTGAGTTGATTGGATCTGCTGATGCCTCTAATAAAGCTTATAGTTGCTGTATCTACCTTAGAGTTACCTTAGAGTAATTCATGTTGGCTGTAAAATTAAATTAAATTTATTGTGTTCTAAGTCAAGAGGAAATTCAATTAACAATGAATTGTCTACACCACGCAAGGAGTTAAACAGTGCCTTATTGTTGTCAATATTAATTATCAGAGTTTACAATATTTTAAAATTACTATGTTTATAATGACATAAAAGTATAATATTTGTACCTTGATTCACAGATTGTGCTAGCATGGTTATATATAGCGTAATGTATATAAAAGCCGGAGAGAACACAAAGAACGTCACACAATTTATATCCATTTATTCGCACACCATCTCGCTGTCTCCTTAATTTACCCGCCACCTATATAATTTGTTTTAACCTTCTACCTTACATTACATATAGAACCAGTGAAATTAGTGCCATATGTTGCCAATAGGATTATTAAGATAACATCCACAGTCCCAAACTCAAAATCTTTAAGTTTCTTTCAAAACCTCTGACACATAAAAATATAAAATAAAAAGTTCTATAATTTTCGAAATTAAGGTAGGTAGGTATCACAACTAATACGGTAGGACTCGAGCATGTCAAAACAAATTATAATTAATATATTTATTTTCTAAACTGAATGAAATCTCTTGAAACAATTTGTGTATCTTGTGAAACAAGAACACCTTACAGGTGTTACACATCCTTAGACCTACTTGCCTGTTCGTTTTGACACATTTATGGTAAATGTTTGGTTTTCCTCGCAACCTTGGGTGGTAGAGGAACAGTTCTGCGCTGTTGCTTATGGTTCATCACTGGCATCAGATGCGATTTGATCATCCTTGCACTATTGTATCGCAGATGCTCTGCTATGTCTAATCTAATCTAGGATAGTATTTCCTTGTTTTGTTGAGCTTGTTGCCCGTATTGAATCCAACAAGAAGCTATAATAAAGTTAAAGAAATGATGCAGAACTCTAATTGTCCATTTGTTAGTTTTACCTCATGGCATACTTAGAAATTACCCGATCTAGTAGGTCCACCCACCCATACAACCATTGTATTTTTTATAGTATGGTGTAGGGTATTTCAATATACTTATTGTTCTTTTTGACCAGCGACGACAGTTTTCAACGGCTGAACACCATGAGCGGTTGCTAAGAAATAAATGGGTTTATTGTCAAACCACTTGATAAGTGATATCGTTCCTTCATTTCTTACCACTTACTCATAAGAGCCTCTCTCTCTTCTAAGCTCTGCATTCAGTCTTACAATTTTAGGAATACGACTAGCCATTATGGTACAGGAGGCTAGAATGCTACGGTGTCTCAACAATGTACCAAACAAAGTTATTGAGTACCTTTTCCTTCGTACATCAAAAAGTCTAAAGGCATTTATTGAAGTCATAACGAATTTTTTTAGGCCTACAGGATTTGGCTTGCCGCATCCATTGTCGCATAGAAACATGTCCTTCAAAGGGAATAATTTGCTCATCTATACTCTCATTCGCAGGTCTTACGTACAATGCAGACATTTGCTGCGAATTTTATCACACATTGGCCTCACTTTCCAGAAACGATGATTTTCTTTTACCACCTTATCTTTTTTTAGATCATTTAGAGAAGAGATTTGAACATCCTTTCCCAAACGACCTTTGTTCACAGTTCCCAACGATAGGATTCCTTCTTTGACCAAATAGGAAATTAATTATGGTGACGTGTAATTATCAAAGAAAAACCTGTATTGTTGGTTCCTGGATATGCACCTAGCTAAGCGTACAACGATATTTGAACTCGCTCCCAAGTCTGGCTCACTTGAATGCCTTAGTTCTTGATCGTTCTCCATTCTTGAATAAACTTCAAAATCGTGAGAAAAGCCACGATCATCGCAAAGAACCAGCAGTTTTTGAAGAAGGTATTGACGCAGAATATTGGAAGCTTTTGTCACGCACATTCGCTCGTCAACAGATAATGCCTCTTTTAGGGATACTTAGACATTTCGTTTTCAAAGTTTCCAATATTGGTCTGATTTTATGTAAACGGTCATACCCTGGTGTACCTGAGGGTGGTGGTGTTATCATTGAAATGCAGGAACTGGCAGATTTTTAAAAATGATTTTTGTTTTTCATAATGAGAGGAATACCCAATTCAGGTGCCCAATACATCGAATATTTGGCAATGGCGACAAGCTCATAATCAGACAGACACCTAAAATGAACCACGGTGTGAGGTCTCGCATTGTCTTGCATAAACAAGAAATTTTCTTGTTTACGGCATAACGTGGTCTTCGAGAATGTCAGTTATGTAACGGTCAGCTGTTAATCCACGTCTACTACTTCCATTTTGTTGACGTTGAGATCGACGAAGACAAGTTCCGTTTTTCCGTCTAGAGAAATTCTTCCCACACCTTACAAGAACCACCGCCAAAACTTACAGTTTCTCGAATGCAACCTTGGGCCAATCTTTCACCAGGTCGTCTATACACTCGGTTTCTCCTGTCATTGATAAAAGACAGATTCTCGACTCGTTTCGAAAAACTGACCTCCGGTATTCTAAAGTCCAACTAATGTGTTCTCGAGCAAAGTCCAGGCGAGATCGGCGATGAGTTACAATTCATTTTGGGCCAGTTGCCGGTTTGTGAGATGTTAAATTTCGTTCCCTTAGTCTTCGTCTCACTTTCCACCTACTGATTTCAACACCTCGAACGTCACGTAACGCTTGCTGTAGCTGAACAGCATTATGTCTACGGTTGCGCAACGAACTGGTTGAAATAAAGCGGTCGTCACGTTCTGTAGTTGCCCGTGGTCTGCTGGTTCCAGGTTGCCGAACAAAAGCATCAGTCTTCAGATACCTGCGGTATACCCGCTGTACCTTTCAACGACTCAAATGAAGTCTGTGCTACCACATTGTCCGTGTCCAGCCTCAAGTAATGCTACAGGGCAGCTTCCGTCGGCGCAGTATCCATTTTATCAGGCTATTTGATTACACAGATAAAGACAACAAAACACGTTAACATAGGTAAAATTAACAAAACCCCTAATTTAACATTTTCTTAACCTTCGGTTCTTCGGGTCATATTGACCCGAAACTGAAATTTAACTGTCAATAAAAGTCGTAATTATTAATATAATTTACTAAGACTTTATGACAATTATTAATTATGCATTCACTATATATTATTATTGTAAAATTATGGTGAAGTCTCTTATCTTAAGAAAATTAAGTTTTTTCCGTCTTAGGTTCCTCGGGTCAATAATACCCGAGTATGAAAAAGGTCCTCGGGTCAGAAAAGCCCGTGTTTTGCAAACAATAATGCTTTGTTGCATTCTAAGAATACACTTACAATTTATAAATGTTAGTAATATCTTAATTACTTAGCGTGTTATTGTTGAAGGTACTTTGAGAATAATTGTTTATTTACATTAGTATGCCGGTAGATTACATTATTTACGTGTGACAGTCACTTTATTTGATTCACTCGTTGTTTGGACTTGATGTGTTTCGTTGGTGTTTGAAATGGCTCACAATTTGACTGATTTTGCGATTTCGCAAATCGTAAACTAAGATATAAATTCCGAAGATGAAATAATTAGTGAAACGGAGAATAGTTTGGATGAAAATCCTACCAACAATATTCAACCCAGTTTATACAGTGAAAGCAGTAGTGACGAAACAAATAGCGATGAGGAGCCTCTTTCAAGATACGTTACCAATACCAGTGCTAATGAAAACCAAATGCTATCAAAAATGGTGAATTTGTATGGTCAAGAACCCCATTAGAAGTCAGAGGTCGTTTGAGTAGTGCAAACCTAATAAAACTTACACCAAGCATTACCAGGTATGCTTCTAATCGCATAAATACATTTAGAAGTTCTTTTGATTTATTTCTAAATAAGCGTATAAAATCTATAATTTTGAAACAAACAAATATAGAAGGTTCTTCACGTTTCGGAAATGGATGGGAAGCGTTAGATGAAACGGAGTTAGATGCATATCTAGGTATTCTTATTTTTGCTGGAGTTTTCAAGTCTAACGATGAAAGTTTAGAAAGCTTATGGTCCGAAGCTTATGGAAGACCTATATTTCGGGCAACAATGTCCCTGAAACGTTTCAAACAAATTTCTGCGATTTTGCGTTTTGATAAACGTTCTGACCGAGAAGCAAGAAACAGAGTGACAAATTAGCAGCTGTGAGAGATATGTGGGATGAGTGGGTGAAGCTGTTGCCTATGTTTTATAATCCAAATATAAATATCACAATTGACGAACAGTTACTTTCATTTAGAGGTCGATGTCCTTTCCGACAATATATGCCAAGCAAACCAAGTAAATATGGCATAAAATTTTGATATTGTGTGACAGTGAAACAGAATACGTTCGTTCAATTCAGTGTTATACTGGAAAACTCAAGGAAGTGCTCTGAAAAAATCAAGGAATGCGTAGTTTTGGATCTGACAGAAGGTTTACAGGGCTATAACCTTACATGTGATAATTTTTTACATCTTATGAATTAGCTGAAAAACTTTTAGATCGTAAACTTACCATTCTTGGAACCTTACGGAAAAATAAGCGACAGATACCCGTAGATCTTTTAGATACGAAGAAACCTGTGTTTTCATCTACTTTTGCATTCAATTCAAAAATGGTTCTTGTCTCATACATTCCGAAAAAAAACAAAAATGTAATTTTGTTGAGCACAAATCACAACAAAATAGAAATACATGAATCAGAGCAGAAGAAACCAAAAATGATCATGGACTATAATGCAACAAAGGGTGCTGTTGATTTTCTAGACAAAATGGTTTCGGCCTATAGTTGTAAACGAATGACTAGAAGGTGGCCAATAGCCATATTTCATAATATGATTGATATTTCATGTTTCAATGCTTATGTATTATACTGTGACACCCACCCAGACTGGAAACAGAAGAGAACAGTACAAAGACGGTTGTTTCTAGAGAAATTAGCCATGGAATTGGTAAATGATCACATCGAGCGTAGGAAAACTCTTCCTCGGACAAATGCTTCACTGGAATTAGTACTACGAGTGCAGTCAGGTGTTACTGAGACAACGAATACTTCCACTACTCAGAGCTCTAATAAAAGAAAAAGGTGTAGTGTATGTCCATCTTCAAAAGATGTAAAAACTTCAAAAATCTGTAAAAAATGTAAGAAACATATATGTCCGAAACATTCTGAAATATGCCTTTTGTGTTGCCAAGAAAATGAGTAATATACAAATATAGTCGTTTATTGTATCCTTATTTTTATTAAATAAATGTGTTTTAGAAATAATTAGATTTTGTATTTAATTTAAAACAATTGCTTCATATTTTTGAAATCGGGTCAACATGACCCGAAGGCCTCACGTGTAAATAGTATTTAAAGAACCGAGGAAGGTTAATGAGTACAATCAAAATGTCATAAGCAAATAATATGAGATAATTTTCTTCTACCCTTTAAACTTTGATTAAAAATGAAAATTTGAGAAGTAACTACCTCATTGTAAAATAGCCTATTAAACAACCTTTTAGGCGATATGTGTTTTTACTCGTAATCGATGTGTTCTATAATACTTAAAATCATAACCAAATAAGCGTTAAAAATGAAAGTAGCTCGATTTATTTGCTCCCAAGTATAGTAGTGAAGTTGTCGAAGTTGCTAAGCTATGTTTTTACCAAAATGATAGAATTCGTCTTTTCTTTCTCTGCTGTTTAGTGTCTGATCTTTATTTGCTTGAAGTGTCTCAATTCATTTAGTGATATGTTGAGGCAATTTTTTTCAACTAATTGGGCATTGTCTAGTATTTGTTGAAAGGATGGTTGGTATATCTGAAAACGTTTAACAGAGGATGACTTATTTAAATTAGAAGATAAAAGATGTTTTATTGGATAAAAAAATACAAAAACTTAAACATCATTGAACTCTTCAATATCGGGACCTATGCCATTTGTCTTTGTACTAGTTATTAACTTATTTTTTTGTTATAGGATTGGGTGACAAACGAGCACAGTCTACCTGATGGTAAGTGGTTGCTGTGACCCATAGACATCTACATCTATCCTCAATAAAGAATCAAAATGCAGATGCGTTGTCACCCGTGAGGACTAAGATGGAATGCCTCTTCTCCAGTAAAAGGGTCTCCGGTTCTCTACACTCACCATACGAAACACAGCAGTGTTAAGCTGCTATTTTACGCTAGTATTCTGTGAGAGCGTGATCCTTCCCCGGTCGAGCCGACCTATTCGTGCTACAACTATACAATTAATATAGCTGGAGCATGGCTCAACAACGTGTGAAACTTACTTATTGTAGAAATCATGGCAACTTTTGTCAATTAGGTGAAGTATGAGGCCTTCCTTTATTCCTGACTTATTGGCACTTGACACTCATAGCATTTGTAAGAATTCAAAGATTTATTTGCTTTGCCTATTCGATGGATAGAAATGTCCTTAAACTCGGTTGAGTTGTCTAATTTTGTTTTAAATTTAATTACACCTGGTTCGTATTCGCCACTTAACCGAAAGCATTTCACGTCATGCCTTATGAATTTCTCACCAAATGATTCTACTTTTCGTAGCTGCAATGGCCCTTTGCAGGTTGCAGACCGAAGACTAAGCTATGTTAAAGCTAAACTCTCAGCTGAGCTATACTATGCTGAGCTAAACTAGAAATAAAGAAAGCTCAGTCGGTGTTGTGAAGCTCAAGTTGACGGACGTGCTCGCCGTGAATATTATCCACGAAGAAAGTTCCGGTGATGAATACATTATTCAACTGGCAACTGGCTCGGGTGATGAGTGTCTGGTTTCCGTAATCATCGAATAGTCTTCAAATCGTGGTTTTTACGTTAAGTCTTGAAGGATTGGGCTCAGCATGGAACTTAGTTGTAAATATACAAGATTGTGGGCTTTGGTGATTTTGGGACAAATTCATTGTTGACACGTTGAGCTGATAGAAATTTTCAAGAGTAAGCGGTATCGAAAGCGTTTTCAATTAGTAGACAATCATTATATTCATTAAGAATTTAACTGGATTCGATTTTAGTTCTGTATATTATTTTAGTCGCTTAGCAATGTTTTTTTTCGTCGACTTTTCTTTTTTCATTCATATTGCCTACCCGAAAAAAAATATTTGTTTTAGTGTCCAACTCTAACCCTTAAATTCATAATTTTTATTTTTAACCAATACATATTATTTGGGTGTATTATTAGCTCTTAATAAAAATATTTATTCATTAAATATTTGATTTTATTCAAAAAGCGGATAGTGAAACTTACATCTTAATGTAATTAGAACTAATGTCCAGCGAAACAATTACTTTACTCATTATGATATTTAAAAAACAATTATTATTTTTATTGAGACAAAGGTTGACATTACATTTAGAACAATGAAGAGTTGAATATCCCTTTCAATTA
Organism: Parnassius orleans; assembly: GCA_029286625.1. Taxonomy (NCBI): domain Eukaryota; kingdom Metazoa; phylum Arthropoda; class Insecta; order Lepidoptera; family Papilionidae; genus Parnassius; species Parnassius orleans. Next base: position 312,693 of record JAGSMP010000490.1, on the reverse strand, counting down.
GAAATTTGCACCGCAAAGATTTACCAGAAGCCAATGACTTTGCACATCTCTCCGAACTTTTTGGTGGGGCAACTGCTACAGCACTTCTTCTTTTTTAGTTTGTATCTCATTTTTGAAATACTACAGTTTGGTTGATCTTTTATTTCCTTGTGTGCTGCTCCCATGTTACAGATGCAGAAAGCCAGTTCATTTCTAAATATACTTAAATTGAGGATGTTTTTGAGGTAATTTTTTGTATATATTATTCATGCATTTATAACCGCCAGATCTAAGAGATGAAAAATATATACGTATATATCACTTTCTTGACTTTAGCCTGATTCTGTATCTCCTAAAAACTAGCCATGAGATCAACCTATCCCATGTGGGATGGTATTCACTTATTATTTTTCTTGTCAAAATATCTGGACACATAATTCAAAGGCAAAGCAACAACATAAGATGACAATAATGTGACAATTTTGTATTTTGAAACGCTCCCGAAAACGAAGACAGACGACAGTACTAACTATACTTTGATGATGGGTGAAATATAAAATCGATCCTGATGAAAAAAATCATCTTTTCACAACGTTTTATTATATTTATTCATGCTCCATCATGTTAGTACAGCTAATGAAACGATAATTTCAAAAAAAAACATGAAAATACTGAAAGATAAAACAAGCAGTGGAATTACTGAATTACAATCAGCTGACTAGGTCAATGTACGCGAACGCCGAACTCGCGCGGCCCGCTACTAGCGATGGTACCACAATACCTAATAATTTACAACACTTGTCTAAATACCTAACTTATCTACTTAACCTACTATTTTGCCACTGTGCATGTCTCCACGTACAACCTGTCGGAAATATCTGCGAACCTGGCTTGATGACGTCATGCAATATAGAGAGATAGCAAAAATCGAGATGCAAAATGAAATATATTTTTGTGCCAATTTATTTTTATACTTCTATACAACGCCTTAAAATAAATTTAAAATAAAAATACATTCCTATTAAAAATAAAACTATTTGTATATATCAATGTAACGCTTTTATACTGGAAAAGTAAATGCAAGAAACCATATTAAGTATAAAAGTTTGTTGTTAGAAATGCTTTTTTTAGTAGTTTCTATTCTAGGGTAAGTATAATAAATTAAAATCAAATAATTTTCAAGCCATTTAATTAGCAGGTATTTAACATTAAAATTCTAATTTAAAACAATTAAGTACTGTCATTTTCAAAAGTGGTCTATTAATTTTTTAAAAAGCCTCAACACCAGACATTGTTTCGCTGTCGTTGTTGTCAAATTCTTCATTGTCGCTGAAAATGTTGTCATCACTTTCGTTGTCACTATCTTTCCACCTAATGAAATTACTAATTCCTGTTCCTCAAGTTCATACAATCTACCAGCATGCCAAAACTTGTCTCTTAAGCGATCGACATGGTTGCATTTTTTCCAATCTTCTGGGGTTATACTCTGTATCGCTTCCTTTGTTAGTCTTTCTATATCTTTTCTGATTGGTCTACATTTTGTCTGCCACCCTTTGCTTCATCAAATTCTTCCAAACATACTCAATTGGGTTAAGGTCACAATGGTAGGGTGGCAGACGGTACCTTTGTCCATGAGATCTAAATATTTCATCGATGAAATATACCTTCTCGGCTTATGTCTTTTAATTAACATATACAGTTCTCTTTTTGTCATTTTCTCGTCAAATTCGATGTTGTGTTCTTGCAGCCACATTTGCATTACGTTTTTACGTGCACTGAAATTTGGCGGCTTATTCACCTGCTTGCTGTGGTACGGTGCGTTGTCCATGACAATGATACCGTTGGGTGGAAGATTCGGTATCAATTTCTCTTCGATCCATTTTGTAAAATTTGATGCATCCATTTCGTCATGGTAATCACCGGTTGTTGACTTACATTTATAAAGGAGCTCGGCACCTTGTACGAAACCATTCTCATTGCCTGCGTGTACCACAATCCAGCGCTGACCAGGAGAGTGATTAGTTCGAATATTGGAATCACTACTATTTTGCCAACATTTCGAGACAGTGTAATGTGAATGTATCCAGGTTTCGTCGATGAAGGTCACTGGTTTTTTTCGGCACCACATTCGTCATTTTCTTTCAATCGCCTTAAATATTTTGCTCTCCAGGCTGCTATTTCAGGTCTTTGCACCAAAAATCGCGTTTACGTTTACATTTCTTAAACCTGTACCCCAAAGAATTTATTAGTATATTTCTTAGGGCGTCTTTTTGTCCGGGAAAGTTCAGCTCCTGATTGGCTATTCTCAAAATCTTTTTTAATGTAGGTATTTCTTTTCTGGTGGTATAAAAACTTTCAACTAAAGAGCGTATGGCGCATAAATCAAAACTATCTAGATCAATTTTCTTTTGTATTTTTGACGCTTCTTCCTGGTGTCGAGAGCATAATAGTGTCCGTGGTAACTGAAGCTGACGTACTAGGTTATGGGTCTTCTTCGAAGGACATCTCTTCCTGAACATTTGCCTCTCTAGTTGATTCTGACAAAACTTGTAACTTTTTGCTTCACTTTTATTTTCATTATGGTCGTTTTAGATTAACCAGTTGCTGCACATGCCCTTTTGTTGCTTGTTCAACCGGGATACTGAAACAGCCTTGTTGTTTTTCATTGTCAAAGAATTTAATTACTTTGAGCACTAAATTCCGCTCGGCACTATGTATAGTCTTACCCATCTTGTAAGTAGTCTATTGTAATAATAGTAATATTTCACCAAACAGAGAAACAATAAACAATAATGCGATTACGAAAGCGAGATTAATACACGTGCGTCGGCGCTTGCGTTGGCAACGGTACTGGATAGACGATAACGGGCGGAGGTGCGGGGAAGCGCGAGGGGAAGCGCATTCCAGCGAGGTTCGCAGATATTTCCGACGTGTTGTAGCCACTTTAATTCGAATTCGCAGGTTAAATAAACCAAATAATTGGTTCGATTCCCGCTAGTGAAAAAATACTTAAATAAAATGTTAAGAAGGTTAGAGTCATGCTTTTTATCCATTGTGTAGATATGTTTATTATTCTGATGTATTCAGTTATGTACCTATTCAGATCAGTTCAGTACTAAGTTATTTGAAAAAATTAGGTATGAAACAGCTTTCCGATCCTCCGTGGCCTTATGATATTCTCCAAGGTACATTAACATGTTGCCGTATTCATGAGCGCTATAAACGTACCTACGCGTTAGGCATTATTAAAACAAAACAAAAACACAAAACGTAACAACAAGAATAATATAATTAAGTAATAAAGAACAAGTAATAACGACAATAATTTAATAAACAAAACAATTGAACTGTCGCTCGTGATAGTCAACACTTAACTGTAATCAATCCCGCCAAAACAAATGCGCACGAGGTAACGTCCTTGAAGCACTGAGGAGTAAGGACTCCACAGACCGTCAAACCGTAACGACATCGCCAACGTTTATTTTATTTATAAGTTTAGTTATCCTACGACTAATCTTCATATGGAATTTAGAAGTTATGGTTGTCATTTTAATACAATTACACAATCAATTGTACCCTGACGCAACAAGCAGTTCTTTACTACAAAATTATTGAATTAATAACGTACCTAATTGGGTACTGAGTACCCATTAGGTACGTTTATTAAATACTCACACAATTATAAACACTATTTCATCGTTATCTTTGATTTTGTATAAGAAAATAGAAATGAAATGGGTACTGAATAATTTAATAGTTAAAATCAATTGCAATTATGATCGACAGTTAATTAATCTATCAGAATTAATGTAAAAATAATACTTTTACTTTATTTTAATTGACTTTCCGTATTTAATCCGACCAATACTTTGAATTTAAAAAGAGGTACGTCAAAATTATTAAAAATTACTTGCAAGTTTTATAGTGATTGCCGCCTCTAATTCTTATGTCGCCGGCAAACTAAATTTTGTGCAACATGGCAGCGTTACCAACACCAATTTGTCAAATTCTAATTTATTTGTGACCCATCATCACAGGTATCCTTAGTACTATCATGTGTCTTCGTTTTCGGGAGCGTTTCACAAACACCCGGTATGTATTTTTGGTTTGCGTAAAGACAATCTTCATAAAATAATATCACTCTAACTTTATGATGTGGGGAAATATTATTAATAATTTAACTATCACAATTATTACTTTATCAATTTATTGGTATTATATAATATATGTGCGCGATGAAGGAATTCTGTCCTCGCTTGGTCGCATGTTTCGTTGAATTATCGCTAACCCGAACTCGAGTTAGTGACGTTAAGAGAGTGGATACCACTGAGTTAACTCAAGCTCATCACTTATCTAGAGTGACAAAGCAAATTTATATTGCAGAGATGAACGGCTGAGTCGGAAAGGGACGTCCTAGACGAAAGTTTATCGACCAATTTGGCGATATATTGAAAATGGGCCAAATTAAGAGTACCCTTAATCGACGAGCATGTATGCGTAGGTATATGGATGTGGAGGAGACGAGAGTGTGTGTGATCGTGCCAAATGGAAGTCCGTATTCTCTGCCTACCCTCTGGATGACAAGCGTGAGTGTTTATGTATCTGAGTTCATCACTACATTGTAAACACTGCATTGTAAAGATGCGACTCGAGTCACTCGGTTTAACTCTGCAGTGGACGAACTCTAAAATTTACGTGAATAATCGCGTGGACGTCAAATAAAAGCCAAGTTAGTTAAAATCTTTTATTGATCGTATAAAATCTTATAATTAAAGCTTTTTAATAACTATAATTATATATAACGATTTTTCTCCAGTCTGTCATTGGCCAGGGTTTCATTACAGCTAATGACAGGTCGATGAGAAAATCACGTCGGCAAACACTATCGTAGTTCTTGTTAGAGGTATAAATACATAAAGTATAGAGTGCGCTGAGATTGAGTAGATCAAAGACAGAGGACATCTTGAATTTCTGAACACATTATATAGTGAATACATCTTATTCACAAGGTCTATACCATTTTTCGTACGATTGCAGTACGTTATTATTTAGTGTTGATATCAAAATCACCACGTACATAGTGGGTGAAAGCCAAATTTTGAGGAACATAATGGATTTCTTAATTTAATTAAATTTAAATTTCTTAATTTAATTAAAAATAGAATTAGAGTCTACTAGAATCAAAAACAACAATGTTCGTTATTGCAAAGTAGCAGCAATACATCATTTTATGATTGCGGGTGGCTAGGATTCACTGGTAGTTACGCTTAGTATTCACATATAGCAGTGGAAATATCAAAACACGCGATAATTTATAAGAAACTTCTTTTAACCTTTAGCTACGCGCGTTATTTTGCACGTTCCATCACGGGCAGGGTCCTGAAGTATCCCCATAAATATTTGCCATATATTTTTATATTTTGGAATTTTTAAAATAAGAGTTTAGATTATAAGAAAAGGAAAAATTATTGTTAGTAAAAAGTATTTATTATTCTTAAAAAATTCAGTCTCTTGACAATGACAAACATTTAAAAAATTAACCACTCGTACTTAGAATTTTTTCAAGGCACTTAACAAATACGCTAAAATTTTACAAAATAATCAACTTCTGAGAAACTTGTTATTATTTTTCTATAATATAGGAACTAAAAACATGTAATTTGAACAAAAAAATGAAAATAAACATAGAAACAAAAAATGACAACGCCCCAATATTGCTATGGAGCGGTAACGTTAAAAATTAATCTTTGCGTTGGCATGGTAAACAGTAAGTAATTGCTATTGAATGAGGCTTGCAAATAGTTTTTTGCAAGATTTGCAAACAATAGTACCCTTTTTTTCTTTAGCTCTTGGGCAAATAAAGCATCTACGCTTCATTTTTGGGGCACTAGGGCCAGCTTCATCCGAATCAGCCAAAGGCTGCTCTTTGTCAATCAACTTGCACATTATTGCTTTTATATCTTTGGTCAAGGTAGGATTATTCTCCCATCTTTGGGAAATATGTGGCTTTATAAGAGTCATTGCAATAAACTTTATATAGTTACGACGGCTCAATTTTTATTCGGATTAGATAGAACCCAGAGAATATAACAATTTGCAATGGAAATGTTCATTATAGCACCAAACATTGCGTTAGGCCATCTTCGTGTTAGACGTGCACATGAATAATTTGAACACTTCAAATCCAAGTCATCTACACCTCCTTTGGTGCTGTTATAGAATTCTATTATTTCCGGTTTTTAGACTGCTCGTTTACTGACATGTCATGGTGCATAGAAGAATGTAGAACTACGCTCTTGTTTTTTTTGGTACGTGTGATACCAATGTTTTGTCACTTACAAATCCGAATAATGATTATTCCACGGGCCTTGTCTTGTTAGGTAGAAATTGTCGAGGTATTTCTCTCTCGTTTTCCTGCAGTGTGCCAACATATGTTAACCCTTTTGTGAGAGAATATCCACCAACTCGACAGAAGTAAACCATCTCCAGTGACATTTCTGTTTGATCCATACAACGGTTCAGTAAGCTGTAGAACATCTTGAGTTGGCACTGATAGTGAAGAATTTCTTTGAGTTAGAGGTTTTCCTGTGTATAAATGCATTGTACAGGTATCGAGATCTTGCGTCACACAAATATTGCACTTTCAGTCCGTACTTTCCGGGATTGCTTTTGATAAACATCCTGAACGAGCATCTAACTCGAAATTTCACCAACATTTCATCAACACATAAAAATTCTGTGCAATAATAGTTACGGATGAATTTATCGAATATTTCACTTATCAAGGCTAACTTGTCTGTTATTTTTCTTTGTTCCCGTGTATTACAGTCATCGAACGTTATATTATAATGAATGAATAAAAATCGGTTTAAACCTATTACGCCACGAAATATATCTCTGCCAGTGAAGTCCGTTGCCCATAAAGATCAATTTATACTACGTAAAAGCACAGGTTGGGTCTACAGGAAGTAGATAAAATACGTATTTACCTTAGCGAAAGCGCGACGTACGTCCACCCGTCGAGAGAAACTGCGGCGCACTGAGATTAGCCAGCGCGCGACCGTTACTTGTCAAAATTACCGTTAAAAACAGCGTGGGGTCTAGCCAGACCCCGGCCGTGCAGTTAAAGGTTAAATTATGAGAACTGGTCAAAAACAGAGATTTCTTTTGGAATTTGCTGACTTTGAAACACACAATGGAACTTCGCGTTTTTGTTGCATTTTCGGATATTGCAGGTTTTGGGAACATGCATATTACAGGTTAACTACACTAATCATTTTGGTCCTTTTAGGTTCAATGACAGTATTAAAAACATGTCATGGATATGAATTTATTTAAAAATCTTACAAAAACGTCATTAACACTGCAGTACTCGCGTGGTTTTTGACCACCGTTTGTTCGCGTGATCTACAATTGTAGCACATTTTCAGACTTAAACATCTCCTGAAAGAGATGTGATAAATAAAAAACTGCTTTTAATTTGTAATATTTCTTTATTTTCAATTACAAAATCAGTCATAAATCAGCCTCTTAGTTTAAATTGGTAACCATTTTTTAGACATTTGATAAATCTTTAAAATCATAAAAAATCACATTAGGTCCTGAAAAAAATATGAAGAATATAAAACAATCAATTGTTTCGATTTGCTCCATGGCAGTTAAGGCATATATTAACGAGATGAGCATTGCATGTCCATTTATCACATTGTTTACACCATTTTCTAGTGGACTTATTTTTGATCTGCCACAGACGTAACAATGCCCCACTCTTCCACTTTTATCAGTTTCAGGAATGATTGGATCTTCTGGGATGTTCAAAAGTAGTCTTATCCTTGTACGAATACTCTTTGGAATCTGTGTCATACTCATTCTGTATAACATATATGGTTTCATAAGGTCAAACGCCAATGTAGAAAGAAACTCTCTCCTGACTATTTTTTGGGGAAAAGAGTTGATCTGATTTATGACCAGTGCATTTATCCACCAATGTTTGTCACGTCGAAGAATATTGTAAGTGGCCATCTCCGGAATTTCTCGCAACGCTATATTGCTTGCACATTTTGTCTACAATATCCACTCCGCACTTAGTACGGTTATAGAATGTGACAATTTCTGGTTTTCTCTTTTCTCCGGTATCAACATCGATTGCATCATTGTGATGCTTTGTGGACAAAAGTATAACAGACTGAAGGTTTAGGAGCATAACTTACGAGGGTTGCGTCTTTTTGAAAGCCAAAATGCTACTACTATTAGCACTACGTGAACGTTTGGGTTTGAATTCTGCGGGATTTCAGGCCGATTTGCTTTTATTGTTCCCACTGTTGTTATTTTTGGAAAGCAATTCCAAACTGGTATTCAGATTTGTAAAATAGTTATCCATTGTGACGTTACATTTGTAATCAAATATAGGTGATATGAGCCATTTTGTAACATCTGTTACTTTATTGGATAGGTTGAACGGTCCTTCAGGTTGTTTGCCAGCATAAATTTCGAAGTTGTATATATAAGGATATTTCGTATCAGCTAACATATATATTTTTATTCCAAATTTATCTGGTTTTATGGAATATAAACAATGAAACCACATCGTACACGAAACCACTAATTGCTCATCTAGTGTCAGGAATTCGCTCGGTAAATAATGTTTGCGACAGTTACCAACAAAATGTTCAACAAAGTCTCTGATGGGTGCCAATTTATCCTGTTCACGACGAATACTCCCGTTGAGCTGTCATCGAATCGCAGACATCGAAGCAAAAATCTGAATCTGTATAGGAAAGTACAATAAATACACTCAAAACCCGTTCCTTCGAATTGTCCCAAAAGTCTTTTAGATTTGTGATTTAACAGTGATTTAACATTCCAACAAACGCTCGAATTTCGAGGAGGTCGGTAGATCTAGCATCCCGTTCTCTTTCAAACTTTGCTCTGATACCTTCAATATATTTGTTGGTATTTTCTACTACTCGTATAAGCGTAAATATATATTCATCAAAATACAGCTCAAAGCATTGAAGAGGAGTTTAAGCTTCGCGCAGCACCTAGCGGATAGTCAGGTCTTGGGCTTGTCTTCTCATGTCCGGGTTCTTTTTCTCCATTTTGTGTTGTTATTGGAAGTGTAAAGGAGTCCGCACACATATGGGATCGGAAAGGGATCGTAACCGTAACGCCTTTCACCTCGCTGTCAACCAGGCGTCAACCTACCGTATGCACGTAACGAAAGCGTATCAGCAGCGCATGTACGTCAACTCGGCTACGGCTAGGCGACACCGCGCTTACGCCTCGCCGCCCGCTGGCTGACCTGGTTGGCACCAGATCAGTTTGAATCCAAACGTTAAGTGTAGCGCACGGTTATGTCTTGGTTTACAATACGTGAGTTGGCTATCATAGCCATAGTACTTGATGAAGAGGAAAAAGAAAATAGCAAGAAAAAAAGGAAAAGATATTGGGTACACAATATGAATAAAGCAAGGAGTACTGAAGGGGAATTTCGGACTATAAAAAAACATTTGATGGATGATGAAGAGAAATTTTATATTTATTTTCATATGCCGAAATTTCTCTTTTATAACATATTGCAGTCTATAGATGAATGTATAAGGAAGAAGAATACAACATTCAGAGAAACAATATCGCCCGAAGAAAAACTAGCTGTAACGTTAAGGTGAGAAATTGCATTTGTTTTTGGAATTTTTAATCTGGTCTACAAAAATATTTGTACAGACGCCAGCTTTTCCCAATCAACTTTGAACCTAATGCTTTAGCGATAAAGTTGAAAATCTATTAAAGAATTTTGACAGATTGTAGTAGGTTGATGTGCTGGCGTCTGTAGTGTACAAAATAAAACTCGGTTCCGAAACTCCGAGATAGATTAATTTTTACCCTCTGTCGATAAAATTATTTGTTTTGGAACGCAACCTCATTAGCGATCAGGTGTAATGGGTGTACGTGTTATGTCTGATGTGTGTGTGTATATTTTGTGTGTGTGCGTAAGAATAGAATAGAATAGAATAGAATATACTTTATTGTACACCAAAATTATATCAACTATTTTACAATATTCAAAACGTATGGGTTAGTAACTGCAACTTTTTTTTAGTTTAGGTAAAAAAAAATACTCATAAATCACATATTTTTTTATCATTCTAAAAGATATCATAAAATCAAAAAATTATGGCAATTTAACAAAAATAGCGCTACAACAAAAATACAATCATTGTATAAATTAAAGAATGTTTGAAGTATTAAGATCGTCAGCATTTGACGTGCCATTTTCTTCGTTTGACATATTAAAATCATCAATGTTTGAAGCGCCAGATGTTGATTGTATCTCGTGGCTAATGTTATTTAGAGTGGTATAACCTCGAGGCATGTCATCTTCTTTGGGGAATGTAAGGGTTGCGATAACTGTAATAGCTTTGTTTCTCTGCGATTTCTTTTAACTCCATTTCCGAAACTGCGTTATATATTTTACTTTTTATAACCGCTTGGTTATATTCAGAAAATTTTTTAACCGTTGCCGCAATGCTGTTAAAAAATGTTTCTATCTCATCTTCTTTTTTGGTTTCGTTGTGATTTAATAAATATTTCATTAAAGTTTGTGACGCTGAATTGCTTTCAACTTTTTTTGAAGTTTTGGATGTAACTGAAGATGCAGAAGACTTAGGACGCGGCGAAAGTGCAGAAGTTTCCGGTTGTGAGTTTTCTGGAGACTGAATTATGTTTATTGAGTTCTGTGAATCATCATTACCCAAGAAACTGCTAACATCTGAATCGTCATCATAATCAACCGAAGAGATCGTATTTCTTTCTTTGTAATGAGGTACTAAAAAACTCATTTCATCTTCAAAGGTCCACTTTTTCGTCGTCGGGGCTGCCTGACCACTCTTAGTTTTACGCTTCTTCATAGCTCGTCGGTGAGACTCTCTCAGATTTAACCAAGTTTTCTTCATTATGTAGTTACATAATGTAGGTATGTGTGAAAGGGAGTACGTACACACACACATTCACATAAACATATACACGTATTATATAAATATACATTTATTGTTGCAGGTACTTCATAACTGGATCTACATTTACTAATTTATCATCGAGCTTCCGTTTAGGAGAATCAACTATTCGTTTGATAGTAATAGATGTGTGCAATGCAATAATAAATAAATTAATGCCAATTCATATACCTCAACCAACTACAGCCGCATGGCAAGGAATCGAAGAAGGATTTAAAAATAAATGGAACTTTCCGAATTGCATAGGCGCCATTGACGGCAAACATGTAAATATAATTGCACCTCCCAATAGTGGATCGTTGTTTTTTAACTATAAAAAAACATTTTCTATTGTTTTGTTAGCTATAGTTGATCCTGAATACAGATTCATAGCGGTTGATGTCGGAGCCTATGGAAAAAACAGCGATGGCGGAATCTATTCGTCATCTACATTTGAAAGGCACTTGAAAGAAACACATTAAATATTCCATGTGACAAACCATTACCAGGTACTAATCATGCAATGCCACATGTATTTGTGGGAGACGAGGCATTTCCATTGAAGACATATTTATTAAGACCATATCCTCGCTCAAATACACGGAGACTATCAGATCCTGAACGGCAATATAATTACCGCTTATCACGAGCTAGAAGGGTTGTTGAAAACGCTTTTGGAATTTTATATCAAAATTTGCGATTTACAACAAAAATATTAAATTGCATCCAAAGTTTGTAGATAAAGTGGTATTAACAACTTGCATTTTACACAACATGATGAGGACATATAACATTGAGATGAATTTACAGGAACCGAACAGAACAGAACATGAAATTACAGTTGAATTCGGCGAAGACCGATTGTTAAGTCAATTACCAAATATTAGTGGTGCCCATATGGCTACTGCTTTTAATGTACGTGAAATGTTCAAAACATATTTTCAAACTTCTACCGGACGAGTACCATGGCAGAATTGTAGCTTTTAGCTTTAAATATTAATGTTAATTCTTAATGGATATTACAGTTAAATTTTACATTATAATAATCACATAAATTATATTAATCACAACTGTTTTATTTCCCATACATACCTACATACGCGAAAAACATTAGATAAAAAATTAAATAGGAGTAGGTACTTACCAGATTGCTTTAAAGTAATACTTATTTGTTTCCAAGCCTCGTCCTTTTTTATACTATTACTGTATTTAGCGTCACTTAAGTCATATAAATATGGATATTTTCTCACTTCTTCAATAAGTTTCTCCCTTTGCATCGTTATTTTGTGTTTGAATCTAACTTAAAATTTTAAATAAAACATACGCGCAACACAAATGAAATACGCCTTGCGAATGGCAGGATGGCGGCGTCTTTCTCTTTAGCACGCAAGTCGCAGGAGGGGACAGGGGACGGAGAGACGTAAGCGCGGGGACGGAGAGACGTAAGGAGCCGTAAGCGCGGGAATTGCAAGTTCGGAGCCTGTTCTGAGGGAGGCGATCACGGTACGATTCCGATTAGTGTGCGTTGCAGTAGGAGTTTAAATACAAACCATTCTGAACGACTCGAGGCGATACGGTTACGATCCTTTCCGTTCCCATTAGTGTGCGGACTCCTTAAAACTCACCAGCGTTACGTGATCTCATATTAGACAGAAGAATATCGTCATCAGAAGAGGTAAACGTCTCAACATCATATTTAGGCAAATCAGGTTGGATGATTTCTGGTACCATTTCCTCCTTGTTCTGCCTCAGATCCACTTCCAACTGCTTCTTCGTCATCAAAATTAGTATTTTCTGCTTCCTTTTATAAAGCCACTTGTTGAGAATGTCTTCAAAGTCTTTATCCGTGACACACATGGATTTCTGAAAAGAAAATTACAAAATTATTTTTTCTAAAACGTAAACTATTTTGATAAACAAGTAAAATAAATAAAAAGGTATCATTTCACTTGTTTCTCTACAATAAATGCAGAGAAAATATTTAGAAATAAAAGAGAACTAACAGAAAATAATAATATAAAAAATCTACTTACCGATTCATACTGTCGATTTTTACTCGCGTGTACTACGATCATGTACACAACTTTTGGCATAAATTACACTAACGTCCGCGTACGCTGGGCATTGCGGACTCGCTGAGTAAATCAGTGTAATATGTCTTATTTCTAATTTTGGAATGAAAGAAAGAGACGGAATCATAGACAAAAGATATTCGAAAAAGTGCGAGGGTGATATACCATTGTAGCACACGCAGTACTCCAGTGTTAAGAATTAGATGAATTAGCAAAATAATTAGCCCATGTGGGAAAAAATAACAAACTTAAAAGACGATGATTTGCAAACGCTTATAACCTTTACCAAAATATTATATTATTAATGTTGGCATTTCGTGTTGCTCTTCACACAGAAGTTTTGTCGACATCATCATCGGCGTCTGCTGGTGTAGATAGAATTACCCGCGCAAAGTATTCAAGATTACCTAAGACGCCAGTTGTTGCCATAATGTTCACATAACTATTTGTTTACGTTTCGCAACTTTAAGCTCTTTACTGCCTTTTTATTTTTGCCCGTCCAACCATCGGCCATGAGGCGAACTGTTTTTCATTCTGGGGATAGTTTGTATTACAAAGTCTATATGATAGACTGACGATGCAATTAAATTGGCATCCTTTAAGTACTCGTCTTCAGTCCAACAATAACTAAAGACATTTTCTTTCGTCAGGGGTGATTTGAAATTACGTTCGACCACAGTAAAATTGTACAAATACAACTGACGCGAGTAATATGTAGGTACTCTGATCTAGTATTTTGGGCAATGGCATATGTTTTGGACAGTCAAAGACAACGTTTTGATGGCAGGATCCTTTTTTTTAGCATATAAAAAATGCTTCCGCGCGTCGTTTAGGCACAGTCTTCGTTATCATCAATTGTTTTTTTTTTCGTTATCACACTTAGCAGTTTATTTTTTCAAATTTTCCCAATAGTCCCGATATGAGGGTGACACTGAAAGTTCTTATAAAATCAAAAACTGAACAAACTAGCAAGTTATTAGTTTTATTATATCTTTTCAAAATAGTGTCCATTTACATTAATAAATCGCTGCATCTGATGGAACCACTGAGAAAAGCACTTTGCCCACTTGATCATAGGGGTCTCTTCGGCGGCATTTTGAAACGCAGCCACTGCTTCCTTGGAGTCCATAAAACGTTTTCCTCAAGTTTTTTTTTTCGGAAATAAATAAAATCGCAAGGTGTGAGGTCAGGGCTATAGAGCGGGTGACCCAGTAATTCCACGTGTGACGTCGCCAAGTAGTCGATTGTTTGCTTGGCAGTGTGCGACGATTCGTTGTCGTGGTGAAGGAGGATCCTACTGCGAGGTCGTTTCTTCCGAATTTTTCCAAGACAAGTTGTTAGTGTACCACTCTGCAGTAAATGTTTTTCGACCTCTAAAACTTCTTGTTTTTGTTGCGTAATGACCTTTCCTTCCGAAGAACGAGGCCACCATCTTTTTCCACGCTTCGACCTCTCTTCACTTTAATTGGCAACTCCTCGGAAGAAACACCCAGACAGCAGACTGTCTCTTAGTTACAGGATCATAACAATAAATCCAGCTTTTGTCACCCGTAAGTATGTCAAACACAGCATTTGAGTCACCTCCGTTAAATCTTTGAACCATTTCACGACACCAATCCACGACGGAGTTTTGGGCCTCTGTCAAATTATGAGGTATCCACCGGGCACAAAGCTTCCTGACCGCTAAATGTTCATGGAGGATTTTGTGCACTTGACTCATACCAATGCTTAAGCTTGTCTGAATCTGCTGATAAGTCACTATTTTGTCAGTCTCTATCATACACCGCACAACACTGATGTTATCTTTAGTGGTCGCCGTAGAAGGCCGTCCATCACGCAGAAAATCGTTGAGATTAGTGCGACCTCGTTTAAACTCATTAAACCAGTTGTAAATAGTGGCACGAGATGGGGCTTCATCGTGAAAGGCCAATCGAAGCCTATCATAACTTTCTTGTTGACTTAAATGACATCGAAAGTCATAAAAAATCATTGTACGAAAATTTTCTCGCGTTAAATTCATGCTGACGTGACACAGACAATTTTCAATTTGCCGACAAATCGTAAACAAATGACAAATTAATAAAATATATACACAATAATATTGGCAAAGAGTTCCATTTTATATATTATACTTTATGTTTATACCATCAATCAAAGCTTTTGGGTGATTAAGGGTATCAGGACATGTTTTTTAAAGACATTTCATCAAATATCGGTATAAATTGATTGTCTGATGGTTTTATAGTTTTTGTGAAATGTGCTAGCAGCACCTTAAAAACTGGCTGTTTGATCCCATCAGCAAAATGTACCCTGTTGACCAAAGCAGCGTTCAGTGTGTCATAAAAACTGATCAAATTCTGTTTTAAAAGAGGTTTAATACTATCGAAAGACAACGGGGCACATAGCAGGCTTGGCAGCGATTCCGCACCGACAGTTAAAATTAATCACAATTTAGTTAATTTCTAGATTTTGATTGAGACGGTTATGTGAAAATTTCCAATATTTTCCGTTGTCTTAATATTATTCGTATCTGCCGGGTTGGTTTCAGCTTCCGGGCTTACAGTTTCTTCGGATTGTTATTGGGGTAAAAGTAAGAATCGCTTTCGTTGTAGTACATGTCGTCATTATAATAATTCTCGTTCTCGCACTCTGTCTTATGCGATTGAGAGTGGGATGTGAGATTGGATCCAGACATTATGTTTCTCATTTGTTACTGACTATGGAAGTTAAATTCTTCTAATACTGCACAAAGCATTCTCTAATGAATTCGGGTCCTTGAGACGCACCACTCTAATAGCTGTAACACACGATCGAACGTGTACGCACCGTACCGCGACCTTGGTGGGTCCGATGCTTGCAATACACGGCCGGATCGGACCTTGAGTGCACAGAGCAATATTCAGAGGTCACGCCTTCCTTATTTTATTTAAACTTAATTATTTTTTACTTGCTTATACATGGGTTTCACTAATCTTACAGTCATGCAGCAATATAAGATTAAATTCTCAATTAATATTGTAAAAAAAATTGGGTAACAGACGTGAGAGTTGATGTATTTTTTTTTCAATTTATTTATTTAAACTTTTATGCACAAAAAATAAAATCGTACATATAAAATAAAATAAATAAAATAAAATATGGCGGACTTAATGCCTTAAGGCATTCTCTACCAGTCAAGCATAAGGCTAAGCAGAGATAGACTTATGGGAAGTAGTTCAGCAAAAAATAAATATGTATATATAAAGTTTTATACTAGTGAGGACCTTTAATTGGCTTTGCTATGGCTATTAAGTATTATCCATCTTAGTTACAGCTGTTGGTCTTCCAAATAAAGTAGAATAAAAATCCAATAACTGATTTTTGGTCCGACTCAATTCTAACTTAGAATGAACACGATTAGAAGTTGCGCTTGCCAACACTAAACTAACGACGGTCAACGTGAAGTTTGTTTGCTCATATATTCATTGTTTTAATGTTAATATTTTTTTATAAAATTATTATTTAAATTTATACTATTTAATTTTAGTACCATAAAATATACTCGTTGTTATGATATTGTGTTTATGAATATGTATTTAATCAATTGAATACATTTTTTAGTACTTGTTAGATATGTTTATAAAACTTAAATAAATATTAATGGTATAATAGCATTTAAGAATCAACACATATTAACTAGGTCGTGCGCGCTCGCATGCCCTACCACCACGACGTTTTGATCGTGACCGCAGAACACAATTACTCTCTACCGAAAGGTCGTGACTAACAATACAAAGGGACTCTGTGGTGACTAATGGCCGTTTTTTTGTTCGTACAGTACAGGCGATCCGATCCGATCTTGTATGCACAGTGAGGGACGGATGCCATGTCTCGGACTGTATCAAAACGCGCAAAAATTGCGATTGCTATAGCGGTGACGTCAATGAACCCACCAAAATCAAGGAAGAAAAGAAAGGAGTAGGCAAAATTCTATTTAAAAGATCGCGATGAATTCAGTTATATGAAGTTAATCAAACTGCTTGATGTCGAAGATTTTCGTATATATTTGCGACTAAATCACGAAACCTTTCAGGAACTTTTAAATTTGGTTAAACCTCTCATCACGAAAACTGATACTGTGATGAGAAAAGCTGTAACTGCCGAAGAGCGACTTATTGCAACTTTAAAATATCTTGCATCGGGAAAGAGTATAGAGAGCTGAAATTCAGTACGGGTATATCATCACAACTACTCTCCCAAATAATACCGAAACCTGCGATGCAATCTACAAAGTACTTAAAGATTACATTAAGGTATATACCTAAATACAATTTCCGTAATGTAAAAATACTCCTTTGGTTCTGCAGTTGACACTTACGGGCTGTTGATGATGATTGTCATGTACTTGTAAATTGGTAGGGAGAAATAAAAATAATAATTGACAATAATTCTTTATTCATAACAAAGTTTACTTAACTAATAAAATACTTATTTACTTAATAAATTTACCATTAAAAGTAAAGTAAAGTAAAGTTACAGCCTATATACGTCCCACTGCTGGGCACAGGCCTCCTCTCATTCCTGAGAGGTTTTTCGGCAAGAGAAATGTCCGCCGCGCTGCCCCAATGCGTGTTGGCGAACTTCACATGTCTTCGAAATTTTTTTGATTTCTCAGACATGCAGGTTTCCTCACGATGTTTTCCTTCACCGCCGAGCACGTGGTAAATCAGCACTTAAAATTGTTATTAACAATTTCATTGGTGCCGGCGGGATCGAATCCGGTTGCTCGCGTTCTGTGAAACTTACAGCGAGCGCTAACCATCTGAGCTACCACGGCTCTAATAAATTTACCATTACTACTGTCTTTTAAAATCAAAAATCTTTAAGTTTTCCTGTTACCACATCATTTTTAATAACATCATTGCTCAATAAACTTCGAGCATGGGACTGACTCTGAGACAAAGATGACTCGAGTGAGTATCATTGCAGCTCTGTAGAGGGCATTTGGCTTAGGAATTGGGGTGAGTGAGATAGAGAGAGTGGTGGTGAGGTGACGGCGAATATGACACTGTATGTTGGGATTTGATGGCGTGGTGTCAGCGATTGTAAGAGTGGTTGTTGCGATTGGCCTTGGTGGTGAGGTGACGGCGAGTGTAAGACAGTATGTATGGATTGGACTCGGTGGCGAGGTGTTGGCGAATGTGATAGGGATTGTGGCGATTGGCCTTGGTGGTGAGGTGACGGTGACATAGAGTATGTGGGGATTGGATTCGGTGGCGAGTGTTGGCAAATGTGACAGTGGTTGTGGCGATTGGCCTTGGTGGTGAGGTGACGGCGAGTGTGAAACAGTATGTGGGGATTGGACCCGGTGGCGAGGTGTAGCGAGTGTGAGAATGATTGTGGTGATTTTAATTGGTGGTGAGGTGACGAGAGTGAAACAGTATGTGGGGATTGGACCCGGTGGCGAGGTGTGAAGGAGTGTGAGAATGATTGTGCGATTGTGTATTGGTGTTGAGGTGACAGCAAGTTTAAAGACAGATCTTTGTGGTGAGGTGACGGCGAGTATGAAAGTAAGTGTGGCGATTGGATATGGTAACGAGGTGATTGTGAGTATGGGTGATTCATTGAATGTGGTGTTGTGTATACAGGTAGTGAATATGGATATTGCGTATGAAAATGGCTTGGATGTGTATTCAAAATTATACAGGAATTAATATTTATTTTATTTAATTTAGCGTAAAATAGTATTTCCCCTATTAATTTTTCTGCTAAACAGCGTTATAATCTGTTTGGGATCTCTTTAAGCTGAGAGCTTACTGAACGCCCAAAAGTGTCCGCCGAACTTTCTTCACCAGAGTCATGAAGTAACGACCTTGCTGCATCAACCAAGTCCACTTGTTTCTGAAACAGTTTATTTGCTTGCTGCTTATAAGATTCTTTTCTTTTTTTTTCTTTCAGGTTCCTGCAACATAAGATGAATGGTTAGATACAGTGAAATTATTTGAAAGAAAATGGCAATTTGATCATTGGTTGGGTGGCATTGACGGTAAACACATTACGGTTGAGAAACCACCAGGTAGCGGATCTTTGTATTATAACTACAAAGGGACTTTCAGCATAGTTTTGCTCGGAATTGTAAATGCCAATCACGAATTCATCTATGTACATGCCGGCACAAATGGTAGTATTTCCGATGGTAAAGTACTTAAACATACAAGATTTTATGATAAACTAAGTTCCAATGAACTGCATTTACCACCATCATCAAAATTTTCAAGATCGAATACCATGGCTCCATATTGTTTTATTGGAGATAGTGCATTTGCGATGAATGAACATCTTTTAAAGCCGCCGGTAAGAGAATTTTTAATTACAGACTTTCTCGGGCCAGGAGAATTGTTGAAAATGCGTTTGGTATTTTAGCTGAACGGTTTAGATTATTTAAAAAACCAATTATAATCAACGTACATAATGTTCAAAAAATCGTGATGGCTTCGTGTGCCATACACAACTTTCTAAAAAAAAAAGAGTCGCCTTGATATGACTAGTAATTGCGTTGATTTTGAAGATATCGAACAACACACCTTCCGACCAGGGGAATGACAACAAACTGATAACTCTATAGGTCTTTGTATTGAAAGAGAGTGCACAGAAGATGGGAAGCAAGTTCGGCAAATATTTACTGAATATTTTAATGGCGAAGGTCGTCTGGATTTTCAAGAAAGTATGATAAATGTATTAAATATTTAGAATCTTACATTTCTCTTCTTCAAAATTGTCTACCCCCTGTACCGCCGAAATCTGCTTTTCATGCAAAAACGTGAAGAATCGATAATACCACAAGGCGGGTGTGTATATGTCCTTTGTACCGGAACCACTAGATTTACTCTTCTCTGCCTGAAATAAAAATACAAATTTTAATTACAGGAAAGTTAAATAGATGTACTCATGCACTAAAATTACATAAGAAGTTATAATTGCACACTAATTACGTACTTTCTAATGTAACTATGCTAAAAATTAATAAATAAAGTAATTTTGAATTTTACTACGTTTAGTAATTTCACGGTACCTACAACCTACGGTAAACCTACCTATCCCCCTATTAGTGAACCCGCTGTGGCCTAGACGATGACGCATAAATTTTGAAGGATGAAATTACCCAATACGAAAATTTTCAATTAATAATGGTTCATAGCTGGTGATTCCTCTGACTGGCTATACTCAACCTTTCTAATTTCTTTAAATTATAATAGTGTGGGGCTAACGTTGTTTTAAAAATCATAAAAATATGTCATAGCCTGCATTTCATGTGATATATATATATACACGTCATTCAGGTATCCTCACCATATTTTCCGTCGCCACTAGGTAAGTACGATCTAATATGTATGACCTATATTTTTTGTTTCTTCATTTCAATAATGTAAATTTTATGTAATTATAATAGTGTACATGTGTAAACCCTCTCAAAAATGAGAGGAGGCTTGTGCCCAGCAGTGGGACCTATAAAGGTTGTAACTTTAACTTTTATAATAGTGTACATAACACTCTCATAAACCTCTCTATCAAATTTCAAATATGGATAGTTGTATTTGCCTAGCTAAAGGACAATGCCAGATCGTGCCCCACCTTGTACAAAAAAGGTAAACGTATGTTATATAATCTTATGTTTATTGGATTTTTTTGTAATAAACCATTATTTTATACAACTTGCAGTAAAATATTAATAAAAAAAATGCAACTGTTTATATTTCATCTTTTCCAGTTTTCTTCTTTCAAATAACATCTGTGTTATTTTATACGAATTAATAATTAAGCACGCTGAAAGTGCCCCTTCTCAAATATCGGTGATCATATAATTATTATATCCAAACGCAACAACAAAAAGAAGTTTATTCCGGCTGCTCAAATGCTTATTAACGTATTTTATTAGCGCCTAACAATTTATATACTGCAATTACGAGTACAATGAACTGCAACGGATGCTATTATAAAACATAAGGTAAATATAATTATAATAATTCAATTAAAAATCGCAAGTTCTATAAACTTTTACTTATATAATTTGGATAAGGTAATAAAGTAAAAAATGACGCATACGGCATTCGTGTACACCACATTTTTAGCTAGGGCAAAGTTCTATAGATTCGGGCATTGTCATTTGTCATTAATTTAACTAGATTACTAATACTAAAGAATAACTGTCCTATTATAAATCTAACATAATTTATAAATATAAAAGTACAGATAGTAAAAAATCATATATTAAAAATAGATCTACATAGTTTAGCTAGATCTATTTTAGGAACAATAACTTACATTAAATTATTTTAATTCTTATTACATATAATAAATTTACTGGCAAGTATTGACGTTTAATTTGTCAGGCGTCTGTATCATTTGTTTTAATAACACGGATGGTTTTACAGTAGTTTATTTTTAGACAACGGTTTTAAAGAAGTTCAAATTTAATATTTTAAGGAGTTTATGTTTTAGTTAATTGCCACTTACAATTGTTATTACATGTCTCAAAAAATAACACAAATTTGAAATTTCAACAATAAACACACGATATGATTCGTACCGACACATATACCTAAACATGAAATATACATAAAAAAATTACCTTTTTCTTCTCTCGTCTGTATGGCTCGCATACTCAATTTTCTTTTCATCTCAGTCAAGGTAATATTTCCTTCATATTTTGCATAACAATCCCGAAGAATTTCTAAGGTTTGATTACGAGCATCTCTGTTACAATATAAATCATGTGACGGACGGTGATGAAGACTTGCCATGCTTGTGGGAACAAGCATGGGAAGTCTTTAAAGCGCCAAAACTTCGGCTAGAACTTCGCGCTCCGTTAAGTGCCTCCATGCCATGTTTCGAAAATGCGCGCACACAGGACCTGCCTCCACGACGTTTCGATCGTAACTAATGGCGGCTTGTTTTGTTGTTGGTCCGGTCCAACGCAACACATGGCAGAATTGGTTTGGAGTATACCGTGGTTCGACGTGAACGCCATCGTACCGCGCGGAAACGAAATAATAATAATTATAGTCGGCAGACTGCTCTCCACACGAACAAAATGTGTGTTGCGTTGGACCGCACCAACAAACCGCCAAGAGTCACCACAGAGTACCTTTGTATAATATTAGTCACGACTCACGATCGAAACTAAACATGGGCAAATATATGTCACTAAAAGATAAAATTGAAATGTATCTTTCGATCACTGGGATATGTGTCACTCTTTTATATCTTTATATCATTATGTATCAGTAGCTCAAGCTCGCGCGCAACTTACGTTTGCGGCAGCTTAGGAAAGTTGAAGGAAGGAGACGAAGACTTTTTCTATATTATGTGTGTACTTTTAGGCATGCCGCGCACTAGGCAGCCTGGCTGCGCAGCCAGGCTGCGGCGGCCGAATTTGAGCAGCCACTTCAGGCAGCCTGGCTGCGCAGCCAGGCTGCGGCGGCCGTTTGACAGCCAATGGACAGCCAGTTGCGATCCTTTTTTCGAGGGATATGGACGTGGAAGAACTTGTAATTTTGTGCGTATCTCGTAAAAAACGCAAAGTTAAAAGACATTGGATTCATCCTCTTTTTCTAGAACGGCACTCAAAAGGCTTATTTTATACCTATTTTAAAGATGTTCGTAAATACCCAGACCGGTTTTTTAACTACACGAGAATGTCAGTGTAATCATTTGATAACCTTTTGGAAAATATAATAAATTCAATCAAGGCACTGATACTCTATGAGCTTGTATAACTCCAGAAGAGAAATGGGTGATTACATTGAGGTAGTGCTAAAATAAAAAATACTGTTAGTTGTTTATAACATTTATTTTTATTTCACATTTATGGTAAAGAATTTTCCTGAAATAGTTCAAGTAATTCAGAATTCTGAGACGTATCTGTTACATTTGTGTCAGATGGAGATAACACCTCAGTATATCCGGTATTGTCTTGCTTGTCTGGAACAGACGTAGAATATGCACGGCGGCTTTCACTGCTCGAGGCTTCTGGTCCATAATTTGACTGTGTCGAGTATCCATGGCGATATTGCCTACTGCTCGAGTTTCCCGGTCCATATTCAGTCGAGTATCCATGGCGATACTGTCCACTAACCGATGTTTCTGGTCTAAATAATCTGGCGGTTGATGTCCCTGGTTCATAATCAACATGACCTTGGCGAAACACACCAAATTCGGAATTGTAAGTTTCCATAAAAGGCATTTGAGCTCTTTTTATTACGTCAATTAACTCCATTCTCGTAGAAAGTTTACGATGTTTCGGAATGTTTTTGAAATCTTCTAGAAGCGAAAGCATAAATAGTCTATCTGAATCAGATTCTTGCTTTCTTTCACGCTCTTCTCTTATTGCGATACTTTCCTTTAATACTTGAACCAAATTTTCGTCGTCACATGTCTTCTTCTTTTTGGAAACGGGTCGTTTACCTTGAATACAATCGCTGTCATCGTTGGTTTCCGCAGGGCGTGTTTCACCCATGCTATTTTGAGTTTCATTATTTATTACAGTGGTCTTAAGAAACTGTAGTTGTTCGAAATATACGTAAGGACTCTTACGCGAAGCTGCTGCTCCACTTTTAGCACCGGCTCTGCGTTTTATTTCCCTGCTGTAACTAGTCCTGATGTTCTTCCACTTTTGCTGTAGAGATTTACCTGAAAATTAATATAAGTACTTTATTACAGATATCTTGCTACAGGCTGTTCTATGATGGAAATCAGCCATAATTTTCGGATTGGACATACTACTGTCCGAGATGTCATATATGAAATTTGCATGGCGATTTGGGAGAACATGAGACAGTCAACGTTTCCAGAATTAAATGAAGAAAGGTGGCTTGAAATAGCAAAAGGTTTCAATGAAAATGCAAACTATCCCAATTGTATTGGTGCCATTGACGGGAAGCATATAAGAGTAATTAAACCCAGCAACTCAGGATCACTTTATTATAATTATAAGAATTATTTCTCAATCGTTTTACTTGCTGTATGCGATGCGGATTATAAGTTCACATATATAGATATTGGGGCATATGGAAAATGTAGTGACTCATCTATATTTAAACTATCTATTTTGTATCAAAAGTCGTCAATAACGATATACGAATCCCGGAAAGAGCCCCATATCAAATAATGGTGTACCGATGCCATACGTCATTGTGGGAGATGAGGCATTTGGTTTATTTGAAAATTTAATGCGACCTTATGGAGGAAGGGTTTAACAGCCAAAAAGAATCTTTAACTATAGACTGTCTCGGGCAAGGCGACACATAGAATGCACGTTTGGGATTCTGGCAAACAAATGGAGAATTTTTCACCGGCCACTGGATGTCCGACAAGAATTTGCAATTGCCATAGTACAAGCATGCTGTGTCTTACATAATTACGTGCGCGAAAGAGATGGTTATAGATTTAAAGACACACTGTACGTTCCTCCAGACCTCGAAATAACCCCAGGTCCCTTAAATAGAGGGAGCCGATCATCAGCATCTTATAGAGATTTATTTGCGGATTATTTTATCAATGAAAATCCGCTAGAATGGCAAAATCAATATGCATTGGGATAGTAGGTACCTACCTACTCTATACTTTTAAGTGTATAAACAATAAACTTAAAATATAATAATCCATAGAATAATAAAATACTAACTAATAAAAAACATAACGTACCAAATTCACTTTTTTCATTTACTGTTAAATTGTCCTCGCACATTATATTTGTGATTTCTTCCCATTTTCTTTTCTTTACATCACGATCACTGTATTCTTCTGAAGATATATCCCATATTGCTTTACGGTTTTCAATTTCGCGAATAAATTTCTCCGTATCGAAAGACATTTTGTGATTTCAGAAAACAAAATACGTCTGGCTGCTACGACAAGTGCGCGGTGACTGACGGCAGCCACATACATTCGCCCTACTCGCTCTGGCTGCGCGCAGCCAACGGGCTGCCGTGCAATCGGGCGCGTTTTATGGCTGCCGTAGCCGGAGTTCGTGGCTGCTTAGTGCGCGGGCCCGCACACCGTCATATGTTCGACTGGCTGCCGCAGCCTGGCTGCCGCAGCTAGGCTGCCTAGTGCGGCATGCCTTATTTTACAACTTACAATTTTACGCAACTACTGTGACAATTTGAGTACACAAGAATACTAGACTGCCTAACTTACAAACTAACTTAACTACTACTGGGCTGTCTTAACAGATAGGCCCTGGGTTTTATACTATGTTGAATATTCTTACATCATGTAAGATGTATGTAAGTGTATTGAGTCATGTCTTTAAAGACGTGCTTTTATTTGCTTAGCAGGTGATGCTGTAAGGTAGGTGACTTCCTAATGGCACTATGTTGAATATTCTTAAGTCACGTAAGTGAATTGAGTCACGTCGTGCTGTTTAGCAGACGGTGCTGTATGGTAGGTAACTTCCTGATGCCATGTAAAGTCCCAATAGGTATATGTAACTCGCACGACACGCAGCGCATTGCATTGCGCTGCGCGTAGCGATAGATAAGTACCTATAGAGCTGTTTGCACTTTGCTTTGCATTAGGTATCTTTCTGATTTATTGGGCTGCTGTTTCTTTTTAGGTATCTATTTGTTATGAGTTTTAAATATTATTTTTTATATCCTGATCATAAAAATGATGGTTTAATGACCGAAATTAGTTTGCATTGTTCACTAAAAATTTTATCCTAAAAACGATGGTTTTATGACCGAAATTAGTTTGCATTGTTCACTAAAAATTTTTAAAGGCAAAGTACACGTAGGTACAGTTCAAACCAGTATAATACTTAAATGTTCACGTACCGCTTAACGACTTTAAGCCCTACGCATCAGTATTAGAGTTATCAATTTAACTTTTTGTGCCAACGTATTACAGATTATAATGGTCAAACAACTCACTCTCTCCACCTTGCGAAAGCGCGAACTAAGCGTCTGAACTTTCCGAAACCCATCCCGGCCGAGGTATAATAAAAAGCAGCGTAATAAAAAGCTATGCGGCTTGCGACACAGATGTCAGATAGAAAAAGTTAAAAGACGCCGTAAGTGAATGAGTTGTAAAGATACGCTGATACATTTGGATGCGAATTGCGAGTGATTGATGGAAATGGATTTATTCATGTCTTTTGTATTTAACTCTCCTGAGTTACCCATCTCTGATGGAAACGTCGTGGTGGTAGGGCACGCGAGTGCACATGACAAATACTATTACGACCCCGCTAAAATGTGTTCAATTTTAAATGCTTTTATACCATTTATACTTATTTAAGTTTTATAAACATATGTAACAAGTAGTTTAAATTAATAAGTAGTAAAATAATGTATTCAGTTGATAAAATACATATTCATAAACACAATATCATAACAATGAGTATATTTATAGTACTAAAATTAAATAGTATAAATTTCAATAATAATTTTATAAAAAAAAAAATATTAACATTAAAACAATGAACATATGAGCAAACAAACTTCACGTTGACCGCGTCGTTGGTTTAGTGTTGGCAAGCGCAACTTCTAATCATGTGTTCATTCCGGGTTATAATACCGAGTCGAATCAAAAAATCAGTTATTGGGTTTTTTATTCTACTTTATTTGGAAGACCAACAGCTGTAACTAAGATAGATAATACTTAATAGCCATAGCAAAGCCAATTAAAGGTCCTCACTAGTATAAAACTTTATATATACATATACATTAGTTTATTTTGCTGCACTACCTCCCATAAGTCTATATCTGCTTAGCCTTATGCTTGACTGGTAGAAAATGCCTTAAGGGATTAAGTCCGTCATATTTTATTTTATTTATTTTATTTAATATGTACGATTTTATTTTTGTGCATAAAAGCTTAAATGTTTGAGTGGTAGCTCAGATGGTTAGCGCTCGCTGTAAATTTCACAGTACGCGAGCAAACCGGGTTCGATCACCAATGAAATTGTTAATTGCAATTTTAAGTGCTGATTTACCACGTGCTCGGCGGTGAAGGAAAACATCGTGAAAACAAAAGAAGGAGAAATAAAAAATATATTTCGAAGACATTTGAAGTTCGCCAACACGCATTGGGGCAGCGCGGCGGACACTTCCTTGCCCTAAAACCCTCTCAGAAATAAGGGAGGCCTGTGCTCAGCAGTGGGACGTATATAGGCTGTAACTTTAACTTTTAACTTTAAAAGTTTAAATAAATAAACTCTCACGTCTGTTACCCAATTTTTTACAATATTAATTGAGAATTTAATCTTATATTGCTGCATGACTGTAAGATTAGTGAAACCCATGTATAAGCAAGTAAAATTTAATTAATTTTAAATAAAATTAGGAAGGCGTGACCTCTGAATATTGCTCTGTGCACTCAAGGTCTGATCCGGCCGTGTATTGCAGGCATCGGACCCACCAAGGTCGCGGTACTGTGCGTACGTTCGATCGTGTGTTACAGCTATAACTAAATAATCAGTAAATTGTACAGGAAAACGTACAATGATGATTTTTCATAAATAGCCTTTTTATTACTGCGCATATTTGAGTCCGACAATCGGTTAACTTTACCTATTAAAAGGACCATGCCCATATTAGTATGGAGCTGAAAGTCAGCAATGCCATGCAATGCCCAAATTGCAGCTCTATGTCATATGATAACTTTTCAACAGTATTTATACAATGTGTCCGGTTACCGGTGTCGGAGCTTTTAATGCTATAAAATATAATCAATTTCATCGTCAAATCATGTCTCAAATCTCATTTTAGCTGTATTTAAATGGCAGCCATTTAAATTTTTCAATGTCACCACCTCGACCCCGCTCATTAAAATTACAATATTCACCGATGTAGAAGTCCTACATTCTTAAAAGATGTCTCATTGGATAGATAAAGATACGCGTAATAAAATAAAAGCAAATTTTTAACTGCAAAATTGTATTTAGATCCTAAAAAGACTAAGAAAAGAAAAAAAATGTAAAAATCGGTTATTTCTTTTCACATTTTCGACTTTAATGAAAAAAGTAAGTCATTTACCTAATGATTTTTACATTAATCAGATAGATTAGAACATTTCTAACCAAAACATAAAATCTTAATTGTAACCAAAAAAAAATCAGTATTATAACTGTTTGAATATGACCTTTGAAAAATTTGTCGCCCTGGTTGCAGACAGACAAAGTGAATTGATGAGAAGAATGAAACACAACATTTCAAAATGCACGTAACTAAAAAGTTATTTATAAAACTGTTCGAAATGACCTCCGCGATGTTGGAGACATGTTGAAGCCCTTATTGCCACATGTTGAGTTGCACGTCTGATCGGCTCCCGATCTTGTCGCAATTCATTTCCAACTTCGATTATTTTATTAATCAACTCTTCTCGTGAGTTTGGCACGTTCGCATAAACTCTTTGCTTCATAGTGCCCCATAGAAAAAAGTCTAAGGGAGTTAAATCCGGTGAACGCGGAGGCCAAGCGATCCCTCCACCGCGACCAATCCACGGCGAATAGCGCTCATTTAAATAATTTCGCACATTTACTGCAAAATGTGCAGGTGCACCGTCAAGTTGGAGAATCATCCTTGCTCTGTGAGTTAATGGAAGCTCCATTAATTCTTCCAAAAACTGTGTTTGCAAAAACTCTAAAAATCTTGGGCCATTCATAGTTTCTGGTAAAATTATCGGCCCAATTAAAATATCGTCTTTTATTCCAGCCCAAACGTTCACTGAATTTCATGTTGGAAAGTACTTTCTCTAACAGCATGAGGGTTTTCTTGAAGCCACAGATGCTCGTTACGGTGATTTGTATAACCCGATCTCGTGAAAGTGGCTTCGTCAGTCCACAAAATTCTTTTTAAAAAATCTGCATCTTGTCTTGTTCTTCTATTGATCCACGAACAAAAAACTGCCCTTATAGCATAATCAGGTTCGCGAATGTCTTGTACCCGCCGAAAATGGTAAGGATGCAAACCTTCCTCTTTAAAACTCTCCACACTGACCATTTTGTTAAATTAAGCATATTGCTTATTCGTCTTACACTGAGTCTGGGATCTTGTGTAATTAAACGTAATATCTCTTCTTCCTCCTCAGGTGCCACAAGCCGAAATCTTTCTTTAGCGGGTGTTCTGATCCCAAGTTCAGCTATCCGCAAATGTATCCTTACAAAAGTGCGAGCATTTGGTGTAGGCCTGTTGGGAAACATTCTGGCGTACTCTGTGACAGCTCTGTTTGCGTTGCCGTTGCACAATCCATACACAAAGTGGATATCGGCGACATGCTGGTTTGAGTATTCACCATCTGCCATTTTGAAAATATCAAAATAACTAGAAACTTCACCACAAACTTAAAAGTTCCACAAAACGGTTTTTTTAACAATAACAACAAGCGATCTTAGAGGGCAAAAGTAGTGTAATCACAACGCGTGGCGAGGGACGACTGTTTTGTTGTCCCAAGTACACTTGTTTAGAATATCAAACAATGGGCTTGGGCTTTGGGTTTTCTACCTGCTCTTGAACTATCATAAATGATCCAGCACGTGCAGCTTGCGCTTTTAAGAGGTCGTGTTTGATAAAGTACAATTCTTAAACTATTTAATTTACAATTAAGATTTTAACGTTTATGTTAAGGAAATATCTTGCTCTATCTAATAAATGTACAAAATGGATAGGTAAATGACCTACTTTTTCATTAAAGTCGAAAATGTGAAAAATAACCGATTTTTTTACATTTTTTTTTCTTTTCTTAGTCTTTTAGGATCTAAATGCAATTTTGCAGTTAAAAGTTTGCTTTTATTTTATTACGCGTATCTTTATCTATCCAATGAGACATCTTTTAAGAATGTAGGACTTCTACATCGGTGAATATTGTAATTTTATTGCGCGGGGTCGAGGTGGTGACACTGAAAATTTAAATGAGATAATGAGATTTGAGACATGATTTGTCGATGAAATTGATTATATTTTATAGCATTAAAAGCTCCGACACCGGTAACCGGACACATTGTATATCTAGATTTAATGTCATATAAAGCACCGGTTCAAAAGATATTGGACATTAAACATGATAACTTCCTACTGGTTTTTATACATTTCATCGTTTACAGCAGTGATGCACAGACTTATTAAGACTAGGGCCACTCGGGCAAATTATGAACTGATGGCGGCCGCCAAGTATAGGTAATAAAAGACAATAAAGAATTGATAATAATGTATTAAAATTGAAAAGAATTTATTAATTTGAAGCGTGGCACTGCATAGTGCTTACAATCTTTTATATTTGGCTCAAATTTACTTGTGGCAACACGTAAAACTGCTTCCAAAATATTCATTTGCAAGGCGGTTTCGATTTTTGTTTTATTATTATTTAGTATTGAAAAGGTTTGTTCACATATAGGTAGAACCAAATAAGCTGGCACATTTCAGAGCGTTTATGCGCAACTCTT
Organism: Parnassius orleans; assembly: GCA_029286625.1. Classification (NCBI taxonomy): domain Eukaryota; kingdom Metazoa; phylum Arthropoda; class Insecta; order Lepidoptera; family Papilionidae; genus Parnassius; species Parnassius orleans. Next base: position 282,229 of record JAGSMP010000490.1, on the reverse strand, counting down.
TGTACGTATTTTTATCAATGCAGCGGTAAAGTTCAGCAAGTCTCCTTCGTTGAATTTGTTGCGTAAATCTTGGTCGTTTTGAAGGTCGATAATTTCTAACTGCATTGACTCTGGCGCATTTTCAACTGAAATCGTGAAAGGATTGCTGAATATGTCCAACAGAGGTTTCACTTTTAAACTCCGAAAATCTGTCTTGAAAAGATTGAATCAAAATATCTAGCTTTTCTACATAACTGAAATTAATCGCAGTTTAGTTGAATTTTTCAGCCATTTTCTTATAATTCGGAAAATGATTGTAATTTCCAGAATTCAATTGCGATCTCAAAAGTGTCAGCTTGCATTGAAAGGATGATACATGAGCGTAGAGCTGGTATATCAGTTGATTTTTGCCTTGAAGCCGTGTGTTCAAGACATTCAAATTATTTGTAATATCAACTAAAAAGCCAAATCACACAACCAATCAGGATTTTTAAGTTCCGGGACATCCCTTTGCTTTTCCGCCAGAAATATTCCAATTTCTTCTATTAAATTTAGAAATCGTTCCAGTGTCAATCCACGACTTAGCCACCTTACTTCTGTATAATACAGTAAATCTCCATATTCGCTTTCGATGTCATCAAGGAATTGTTTGAATTGCCTGTGATTGAGTCCTCGTGATTTTATGAAATTTACAGTCGAAACTACCACTTTCATGACATTTTGAAATTCAATTTTTTTAGAACAGAGGGCTTCTTGGTGTATAATGCAGTGAAACTGCATGAGATCTTCAGCGTTTATGTTTTTTTTCTTGCAGATGCTTTTTCAGCAAAGTAACTAGCCCAGAATTGACACCAATCATCGAAGGAGCACCGTCAGTCGCAACTCCCGATAATTTTGATAAGTCCAAATCAGTTTTTGAACACTCATCCAAAAGTACATTGAGTATATCAACTCCTCTGGTTTGACCTTTATATGAACACATTCCTAATAACTCTTCTAAGACTTCAAAATCTTGAGTAATTGAGCTGTGGAACTAATATCAGTGGATTCGTCGAGTGCTAATGAAAAAATTCAATGATCTTAGTTTTTCATTTAATTGTTCGCAATATTACCTGACAAAGACATAATTCGTCTTTGGATAGTCATACGATTCAGTTGAATTTTCTCAAACTTTTTGCTGCTTCTGGACACATTTTCTAGCGGCAATTTCTATGCATTCTTTACAAAATTCCCATCATTGAAGGGCGACTTCGACTTCTGAAATTTCATAACTAACTTCTGTAGCTGTTTCTGAATCTTGAATGGGTTTTGTAAATATAGCTTGCTGACCAATAAGCTCCCGTTTTAAAGACAACATTTTTGCTTCCTTAATTCGCCTGTAAACTTGGTAAAAGTAGGATGCTGCGTTTCATAGTGCCTTTTACATTATATTCCTTTGCAATCGCAACAGAATTCTTGCAAATTAAACTTTGCTTGCAAATTAGACTTTGTTATGCGACCATACAAAAAGTATTTCTCAGTCCAAATTTCTTGAAACTGCTGATTTTCATCTTTAACCTTACGTTTTTACTAGGTCCTGGCTGTCCATGTTGCGTTCTAATCCTGGCTAGGATTAACACAGCACCTAAAACAATTACAGTACCTACTTAAATTACCCATCCTTTTTAAATTACCAAAAATAATTGATTAAATAGGTAGGAAACACTTATTAATAACAGAGTTTTACTTACGATTTCACAACACAATTATACACGGCACTTGACGGAAATCTAAGTTGAATGTGGATCAAAATATATGACACCGGCTAGTCGAAATAAAATCTACACTAGAACTATTGATACTTCACTCAAATTAAAACCGAACTGTCGGTCGCTGCGGTTAGCGTGGCTTTTATGCCGCGCGTATAGAGTCGAAAACTGTCTGGAGAAATAACGAAACCGACTCTGGAAGCTTCGTGTATCTACCTACGCGAGCAATCGGGAATTCGGGACTATTGCTATCTCGCTTGCTCTAACAATATAACCCGTGGATAAGCCGCCACCGCGCTGCCGTCGTCGCCGCGCCGCCGGCCGCGGCGGTTCCTCAAGAAAACGAATTTAACCGAGATCAGCACGAACATTACCGACCGCTGTTACCGACGCATGCACGGCGCACCGATAAGCGCACTTAAGAGCGCGCGCGCGAGATTCAAATTACTTTTCGAACATATTTTTTTTGGTTTTATTCTGGAATATAATTCAATATTTTTCGAATGTACGAGAGTATTATTTTGCTGTCGGCGGGCCACCAGTATTCGACCGGCGGGCCGCGGTCTGTGCATCTACGGTTTACAGACAGCATTGCTATTAGTTTTTCACTAGGAACTTCATGATCATCACATAAGCTAAGCCAGATCAGGGTTCTTTTATATACTTATCTGTATGTTATCAGATAAACATGTCAGTTATTTGGAATTATCTAGTCTGTCTCCATTGTATAGTGTCAATATGTATGTGAAAACAATTTGGTTAGATACAAAGCTTTAAATACTCGAGTAAATAATAGTATGGAAAGAGACCAAATATGTACTCATGACAAACCGGTGTTTCTAATGAGATTATAAAAGCACATAGCAATAAAATAGCATGGGTTGTATTAAGCTACCTTTTCATGTGTTTTTATATTTAATTGACGTCAATTAACTGCTTGACTCAAAGACAAATATAAAATCGAACAATTGTATTACCGTCTTTTAAGTAAGTACTTATTTACAATTATTTTATAAACATATTATAGATATAATAGGTTATTTACCTTTTCTATTACCGGTTTGTTGCTGTATTGGTTTCTGGTGATAAGATACAGGTTGCGAAGAAAATAAAAAGAAGTATAAGTAGGTAAGTGTTTATTGTTTTATTTTTCAATCACAAGTAATATATTATCTAAATATGATGCTGGTCTCGATATATTCGTCTCGTGTCTAGCCCAACCCAAATACCATATTATGGCCATGACGTGGCAACAGCATCCCACTGTTCTGTTACCTACGAGACAGTTAAAAGAGTAACCTAATATTACATCTAAGCGATTATTATTAGATGGTTGTGCATCAATTAAAATATATGTAAAATCATCATTCATCATTCTCTAAACCATTTCCCATTATCTGGGGTCGGCGCAGTAAATCTTTTTGTTCCATTCCTCTCTATCAGCCGTCATTTCCATACTTACTCCTTTCATTCTCATATCACTCTTCACACAATCGATCCATCTTTTATTCGGCCTTCCTCTGCCCGTGTGTCCTTCCACATTCATATTCAACACTCGTTTTGTGACATGACTTTCATTCCTCCGCATCACATGTCCAAACCATGCCAATCTGCTTCCTCTCACCTTTTCTACCACTGGCGCTACTTTCAGGCTTCCTCTTATATACTCATTCCTTATCTTATCCATCCTTGTCACACCACACATCCATCGTAGCATTCTCATTTCATTCGCATGCAGTCTATTTTCATCCTTCTTCTTGACGGCCCAGCATTCACTTCCATACATGACGACAGGTCGGATGATCGATTTGTAAATTTTCCTTCAGCCTTATTGGCATTCGGGGTCGCACGTTGTGGCTGTGACCGTCGCCATTTCATCCACCCTGCGTTAATCCTATGCTGCACAGCTCTATCTATTCCGCCGTCGCCTTGAATGAGGGAACCGAGGTACTTGACATCTGAGCAGATAGCAGTATAGCGCCATCCAACGACATGGGTACAGGACTGGAAAGGCCGCCGAAATCACAGCACAGATATTCGGTTTTGGATCTGCTGATCTTCAAGCCAACACTTTCCAGCCTCCGTTGCCACCCCGTCAGTCTGCTCTGTACTCGATGCCTTCTTCCCCGACAAGCACGATGTCATCGGCAAAGAGCATGCACCAGGTGCCTCATCCTGCAGGTCCGACGTCAACGCGTCCATAATCAGTAGGAAGAGGTAAGGCTCAATGCCGACCCTTGTGCAGCCCCTACCGCCACATCGATACTGCCCGTAGTTCCCGCGGCAGATCGTACACATGTACGGGATGCTCTGTACATAGCACGGACTAACCTCACATACTTCCCAGGCATACCTTTCATCTTTAACGCCCACCACAAAACCTCACGGGGAACCTGATCATACGCCTTTCATGGTCGACAAAACCATGTGCAGATCTTTATGCACGCGCTTGTACTTTTCGCACAATTGGCGTAATGCGAAAATGGCATCTGTCGTACCTCGACCGGGCATGAATCCGAACTGGTTTTGTGTTATCTCACTCTTCTCTCATTCTTCTCTCTATTATTCTTTCCCAGACTTTCATCGTATGTGACATGAGTTTTATTCCCCGGTAACTGCTGCAGTTTTGGACGTCTCCTTTGTTTTTAAAATGGGGACCAGTATACTACTGCACCATTCCTCAGGTATTTGTTCTTCCTGCAACAATTTACCGAAAAATAAACTCAACCACTTCCATCCATCCGCCCTCAGCAACTTCCACACTTCTACTGGTATTCCATCTGGGCCGACCGCCTTCCCATTCTTCATATTCCTAACAGCCATTTTTACTTCTTCCACACTAATTTCTCTCACTAAGCCCATATTCACTGGTGGGTTTTCAGGCATACCATTCCATTCATTCTCCTCATTCATCAATTTCTCAAAATACTCCTTCCATCGCTTCTTTATACTTTCATCGTCAGTCAAAATCCTTCCAGAATCATCTTTTATACATTTTACATGTGAAACATCTCTTCCATTCCTTTCTCTCGCTCTTGCAATTTGAAAAAGTCGTTTTTGACCTTCGGGGCTTTCAAGGGACCGATATAATTTATCTTGCGCCTCTGCCCTACAAATAGCAACTTCCTTCTTCGCTCTCTTCTTACATTCTTTATACGCCCCTCTCTTACTTTCTTTTATGGATTCATTCTGGTCTTCTACGCTCTGCCATTCTTTAAAGGCATTTTTCTTTTCTCTCAAAACTTCTAATACTTTCACTCCACCACCACCCATCCTTATCTATCATACGCTTCCCTTTTGATTCTCCTAACACCTTCCTTGCCACACTTCGGATACAATCAGCCATTTCCTTCCAGCACTCATTCACACTCATTCCTTCCATATCACCCATCTCTATCATCTTGTTTACAACTAGCTCTCCAAATTCACTTGCACACCCCTCCCTATGCAACAAATGCCACTTTATTTTGGGTGGGGGACGATCCTTATGTTTGTTGAGGCGAACAGTTAAGCAGATGTCAGCCAGCAGAATTCGGTGCTGGGATACTAAGTCTTCACCTGGAAGCACTTTGCAGTTTTTTACACTCTTGATTTGGTTCCGTCTTATCATAAGATAGTCGATCTGTGTCGCGTGGTGGCCACTTTTATAAGTAACAAGATGCTGATCTCGTTTTTGGAACCACGTGTTTACTACAGCCAGGTCGAAAGCACATGCTGCTTGCAGAAGACCCTCCCCCTCACGGTTCCGCATTCCGTACCCCCATCCACCGTGTACTCTTTCATACCCGTCATTCACTCTCCCTACATGTCCATTAAAATCTCCTCCCATATAAACATCCTCACGCTCAGGTATTCCCATCATCATACAATCAAATTCCTCCCAAAACTTCTCTTTCACACTCTCTTCACAGCCTGTTTGCGGAGCATACACACTTACAACATTCACTACTTTGTTTTCAATCATTAATTTAACAACTATCATTCTGTCATTTACTCTTTTCACATCTGTCACTCGTTCTTTCATTTCACTATCTAACACAACTCCTACTCCATTTCGCTTCCCATCACTTCCACAATAATAAAACTTGTATCCCTCCCCAATCTCTCTTGCTTTATTGCCCTTCCATTTTGTTTCCTGCAAACAGGCAACATTCACTCTCCGTCGTTTCAAAACATCTGCTAACTCTCTTCCTCTTCCAGTCATCGTACCTATATTCCAGCTTGCAAACCTCACTCTGACATTCTTCTCTCTCCGGGCTTGCCTCTTACGTCGCACCCGCTCCGTAAGGTGCGACAACCCTTGCCCACTTCCCACAGGAGCCGGGTGCTGCCCCTGCGCGTCGCCTGCGGGGTACGCCCTAGCCCTGTCATATATCCCACAACTCGTACTATTCATTTACTGCATAGGATTTGGCAGAAGTTTTACAGTCGGCCGCCTGCCTGACACCAACCCTCTTTGGGTATGCTATTGTTGGTAGAGGAAGCTACCATTTTGGGAAAAGGAAAAAAGAAGTTTGGGGGTAGGAGCATAGGTGTAAGGATACTGTTATCTCGGCAGGAAAGGTATGAGAATAACAGTAGCTCGGGGAGCCGGGGTCGCGTACCCGTATTCCATATCAGGATCACCGGAAAGGTAGACCAGCATGAAACCCCTGACCTTAAAATATATGTAAAATATATGTAAAATATTTACGGCGACCAACATGGTGCGACTGAATTCGACCCTTAATAAGTAAGGTCTATTTCCTCCAACGGCTGCAACCATTTCTTCAGAGTATTCCAGTTCGGGACATACTTCTATTTCATATAAACCATTTTGTCGAACATGCTCGCCATAATACGATCGTGCTTGTTTGACCTGATATGGGCCCAAAGCGAAAATAAATAAATCAGAGTAACTTAATACGGAAATATATTTAATTGAGGAAAGCTCCCATCGATGCGTCTAAACATGACTGATCGCCTATTTAAATTATAATTTCTTACAAATTCTGCCAAGTAATTCGGAGTTTGTTGACACCTCATGGCCCTTTCTATTATGAGAGAAGCATCTGGCCGATCTTAAATTATAGGATGAAATCTATTAATTAGTGCAACTGCAATTTTAAAATCATTCATTAAATGCGCGTGAGCTCTATTAAAAACTCCTGGCTACATAATTTGAAATCTCTTTTAAAACGGCCGTCAACTACTTCGACAACCCATCGACATAAAGTTACTAATCGACTTTTATTCGCTTGAATAGCTGTTAACTGGTGTTCTCCCTCATTTAATGACTCAGGCTTCTGCACATTATAATTGCAAGCCTCCAACAGTGGGATTGCATCTCTGAACCCTCGGTCGAGTATAAATACATCTCCCTCTCTGTAAAACGTTCGCATGGGCCATTTTCATCACTAAATAAATCTTTCATAATTTCGGCATCCGTCTGAGTGGCAGCATATGGACATTATGTTGGCAAAAACGTGCAAACCGGGGCACATAAAGTTGTATTCTGTAATTAACATTTTTAAATAAATGTTGGTATTAAATGCATGGATGCATTACCACAGTCAGCATAAATGCAGTGTCGTGATGTACTAGCGCAGCTCTCTTGTAATGAGGTAAATAGGTAGAGACCGATTCAATGGATCTTTGATCTGGCAGAGAGCCAGGTGCAGGTGGAGGGGCAGGGGCAGGTACAGATGGCAACTGTGGTATAGCCATTTCACGTTGAGAATCTTGTGCAGCTTGTCGGCTAGCTCGCCGCCAATAATTATGACAAACTGCATAGCTATCTCTTCCATTCTGAAAATAATTATCATTGTTAAATAAAGCAATTTAAGAAAATGATAAAATACACAATCCTTAAATAACTAAGTTGAGTAACAAATAAATCCCAAACCAAGGGTTTGACGCTTATCTAAGGTATGTTTAAAAATGGATCAAATGATTTCATTTTAAAAACTATTCCACTGATATAGGTAGTTATAAGAATTATTTTCTAATATGGTGTGTCATTACCATTAACCATATTCAATATAAGTAGTAATAGGTAAATACCTGTATTGATTTAATCCACGGAAAATATTCATAAAGTGGTCTATTTTCTTCAAGAAAGTGAAGTCTAGCTTCATTCAAAGAACAGCCACAACCAGCACAGACATTAGTATGACCTAATGTCCTAGGTGTGTTACATCAGCATTTTGTATCAATACATAACAAGCATGACACAACATCTTCCATAGGAAGCTGAAAACAAAACAATGGGTGTTAGTTAGTTGTCACATTTAAAAAAATGATTAACTAAGAAGAGATATGTTATCTTACGCGTCTACGATGAGTTAAGACCTGAAGTTCGATTGTATTAAATAATATTTTATTTTTATACAGCGAGGTCTCGAACTCAGGTTTCAAGTAATCGTGTACGTATAACTCTACTTACAAGATACTTAGATATATAAAGATACTTACATATTCAATTCTCAGCCAAATAGATTAGATTATTAGCAACTCCTGAGGAAGAGTTGTAACCTCTGTATTCGTTAAACGCGTAACCCGCAGTTCAGGCAACGCAACATTTTGTATCACAAACGAAAAATACAAATCACAAAACACAGTCAAGTCCTTATTAGAAAAAGCCGAAGTCACCGAATAAAACGACACTATCAATATCCATAAAACGAAGCCAAGGTAGATTTTTATCGAACAGAAGAGCAAAATCGGAGAACACACAAAAACAGCGGCGGACGTCATCCCATCTAAGTTTCACCCCTGCGCAGGCAGAGTGAATTTTAGTTTTTGGAATGTTTTTGACTTGGAGCTAAGTCTTTTGAGCCATTACTTCATTAGGTTTTTGCTTGAATTATATTTGTTTATTTGAAGCCTAGATATACTTATACTCTACCACAAATTACTTTTGATGGAGACATCATTTAGATCTTTATTCAACTCGTTGATGATTCAAATGTAAAATAATAATCGATATTCGAATCGATTACTTAGATCAATTGATCAACAAAAAAACGATTCCTTCTTCGAAGATTTTATTTATCATGCCAATTATTTAGCCCCGAACTAAACAAAGCCTAAGATTTTATAATTTAAGAGACTGTCAATGAGGGATAGGTGAACAAACAAATAGTCCCATAAATGGCGTTGGTAAAAAACTAGTCTGTCTCTGGCTTTTGATAACAAAAATGAATGCTTATCTGGGCCATGTTTTTTTCATCTGATGACGTTTATTATAAAATCATATTTTTATTTGGTTTTGTTGTAAAGCAGTATATTATTAATCGATTATTTAGTAATCACTTTTATGAATAATATCAATCATGTTGAGTTTTACATGGGCGAAAGGACGTGATTCCAGACCGTAATAAATAAAGCATGAATTAATGATTGAAACGATGATACGTACTGCAATGTCAACAAGAACGTCTTATTTTATTTTTATTTTTTATCCAGTGCTTCATATGATTTAAAATTAACAACATAATTCTAGTTTTTATTTATTAGAGCAATCTTGTAATATACTTTATCTGGGCATTTCTGGGGCACAGATGGGCATTGTCTTTTGATCTCATAGATTGAGTTTCACAATAAAAATCTAAACAGCTTTCTCCGGGCTTAATTCTTAAAGTCTTAAGTTCGATATTTAAACACTCCTGACTTTGTGAATCTCCAAAATGCTCTGAATTAATAAATTCTTAAACTCATCCCATGTTGTAAAGTCATCACGCTCACCGACTAATGCAGCTGCATTGCCGATAAGGCGGTTTGTTATTGTATTCATCATATAACACATTATAACACGTTCGGACGTCCTTAAAATAGATTTGAATAACGTTTTGATAATGGATGATAATAACCCTGGGAATGAGGTGTTCGCTGCCAGGCTGTTTCTAATTTGTTTTGTGTGGTTAATTGTGTAATATACATGATTGTAAGCTGTTGTTTAAAAAAAAGTCCGCTGGGTTTCTTGCTGGTTCTTCCCAGGACAGAGGTTTTTTCGAACCAGTGGTAATTAGACAAAGAGTGACTTTCAATAAGTATTATTTATAATCTATATTGAATAAAAGTTTCTGTTTCTGTTTCTGTTTGTCACCATCAAACATAGGGATGATTTTAATAATTTCACCACTAATAAGTCTAATATTCTCCATAATTCAGTATTTATTTTACACACAAACAATAATAATAATTAATGAAAATGTAAAATAAATCAAGTACCTAAATGTCACACAAAATATTAAGGAATAAGATATAGTATATGATTAATAAAATATTTCTTTGTAAAAATTTTAATTTGTATACAGTACTTATGGAAATAGGTAAAACTTAAATTATTTATTACATACAATTATTTTACACTATTTAACCAGAATACGTTAAAATTAGAAGTTCGGTTTCAAGATAACAGAACGCCGAGGTAGTGGAAAAGATGGTGAAAAATTCTACTCACCAGCCACCAGCTGCTCTCATGGTTCAGGATAGGCCTCGCTTCCTTGACGAATTTGTTTTGGTTCGAGGATCGTCTCGGTTTTTCTTTGTTCCGCGTACATCTCTAATTCCGACAGTTTTATATATCAAACTCGCAAAGGACGCAATACTACCGAAGTGTGACGATCCTATCGGCTCTGCGAGTCAAGATTACGAGAACGGGAGTATCCTTCAAATATTGACATCTGCATCCGCATCCGGAACACTCATAGGATCTGCTCATAGGATAGACAATTAATATTAAGTTTCAAGTAGTAGGTACCTACTCACAATATTACGATTCAAAGGTTTAAATTAATCACAAAAATATAACGTATCATAATATTAACATCATCTTCTCATCAAAATGGGCCAATTTTCACTGAAGTGGAGTCTTATTACCACTCCACTTATTGACTTAGTCTTATTGACATCAATAAGAACATTAAAACAATCTTTTTTATTTTATTTTTAGATTTGCGCTTAGTATTTGCCAGAGAAACTACACAAGAATCGAAACCATCGTTTTGATTTGTAAGGGACATTGATACGACCCAGATGCTTACCATGGGAGCAAATTTCACCAGCATCACATAGGAAGCAACTCATATTTCTCATAGTAATTTTAGGTTTGAACATGTCCCAAAGAACCTGGTGCACAGAAAGGGTGCCTCTTAATGCCTTCAACTACTCAGGAATCAATCTCTCCCTCCTAATGATTTCTTCCTCTGAAAGTCTATTAATTATAATATTTTTAATCTTGATTCCATGATTTCGTAAAACTGATCAAAATTTCCAGCATCTGAACCGAAATGCACCATTTGATCCGCTACTCTTTTATTGTACCACCTACGCCGTCAGGAGCACCCTTCTCGTGCCCAGCTTCAGAATAATTACAGGTTATATTAGAGTGTTGGAACGACAATTGACTGATAATATGAAACATATATTTATCCCAAAGAACCTGGTGCACAGAAAGGGTGCCTCTTAATGCCTTCAACTACTCAGGAATCAATCTCTCCCTCCGAATGATTTCTTCCTCTGAAAGTCTATTAATTATAATATTTTTAATCTTGATTCCATGATTGCGTAAAACTGATCAAAATTTCCAGCATCTGAACCGAAATGCACCATTTGATCCGCTACTCTTTTATTGTACCACCTACGCCGTCAGAGCACCCTTCTCGTGCCCAGCTTCAGAATAATTACAGGTTATATTAGAGTGTTGGAACGACAATTGACTGATAATATGAAACATATATTTATTACGATATTGTGATGACGGAGAGTCGGATAAGAAATGAATATTATCCACGAACGGATTAAGTTCTAAGACTTTGTCAAGAACACATAGTAAATGTGCCCAAATTGATGCAGTGTCATGTCAAAGGCAGGAACTAAGAGTACACATAGATGTCGGACCTATTTGTCCAGTAAAACTGTGAGTGTAAATCACAACTGTGTGAAGCGACACTTGTTGCCGACTCCTCCGAAGTGGAAAGATTGAACTTCTTCGTCAGATTTTAAATTGTAGTTTTCAGGAAATCGACGTGTGGATGTGGATATTCAAATTTTTTATAAGTGATTTAATTACTTTGTATTGATTAACGATGTTTTAGATATGATCTACGTACTTTGGTAGTTCTGCTTCTAATTTGGAAGTAGCTTCTAAGGGTTTCATTACTATTTTCTGATTTTTGTTACAATTTGCGTTTAATGAGGTTAATATGGTTTTTGCAATAATTATAATTCATTATGTTAACACTTTCACAGCGGAGCATTTAAGGCGCCGCTTGATGATACGCGGGCGATTTTCTGTATATTTGTGGATGTCATATAAACTTAACTAAAATGAGAACACAGATAATTCTTTTTGTGTATATAAGATATTGCAGTTTATGATTAGTAAATAAAAATACATTATATTATTTTTGTTATATTTATAAAAAACAATATAGTCCTTTTTTTGAAAAAAAAATAAGTCTTACATAATGTATATGCCTCTTTATAGATGGTAATTCTTTACCGTGTGATATTTTTTAAAACACGGGTCATTGCACAGTGGCACATTACAGTCCGGGCAGTAAAAAACAGTCTCCTTGCGTCCTCGTTTTCCAGTTTCGTGTTTGATAGTGTCGGCACAAACTTTACAGACTCTCGTCACTTTTGTCTTCTTTTCTGTACTTGGAATTCTTTCAATGAAGTGTCTTCCCACTAATCTCGAAGTCTTGCCGATCAGGTGAGCTCCATGAGATGGACCTGCATCATCAGTAGACCTAGCTGGCACAATGCCTTCACCACAAGCCATCAAAAATTGGGAAAACCGCAATTGGCGGCGTGCAGGCTGCTGTTTGTTGTAAATTACCATGGAGTTCACCATGGCCCTTGCCACTAAATGGAAAAACATTTTTTTCCACCACTTCATACATTTCCTTTGCAGGGCATAATAGGACACGTATTGGTCGTTCAGGTCTACACCGATTTTATTTTTATTGTAGTCTAAGACGCAGTCCGGTTTTATTTTTTGCCAGACGTCCTCTCCACCAGTCACCTCTGTCCAGGTTGCGGCGTGTTTGGTCGTCAGGAAGGGGACGTCCCGCTTGTCTTTCCACTTACAGGCGGTGAGATTCCCACGGTGACAGAAAGACATTTCATTCACCTCCAAGAGCTGTTGTCGCCATTCTTGGGGCAAGCCACGCCGGTTCGGCATCACAGTGCCGACAACACGAGTATTTTTCAGCCAGAGTAAGTCTGCAACCGTTGGGCTGGAGAAAAATCGATCCATATATATCGTGTGCCATTTTTCAAAGTACGGTTCACTTAGTTCTGTGACTATTTGCTCAACCGTTTTGGAATCACCGACATATGGAACCATGTTCAAAATATACCCCGTCGCTGCGTCACATAACATATAAATTTTCATTCCGTATTTGTCGGGTTTATCTTTATTGAAAACTCGGAAGTGTACTCTGCCTCTAAAGCCACACGTCCCTTCGTCAATCGTCAAGGCTTCCCCAGGATAAAAACTGGTAGCACACAGCCGACAGAGCTCGTCAAAGTATGGCCGTAGCTTGAAAAAGGCGTCGTAGTTATCTTGACCCCGAGGTATGTATTTAGAATTGTCGTTCAGGTGTAGACAACTGTAAATAGCCCTGAAACGATCTCTATTCATCAGTTTGGCCGCATATGGGGTGTGTATAATTTCTCTTGTGGACCAGTACGCGTCAAAGCTTTCTTTATGCACTAGCGACATATGAATTATTATGGAGAAAAAAAGTTTCAGCTCTTCCAACGTAACGGGTGTCCACTTATCGAGCATACTCCCTGGTTTTAGCAGTCCTCGTCTAGCCAGCTTGGTCTTCATCTGCGCGGCATATCGATTCGTTTCAGTTTTCAGGAGCTTCCAAAAATCGTTTGTGAAAAAGACTGAAAAGCAGTCGATTTCTGATGAATTCTCATCTATGGGGGCTAAGACACGACATACTTCTTCGAAGACAGGGTCTTCTAATGGACGTTCTCTTGGCACATACGTCCATCCATTGGCCTCGTCCATTTCTCTTAGAGTAATCTGCATTTGTGAAGATCGCCCGTGTGTAGTTGAGCGCACTGTGCCGCCGCGCTGACGCCCGCGCCGAAACCTTCTGTGTACGCTCCGAGTACGCCCTCGCTGGTTGACCGGTTCACGAAATTGCTCAACCTCAACTGCACCATCATCGTGCCTTTCTTGACTGGCCACAACCACTTGCAGGTCAGACAACAAGTCTACAAAAGAAATTTCTATTGAAAGCATACTCAATACGGAAATGGTTTACCTACATAGAAATAATATAAATATAAATTATTATTTACCTTCAATTTCTTCATTCTGAGCCTCCTCAATATCAGAGTCATCATCATCCTGTAAAAAATCAGCAATCTCGCATAGAGATCGCACGATTGCGCTGCGAGGAAGCCATTTCGCGCCAAAATGCAGTAACGTTCACCCTGTTTACTCGCCGGCGGCAGACTGAGCGGGCGGCGCGGGGGATCGCATATTGTAGCTCTCCTGTTCCCGCTTCGCACATGTATTGCAGATGTGTGTATAGCTTATAAACTCGGCTACAAATGCGTACTCAGCGAATCACGACTAGGCGACGTGATTTTCTAATAAACATGTATGAAAGGCGGTAACGAGTGCCGCTCGTGATTCGCGAGTTGGAGAAAAATATGAATGCCGAGCGGTACTCGTGATTCGCTGTGAAAGAGTTAAACTACTTAAAATTACATGTTCACAGAAAATTTCAATATATAATATCACTTAAATAACTTTTGGCACTAAAAATACTAATCCTTAATTATCTCCATTAGTCAATTATGGCATTTAATGAGTTTTACCTTTAACACATTAATCGCCGTGGGGTCACCGGTGACCGGCATCATACCCTTCTCTTGGAGCCATGGGGGTCACCGGTGACCGGTAAGGAAGACTAGTTTTTGAAACGTTGCTGAGAGCCGGCGGTCACTCGTAACTGGCGTTTTACAGTACGTTATAACCCGCGCGGCGCCCAGGAACATTTCTGAGCGCTTGGTTTCTAAATTTTATAAGTTTTCAAGTAAATTTTGGTAAAATTGAATGGAAATAAATGAAAATGTATTTTATTTTTATATTTAATTAATATATAATTTATCAAGAAATAGGTGCTTAGACATTAAAAAAATTATATAATAGTATTGAAAACTTAACAAAAGTCAAAACTTTTCTAAACTCCCTTGGCTAACAAACAACGAAAATACACTTCTGTTCTTCAATAATAATTATGTATAGAAACAAGCTAAGGAAAAACAGATGGACAAGAAAGTAATCTTATCGGGTTGTTTTCAGTCAAATTAACAATCATCTAATAACGATGTTCCCTGTTGAAACAGGTCAAGCAATAATGTGGCTGTGACGGACAGTCGGGGCAAAAAGTGGCTACTTTTTTAGTTTTGTTTTTAGCAATGTTCCTGCCCATGTTTTGAACATTTATTTTGTAGCACCCCTGACACCATCTTCTTGTTGTGCGAACTTTGCCTTCTTTTGTTTTTAGTTCGTGTTTTAATCTTTTAGGACGTTTCGAAGCACTTTCAGACATTTCTTTATCCTCATCAGCTTTTACAAGATATCTCACAATTGCTTTACGAAACTGAACGACAGAAATGTTCTTTTTCGTGGTTTGTTTATACAGAACCATGGCATTTACCATAGCTGTGTTGAGTAGCAGCTCGCAAGCTAACTTTCGACTTGACAGTTTTCCGTAATGGCGACGAATAAGCTGTCATTTGATCTGACAGGTCAACTGCAGATTTCGCTTTATTATAGTCGACAACTATCTGTGGCTTTCTTTTTGACTGTCCTCTTTTATTTGTGGTAGTGACGAATTTTGTGGTATGTTTAGTAGACAACAAGGACACATCTCTCTTATCACGCCATTTCATCACAGTGATCCCTTTGTCATTTTCAGCTGCACTGTATTCTCCTGGTTTTAATTTTGCATTCATAACATCTTTCGGTAATTTTTTTCTATTCTTGCGCAACGTTCCGACCAAATGCATTTCTTCCAGTAATAGTTTTTCAGCCAAATCAATACTTGTGTACCAATTATCCGTGTACAATACATGTCCTTTTTGGAACAAGTGTCGACAAAGTGACATAACAACCTGAGTCGGTGTAGTGTTTGTTGTATCGCAGTGTTTTCCAGCATAGACTTCCAGCTTGCACGTGTAACCCGGAACTGTACATAACTTAAATATTTTAATGCCGTACTTATGTCTTTTTGTTTTAAATATTGTCTAAAATTATTCTCCCGAAAAGGTATCATACTTTCATCAACACATAGGAAATATCCGGAGTAAATGTGCTCTAAAGTTCACATTCAGTTCGTCAACGAGGGATCTCATTTTGTACAAGCGGTCATGTGACGTAGCCTGGGTATTATCAGAAAATGAAGCATGCGTAAAAGCAATTCAAATCTATTACGACTCATTCTTTTTAGCATATTGTTGTCCGAACATATCGTCATTTGACCAATAGTCACTCAGTTTTGTAGTCGCACAAGCCCCATGTACATGATGAGGCCAAACAATTTTTTATTTCACTTTTGTTTGTGTCTGTCCAGTTTTCAATCGCGAAACTCTTTTATCGTGTCTTTCGATATAAGTTGTTGGGCATATATGTTAGTTTCTCTCGCTATGCGTTCAAAAATATCGTCAGGTACCATCAAGCTATAAAAATCACTTGGACCAGAACATGACAAGCTATGGCGTAAAGAAAAAGGCTTCAAAGCTGGCGTTTCCGTAAAGGTATTATTTTCGGTTGATTACCAGATGGAGAGTACCAGTTTCCCGAAGATGACGTAGTACCGCGAGGCGACGGCTGTATTATTTCATCCTCACTTTCAGTTTCAGACACAATGCGGTGACGTTTTCTATTACGCACTGGTTGTAAACAATCATCCTCATTATCAGAATCGGAACTAATATCAGGAATATATGGAAAAGCAAAATCCACATTTTCACGCACAGTAATCGGCACAATATCGTCATTTTCTTGGTAATTTCTAATTCCAATTGGTCCAAATACGACAGATTGTCCTGTGTCAACTCAAAGTTATCAAATTCCATTATACGAACACAAAACAGGAACTAAATACTTGTAAAAGATAATTATTTGTGCACTCGTAATTTAAATAAACAACACGCTGCACTTCCGTAAACATACTAAACCATTGTCACGCGCGATCACGCTAGCCGCTCCGTCCCGCCAATCAGAGAAAGGGGTGAGAAAGAGACAGGTGACCGGCGAAATGACCCGCGCGGCGCTGTGAAGCAAATTTCAATCTGTACGCCGCGACGGCCACCGGTGACCGCAAACAAAAAAACCCTTATAATTTCCAAAATAAGCACATAATAAAAAAAATGTGTACATATATATCTCAAATATATAGGTCAAATTAGCTCGGCAATTAAAGTGTTAACCGACGATATGTCATTTAATTCCTATATTTTCTAAAGAACCCATGTTGTGAAACAAAATTGTTAACCAAGTAACGTTATTTTTAACATCTCAATGTAACTCTAATTTTTATATGGACAAATCGTGGTATAAAATAAATAATAATATGTTTATCTATGTACAATCTGAAAATTTAAATTAACTATATAATGTAAAATTTATAATACAAGATTTTATTATTTTAGGAACAGGTATTCTAAGTTTAAATTAAAGATGTATTGGTTTTTCTAAGACAATTCAATTGTTACTATCTACAACTAAATCTATTAAAATCGAAAATAAAATGAATTTAAATTTTAATATTACTGAAGAAGATTGTTGTAATAAAGAATTTTTAAATAAATTGATTCCATACTTATCTACTATATCTTTAACCAGCCGATACATAGACACTCTGAAATATTCTTATCATTCCTTTAATAACTTAGAAAATGAGATCAATAAAGTTCAAGCACAATCTCATATTATCAAATATGGTAATATGGTAAAAGAAATATGTAAATTATGAATAACATTTACATACTTCTTGATTGTTTCCATTATTTTATATGTTTTCTATAAAATGTTTTTGTTGTTTTATTAAGAGAAATAATAATTATTGCTGCTGAATACAAATATTAAATCAGTGCAATACACGGCGGATTATTAAACGCGAAACGAAAGTTAGTAACTCTATTGAGTTAACTGAAGTCTCATCATCAGACGATGATAATAAAGATCCTACATCCTTATGCAATATGCCAGTGCAAAATCAAATGAAAAGTATTATTATAAATAGTATATTTTGGTAAATTTAACTTATCAAATCGAAACTTATGCAATAATTAATTACTATATTAATTGACTATACTTATATCATAACGTTATATGTTACATTAGAATTTAAGTTTATTTTTGTTTTGACACTGTGTCTTAGATATTAAGATTATTAAATGTTTATATTTGAAATAAAAATAAAATAAATAAATCTTAGCATTAATACAGTACTGAATATTAATCTTTTACTATTTCATTGTTCACTGAATCTAATAAAATATACTAGTTCATTACGTCAATAAATAAGTACTAATTTTGTGAAGTTATTGTTAAAGAATAGTTTAATTTCACTATGTCCGCGAATTGATTCAATATGATTTTATAATAATAAATAAATACTTTAATTACCAATTCTATCTTACTATATTAATAATTATTTTGTATCCAAATTATTTCTATGTTTCACAATATTGTTTGTAAGACTCTGCTCATCCCTTATTAAAAAGGAGGATGAGCTCCGTCAAAAGGGGGAAGATGTTATGTCCAACCCTAGTTAGTTAAAAGCGCAGACTCGATTATTTTACTCGAGTAGTGTTTGAGGTAATCGAGGTAGTGCAGCTCCAACCCATATTAAGTGCATATTGCACGTCGTTCGCGGTCCCGATGTTGCAGTTAGCCCGGCTACCTTCAGTTTATTAATATTAATTTTGGTTCGATCTACGCAGAATGAGCTTATATTATCTTGAAGTCTTGCAGTGGTATGCTTGGGTTTGGATTTAATTTTGTTAATTATAGGATCCCAAGCACCTGAGCATCTTCTCTATTGAAATTAGGATGTTTTTAATTTCAATAGCCTCGCGTATCATCCTTGGTTGGAATCGGTGTTCTTTTGCGAGGATTTGTGGTCTATCAAATCTGATGTAATGGCGGGGACGATCTTGAACATGTTCACAGACTACAGACTTCCCAGAGCGTCGGTGCTTCACGTTAGCTATATGTTATTTCACGCGGTTTTAATAGATCTTTTGTTTGTCCTATGTAAGAGAGACCACATTCACAATCAAGCTTGTACACCTGCATCTTGTAGAGGAATATTACACTAGACTTAGCCAAAGTACAGCAGGCACACGCTCGACTGTGGCCGGCTTCACTCAGTCGCTGTGACGTAGGCGCGGGACCCGAAGTTGTTGTCTTGCAATACTTGCTCGACGTGCTAAGATTGGCGGCCACATGTTTTCTATCACAGATCCCTCGTGCTCTCTGAAACAAAGATTTTCCCACGGTAGCTAACTGTGATGGATTATGGTGATATTTACCATTTAAATATCGGTTGGAATGGGTCTTTTTCCTATACACAGTGTGAGCAATAGTGTTATCAGGATTTCGGATGACTAAAACATCTAGGAAAGCTAAAGAATTATTTGCCTCTAACTCCATTGTGAATTATATTTTAGAGTTTATGGAAAAAAGGTGGTCTAAAATCAGTTACTTTGTCAGATGGTAAAATTGTGAAAGTTTTGTCTACGTACCGCTTGTAGAATCTTGGATTTACAGGAGCAGTAAGAAGGGCTTTCTCATCAAAGTCCACCATGAATATGTCGGTGACTATGGGAGATACAGATGAGCCCATCGCCATACCGTGCTACTTGCTTGTAAAACTCCTCCTTCCACAATAGATAGAGAGATGTGAGGCAGTGTTTGAGTAA
The DNA here is from genome assembly GCA_029286625.1 of Parnassius orleans. Lineage (NCBI taxonomy): Eukaryota > Metazoa > Arthropoda > Insecta > Lepidoptera > Papilionidae > Parnassius > Parnassius orleans. Next base: position 262,550 of record JAGSMP010000490.1, on the reverse strand, counting down.
TACTGCATATTTTGTAGGCATGTTGTATTCTACAGAATATGCAGAATATACAGAAGATGCAGTATTCCAGAAAATTTACAAAACATGTTTATAACCTTTTAAGGAATTTTCATATCTTCACCTCTGCTACCCCACTCTATGAGCACTCTCAAATAAATTTCCTTACAAACATAATATCAACAAGCATATAAGCACAATCTATAGCTTTAGCAAATTACGTTAGCTGCGGCCGAAGGTTCGAAAAAAAACAAATTTACTTATAAAATATATTTAAAATAAAATTACAAATTATGTTACTATAGGTAATTAATCTAACAGAATGAATCTGGTGTAACTGAGTACGTGATATTTTATACATCCGGCACGTGGCTTGAATTGCTGCGCCTGCATTCCTGTCGGTTTACATAGCAACTGTTCTAGATACATAGTCAGCGATCGTCATATCATAGGTATATGTAACTCCTCCACCCTCAGAATGGCAACTATTTGAGTATGTTCAGGAAAATGTTGCCGGGATTTCGGGGTTTCATGATCTTCTGAATTAGATGTTGGTGATTGCGCTGCTTTGCTCGTTTCCTTTCTGCATCTTGATATGTAGCGAGGGGTGGCCAGTACAAAGATCTCGATAATATGATAAAAGGGAATTGTCGTATGATATAGTGTGTCACTTATGGCACGTGGTTGTACTGGTCGTGGGTGTACCGCAAGACAATTGTACCTTCGTATAGTGTGGAAAGGACAGGATATAATGCTGGTCATCTAGTTTTTCCATCGCTTCTTTTGACAGGATGATAGTAGTAAGATTGCAGGCTTCTTGTATGACTTGCTTGGTGATCAACTCTTGGATGCAATCGGGTTGTGTTCGAATCTGATAGGTAGTGCGTTCTTCACAGAGATACCAGTGGTTAAACTTCGGACATTCTGTCTCTATGTACACGAATGATAACTCGTTAGTTACTATGAAGGATAGGTTGGGATAAGGGCCTGTGAATTTTATTTGGGACAATTGATAATCTATATAAATCAAAATTATCTCTAGAAGTTATAGGAAATTTAAAGATGAACACGATTTGTTTCTCCGTGTAATATGAGCCGGGTTTTATTACGTCATAATAGTCTCTGAGTTCTAAATTTAATATCTGATCTGAGCTGTAAATATGTACTTCTAAGCTTACTTAACATGGAACCTAATACGTCTATATCTATCATAGAATGGTGCGTGCTAGATGCACGAATAAAAGCTAAAGTGTTTTCTATTCTAATTAATTCTAGCATTAAGTCCTCCTCTACATTATCACTAATTATTTTTAACAATTGCGCGAATTTAGCGTATTTAATTAAACTAGTTTGCCTATATGCATTACTATTTAATATAAGTATCAAAGTCTCATTAATTTTCTTTGATTTTCCGCTATCTCAATAATTGCATTGCTATGGTTAGACATCCATTCTTTACTTAAGCTGAGATGCTTTTCGAATTCGGATGCAACGCTCAGTTGATTATCCTTAAGGGTTTTAATTGCCTCGTTATATTTTAACGCGTCTGTATAATCTAAGTTACCAGTTATGCTTTTATGACTGAACCAAGACTATCTATAAGACCTCTTTAGCTCTATTGGGCTCCAGGGTTCTGAGATGACTTAACACCTTGCCAAGTTTGTTAGACAGATAATCTATTTGGATTTCGTATAGTAAATAAGTATCATTAGTTAGTCGGTTCTGGAAAGTCAGTAGTTGATTATTTAGGAAGTGGATATTACCTTCAATGTCATCGATTCGTACATACTGTAAAATGTATGGTAATGAGTAGTCAATTTCGTGGGTCCTAGTTTATACGGCAGTAGTCCTGGTCCGTCTGATAGACTTTCAAGTTTTATCTCTGTCGTCTGAGTCCTTTGAAGGAGCATTATTAGCAGCATCCTGCAACAAATTGGCTAGTGACGTGCTATTAATAATTTCGTACACCTTTTCATTTGATCCCTATGCGTCTGTACATACTGCTGTAGTAGTTTCTGGGTTATGTCGATGTCGAGACAGTCTCTATGGTCAAAGTGTCCCGTTAATAAGCCAAATGGTCGACATCCAGTAAAACTGTGTATTGAGCTATTGTAGGCTATTATTGCGTAAGGCATGAGATTGATGACCGGTTCGTCGTTATGTTGTAATTTTAAAATTCTAATATGTTCAAAAGGGTCGAATGGAACCTTTCAATATTACCGTTATTGTTAGGAGAATGGGCTAAAATACGATGGTGATTTATCTTATGGAGTCTAGTAAATTCCAAGAATAATTGGTTAGTGAACTCTGTTCCGTTGTCAGTAATTATTGTTAGGGAACACCGTGATGGGTACAATATTGTAGAAGGGCCTGTAATATACTAATAGCGGTTCCGTCGCGTAAATGGTAAGCTTGTCCGTATTTTGTAAAACGTCTATAAAAGTTACATATTTTCACCTTGAACTGTAAAGAGGTCTCAAAGGGTTTGGTTGCAGGTGGTACTACATTAAATTGAGGTCTTAAGGTCATAGCACACTTAAACGACTCTGCTCCAACACCGCTCCCACCCAACACCGCCTAAACTAAGACGACTGCTCACAGTCCACGCGGTGACAGCTAGCAGGCACCCAGCAGTCCACGCGGCGACAGCTGGCAGACGGCCAGATATCCACCCGCCGACCGCTCGCTTTCGCGATAGCCACAGTTCGCGATCGGTTTCCATTAAAGCAACTCGTATTTTTACTATGTCGATTCACAACGCATGAACTAGCAATTATTGCTATTGCACTGAGGATGAAGAAGCGCAAAAACTAACAGGCGAAGATTTTGGGTGCATAAAATGCTGAAAACAAGACATGCAGAAGGAGAATTTTGGCAGATCCAGAGACACCTATTAGATGACGAAGAAAATTCTACATTTACTTTCATATGGATCGGTACTTATTTGACTACATATTATCATTTATTGAAAAAGACAACAAAGAAGAATACGAAATTCAGACAAGCAATAACCAATAGAAAAATTGCCGTCACGTTAAGGCAAGTGAAAGAGAAACTTTTCTTGTAAATTTGTACACATTTATTTGAAAAAAAAAAATATAGTACCGATCAGTTTTTAATTTCCATTACTTATCATCAGTGATCGGAATAGAGTGAGTATATTTACCTACAGTTTATAGAACAGAGACAAAAATCGGAGACTTCGTTATAACAAATTTTTTTTTTACTATTAAATTTACCAGAACTTTAATTACATGAATTTAAACGTCTTATTTATTCAATAAAACATTTATTGCGTTAATATTCTTCCTACGATTTTTTCACATGGTGCAACATTTTTAATGACTTAAAAAAGTTTTCAATTCGACTGTTTTTATTGAATTAATAAATGTTTTTATTGAATTAATAAGACGTTTAAATTGACGTAATTAAAGTTCTGTTAAATTTAATAGTAAAAATTGTTTAATTATAAGGAAGTCTCCGATTTTGTCTCTGTTCTACAAACTGTAAATATACTCACCCTATTCCGATCACTGCTTATCACTTACAATGTTAACCCAAAATTAATAAGGAAACAGTTTTTTAGCACATTTTAATCTTAGGAATCATTTTTCTGTGTAGCATTAGCCAATTCACTGTTCAATATCGGTTCTTCTAAGACTGGAGGATTATTGCCTGAAAGCTGTTCATTGCGGGTATTAAAGTCGGAAGGGCCTGCATTATGGATGTTATAATCCGAAGATCCTGCATTGCGGGTATTATAGCCGGAAGGGCCTGCATTATGGATGTTATAATTCGAAGATCCGGCGGAAGGGCCTGCATTATGGAGGTTATAATCCGAAGATCCTATATTGTGGGTGTTAAAACCCGAAGGTCCTGTATTGTAGGTGTTATAACCCGAAGGACTTTCGATATCAGTATTGTGTCGTGAAGAACCAGCATAGAAATTAGTTTGTTCCTGGATTTCTTGTAATTCAAATTCAGACACCATGTTGAATATTCTAGATTTCAGAACAGATTGGCTGTAACGATTTACTGTTGTTGCAATGCTCGAAAAAAACTTGTCAATCTCGTCATCCTTATTTGTCTCTTTTTCTTTAAGTAAATATTGTAAAAGTTGAGCTGATGCTGAGGTACATTCTTGGGTCCCTTTGAATCGCTTTCTTTTAGGTATGTTCGGAAACAAAGGAGAGTTTGCTGACGTATTTGTTGAAGAAGATTCTGGTCGGTTGGTGATATTAAGTTCTGGGTCACTCGATGACATGGGAGAATCATCGTGATTTAACAACAATTCGTTAACATAAAAATATCGTCAACCTCACTATCATCTTCCGTTAATGATGAAATTGTTTTCTTTGTTTCATATGCGGCAACAAAAAGACATCTCTTCTTCAAATTGCCATTTTTTGATGAGGTAGCAGCCTGGCCGCTTTTGTGCGTTTCTTAACAACTGCCCTTCTATAGCTTTCTCTAAGTTTGCCATGTTTTCTTGCACTCTGATTCTGAAAAGAAAAAATCGAAGTGAAGAGATGTCTGTGCTAAGGTGTTTATTTTGTTTACAAATATTAATAGAGAAAGTTTTGTTTCAGATACATGATAACGGGAAGTTTAGCAGGACGTTGAGTTCAAGCTTTAGATTAGGCGAATCAACAATCCGATCAATTATACAAGAAGTATGTAACGCAATCATAAACAAATTAATGGCAATTTTCATTCCAACGCCAATTGAAGAGCGGTGGAAAAGTATAGCTCAAGGATTTCAAGACAGATGGAATTTTCCAAATTGCATCGGCGCTATAGATGGGAAGCATGTCAACATCATAGCACCTGCTAATAGTGGTTCGCTGTATTTTAATTATAAAAAGCACTTTTCTGTTGTCCTATTGGCTGTGGTTGATGATAAATATAGATTTATAATATTTGATATAGGTGCTTTTGTTAGAAATAGTGACGGTGGAATATTTACCTCTTCGAAATTAGCGAGACGTCTTGAAAGTAATTCATTACATATTCCAAATGGACTGGACTGGCTAATATTATCAGGCGATGTGACATTTACCAGTATGCTGATGATACTTGCTTGGTTGCCGCTGGGAGCAATATAAACGACACTCTCAACCTCCTACAAGACGATTTTAATATGCATAGTGGTCACATGATAAAGTTAGTCTTAAACGCTGCGAAGACTAAGTTATTGTACATTAGCTCTAGTCAAAATAGGAGTAAGGTTATACCTAGGCTCATTGCATGACCACCAATGCCTTCACAGACGACAGGTCCAAATGAAATGTAACTGCGAATCCATAGACCTGGTAGAATCACAGACCCTTAGGACTCGTGATAGATAGTCACCTAAACTGGAAAGAGCATATTGAGCATGTATGTGATAAACTTCGTGGTATGCTTGCAAAGTTTTCTATAATTAAATATAAAATTCCGTATAAAATACTTATACAGCTATATAAATCAATTGTAGAGTCAAAAGTAGCATATGGTTTGTCTAGCTATGGTAGAACGTACAGATCACATCTAGAACGTATTTATCTACTACAATCACGTATTTTAAAAACCATAGTCCCGGATAGTATTAAAAACCGGTATAAAGAATCAGATTACCACAACCTTTTTAGTCATTGCAAAATTATACCTATACACGAAAAGGTAAAGTTTACCCTTCTTATAGAAGAATTTTTCCATGAACATCTAAAAATTCCACATACATGTGAATACTCTAAAACTCGCAACTCAGGAAAACCTAAATTAGCCTTACCTAAATACAATAATTTATATGGTAAACGTACCATAGAATATATGATTCCTAACCTAATTAACCAGCTACCAGTATCATTAAAATCAGAATTAAACCAAAAAATATTAAATTAAAATTAAAAATTACTTTATGGAATGCACTACTAATAATTTAAATTATACATAATATGTTTTAATAATAAATACTGCGATAACGCCTAAAACAAGCGCCCTGTATAAAATATTAGGATCCATGCGCGGTGGATTGTGTTGTGCAATAGAAGGTCACGCAATTAACAAATAAATAGTGTATTTCTCTTTTTCTTACTACACCCTCATATTTGTTATTGTCGGTGATATCGGTACACGGTAAAGTTTCTGTAAACTTATGATTGTACCGTAATGTAATGTTTAATTAATGAATGTAATGATATATTAAATAAATAAAAATAAAAACGATAAACCACTACCTGGAAGTAACAGAGATATACCACATGTTTTCATAGGAGATGAGGCGTTTCTCTAATGAAAAATTTAATGAGGCCATACCCTCGTTGTTGTGGCTTATCTGAGGCACAAACTATATTCAATGAACGTTTATCACGAGCACGCAAAGTTGTGGAAGATGCATTGTAATATTGTACCAGAAATTTGGCATTTATAATAAAAGTATTAATGTGAACCCGATTCACGTTGACACATTGATACTAGCGACATGTATTTTACATAATATTATGCGAAGTTATGAAATAGAGTATCTAAATCAACATGAGATACAGCAACCAATACATCACAACGAGAATGGTTTCCTGCAACCAATACTAGAAAACGGAATGAACAGTGCCGAAAATGCTTTTAATATTCTAGACTTGTTTTCATCTTACTTTCAATCTCCTGAAGGTCAAGTTTCATGGCTGCATCAAAATATTTAATAACGAGAAAAAAGTAAAGCAACTTTCATCCTTCATTTAAAAATATATTTTGTTTTATGAAAATAAATATCTTATAGACTACAACAAAAGTTATTATTTCAACATGTACTTTAGTTTTATAAATTCTTCTCGAGTTATAAGCGGACAGACGGACAGAAAGAGACAGACAGATAAGTATTTCGAAATCAAAATTTTCGGTATCATAATTTTAAGGTTATGGAGCGAAAATGTTAAAAAAAATCAACCATAAAAAAATACATTTTTACCTCCACCACGTTTTAAATATAATATGGATTGTACGTAGATAGGTACATACCTGTTGCAGACAACGTTGTAGCAATAGATTTCCATGTTTGATCCCTTTTGACAGAATCTGCGTATTTTGCGTCACTGGCATCATACAGATAGGGATATCTTCGCACTTCTTCTATAAGTTTTTCTTTGTTCATAATGGATACGTTCAATACCTGCGAAAACACTCGGAAAGAGATCGAGCGTGCGGATTGCTTGGTAGATACTGACCGACTGAGCGGCGACGGCGCCGACGGCGCGGCGACTGCTTGCAGTGAGCGCGCGGACACCGCACCGGCCGCTCGTCTACGACGTGCGGCCAGCGAGGCGTCAACTACCGAGCAGTCTGACGGCGGTGAGTCGCTGACAGCGAGCTGTCTGCTAATGTAAAATATATCTAAAGAGCAATATTCAAAGCCCATATTTAAATTATACTCTTTTTGCCGGGTGGGAGCAGAGTCGTGTAAGTGGGCTATGACCTTACTGGGTTTCTATCATATTTGGCCTGTCCGCAGATGGTACACTCGTTAATAAATTTTGTAATATGGTCTTTCATTTTTGGCCAATAGTATTTGCGAGATAATGCTAGGTAACACTCATTAATACCACGGTGGTTGGTTTTACCGTCGTGATAGTGACGAATGATTTCTTGTTGTCGCAAATATTCCTTAACATTCTCTAACTCGAATTTAGTTAAAACAAGGTTAAGTGAAGAGCTTTTAAATTTATCCTGTAAGATTGGTATTACTTTATATAATGCTAAAGGTGGGTTTATTAAGAGAGCTGTTTTGATTTTCGGATTGACATACTCTTTTACAGCGTTTATGACGTCTTCTTCGAGACTATTTTCCGATAGTTGAATGCTAACACGTGTATGGGTATCGAAGGGTTTAGTCACAATGGTTTTTCGTTTAACGTCGCTAACAACAGTCAAGTGAATTTGTCTATTAAACTTATTGAGTGGTTTGTCGGTTATAGGAATTTCAAGTATCGGTGTTCGTTAATGGTGTGTACGGTCTCAGTCGAAGAGTTCGCAATACCTTCGCTTGGGTTGCCTATTAACGAGTTTAGTTCGTCAATTTCGTTCATTAACATCTTTATGTCTTCATTGTGAATCTCTATACGTGAGAGAGCATCGGCATTGGTGTTAATTTTGCCTTTCTTATAAATTACTGTAAAGTCATACTCGCTAAGTCTAAGTCGCCATCTTGTAAGACGAGAATTTGGTTCTTTCAAATTCATCATCCACTGCAATGGTTTGTGGTCTGTCAAAATTTTAAATTTACGTCCAAACAAATATGGTCTAAAGTATTTCGTAGCCCAGACTATGGCGAGAAGTTCTTTTTCGATTGTACTGTAATTAACTTCGCTTTCGTTTAACGTACGAGAAGCGTAGCAGACTGGTTTGTCGGATCCTATTGGACCTTGTGACAGTACGGCACCAATGGCAAAGTTAGAAGCATCTGTCGTTAGGTTAAACTCTTTAGTAAAGTCTGGATATTGCAAGATGGGATCGTTTGTCAAAAGAGACTACATTTTCGAAAGCGTTAACGTAATTATTGTCTATTGTTACCTTTTTGCCTTTCTTAAGACACTGAGTTAATGGTTTAGTAATACGGGCGAAATCCGGAATGAACTTTCTGTAATAACCGAGAAGGCCTAAGAATTGTTTAATTTCTTTTGGATTCTTTGGAATAGGGTATTTTTGTACAGCCGAAATTTTATCGGGGTTTGGTTTAATACCGTCCCTGGTGATAATATGACCGAGATAAGCCGTTTCATGTTTGAGAAACTCCGATTTGTCCATTTGATTTTAAGGTTGGACTCACGAAGTCTACTAAATACTTTGTCTAGGTTAACTATATGTTCTTGGGTGAAGTGCTGAACACAATTATGTCATCTAGGTATACAAGGCATATATGATTTTGTAGCCTAAGACATTGTCCATAACTCTTTGGAACGTAGATGGGCTGTTCTTTAGGCCCATTGGCATGCGAAGGAATTCGAAATGGCTATGTTCTACATTAAAGCGGTTTTCGCTATGTCCTGAGGGTCCATTTCGACCTGATAAAATCCGCTTGCTAAGTCTAAGGTGGTAAAATATTGGCACTTCCTAATTTGTCAAGAACATCACTAATGTTCGGGATAGGTATTTATCGTCAAGTGTCTTTTCGTTTAATTTGCGAAAGTCAACTACAAGACGCCACTTCTGTTTGCCAGAAGCATCTACTTTCTTTGGCACAACCCAGATGGGTGAGCTCCATGCAGATTCGGAAGGTCTTATACCCTGATCTAACATTTTGCTTATTTGGTCCTTAACTTCTTGTCTATGTATGAATGGATAACGATAGCTTTTAGTGTGTATTGGTACTTCGTCCGTGGTTCGAATCCGATGTTTTATTCTATTTGTGAAAGTGAGGCTTTCACCTTCTATGTAAAAAACGTCCGAGTAACGAGAGCAAAGTGCTACTAAATTAGCCTTTTCCTCCTCGTTTAGGTGGTCTGTACGTAATCGCGAAACTTTTGCGCGTGCTGATAATTTTTCGGTACGCGTGCACTCAATATTAAATAATTCCGCGTGGGCTGGTCGGTCGAGTGAAAATATTATATCGTTTGGCGTTGGGTTCTCTACCTCAATATAACCGCGATTATTGACGACAGTGGTAACACATTCGTGAATAGTACAATTACATAGAACCTGTTCCGTAACATAGGCTTCGCCATCCCTTCTATCTAATGGAACTCTAATAATTTTCGAAGAGCTGGCAGGTATTATATCTTCGTATAGATTAACATTACGCGAGTTATATAATTTTATGGGATTACATGCTGAATGCGTTATTAATTGTCCCTCTTTAAATCTATACGGGCCTCCATTTACTTAATAAGTCCAAACCTATAAGGCCGTCAAAATAGTCATGAAAGCGATATACAAAGAATTTCACTTCATCGGAATCATTAAATTCAGAAAAACAAGGTAACGTTATAGAATAATTATTACGACTTGTCGCGTGTATGTTTGTTACTTGAACGGGTCAAAATTAAGTGAAATCGCTGAAAATTTTCCTACAGCTTCAGGGCTAATAAAAGACTGATTCGCGCCAGTATCTATTAAAAATTTTAACGGGGTTTTGCTATCTGTATATATGGTAATTGTCTTTGAGTCTGAAGATTTAATTCTATTTTGGTTTTTATAGTCGAATCGTCTTGAAAATCCTGATCAGATGCTTAGATTCTACTTGTGATTGATTTTGAATATAATAATTATTATCTTGGTTTTCGTCAGTCGGGTCATAATAAGAAAAATCAGAAGCGAAATCCGGGGCATAAGCATTGTTAAAGTCGGTATGGTCGGTGTAGTATGCGTACTCGTATTTAGGGTTATACTCGTAATATGAATCGTTATACGCAGCGCATTCGTTTGTATTCATTTCGTGGGATTTAAAATAATTTGTTGGTGGCGGATTGCCAAATTTATTCCAGTCATGTCCTGTCAATATTTTTGTGTGTGGTAAGCCTTGGGAATAAAACGCTGGACTCCACTCATGGGCTGAGGTTGTTGAGGTTATTTCGGGTGGTAATCGGAACACGTTACTACGCTGGTTGTAGTTAGGAGGTGCACCGAACATGCGCTGGGTATTAGTTGGCATGCGCTGTTGGTGTGGTACGGCTGAGGAAATCTGAACGGCTGAGGTGGGGGTCTGGGTCAGCCCAAGGAACTGACCAATTAGGTACTGGAGTTTGGAAAGGTTGATGTTGAGGAATGGAAGGTGGTGTGGATAATGGAATGAACTTGGGGAATGTTGACTTTTATGGAGTCATTGCGCTGTTGGAGATGCATAATGTTTAATTCCTCCTGAACATATTCTAAGGCTTTCTCTATTGTCGACGGTCGCATGCAACGTATACGAGATCCTAAAGGTTCCTTTAAGCCGCGGACATATGCTTGCATTGCGACTTTCCTATAGAGGTCCCGTTTGGCATTGATGGTGGTCGGTATGGTCTCATGTAAAGACACGTAAGTCATTATCGTGCTAAACAAAGTTTGGCAATGGTCATAAAATTCTTGTGGAGTTCTATTGCCTTGCGAAGCTAAGGAGAGGTCATTATATAAAGCCGTTTCGTCCCGCTGGTCGGAAAAGTTATTTATTAGTGCTGTCCTAATACCTAACCAATTTTCAGGAATGCCATTAGAGTTTATAGTGCAGGCAGCGGTTCCTGTTATTTTGTTAAGAATACCGTTCAAAAGACATAAATTAGAAAATTCACTATCGGTCGCATCGCTTAGATACTGCGAAACTAGTCTGTCACATATTTTTATGAATCTAGTTAAACGTTAGGTTCCCATCAAACTCCGGGACGAGGCGTAAAGCCTTAAAATTGTGTCGGGTCGTGGGCCATCTCTGTTAAATAAGTATTATTTTATTCTAATTCTAAATCTAAATCGGTTTGCCTATTATTATCTAATATATGACGGCGAGCCTGTCGAGATTCAGGCTCCCGAGAACGAGTTACTCTAGGATGATAAATCTTGAAGGGAAAGATTTAAAACTTAGGGATAAGGGAGAGCAACACAAGATCAATTCAAGTGTACTCACGTGGATTTCATCTGGTTCTCTCGATGAATCGAAGCTGGATTCTTCTCCTGGTCTGCAGCTGGTCCGTAGATCCGGATACTCTTCGAAGGGACTTGATAGCCGCCGGGGTGCTTCACGGTTATGAAAGATATTCTAACTATTGCAAAACTACCCTGAGTATCCTACCGACTGCGCCAATTACGTTAGCTGCGGCCGGAGGTTCGAAAAAACCAAATTTACTTATAAAATATATTTAAAATAAAATTACAAATTATGTTACTATAGCTAATTAATCTAACAGAATAAATCTGGTGTAACTGGTACGTGATATTTTATACATCCGGCACGTGGCTTGGAATTGCTGCGCCTGCATTCCTGTCGGTTTACATAGCAACTGTTCTAGGTACATAGTCAGCGATCGTCATATCATGGGTATATGTAACTAGCACCATAACAAAGTATAGAATATCTATTTTCAAACGGTCTCTGTTGTTTAGGTTCGATAACTGTTTTCCGAGTTCATCTAAATCCTGAGCGCTTGTCAAATGTCAACTGGTTTTTGATATATTGGAATATTGTCAACATGGCCTTAGCTGCTGCTCAAAGTTAGCACATCTTGAATATATGATGAAGTTATTTAAAAACTGCGTCTTCCAGTTGCATAGACAAAGCAGAACTTTTGAATCAAACTATTTTGCACGTTGTTTAGAGATTGAATCTGAGCGATAATTGTAGAGTTATTATTCAGTTGTTGCTGTCGATTTTGAAGAATTTGGCTTACAATAGTTGCTTAGTTGTCCAATATTTGTTTTGGTTCTCAAACATTTTACTGATGCCAAAGTTTACTCAATCCTGCACTAAAGGCGTAGTATCATTCGATAAGACTTGAGATGTATGTGTTCAACTTGCTTGAATCTCCTCGGTATAAACTACGTTATAGTTTGATTCTATCGGTAAGTCAGCGGACGATGACGCTGTCTGTGTTACGATTAGTCAATACAACATTGCTCATCTGAAACAAAAAGAGCCTGTAAAATTTTACTGAACAAGACTTGACAAAGTTTATAACAAGTTCCAAAGAAATAGACTAAATCTTAAAAATAATTTAATACTTGGTAAATCATACATTTTGGAACACATTCTTTATTGGCTGCTAAAGTCATGACCTGAATTTAATTTGTAGTTCTCACAATATCATGTACCATTTAAATCATATTTAAAGATTTGTTTTGTGGACGTCGCCGCTTCGTATAATTATCGACATCGTCCTCCGTATCACTGTGCTTCAGCATTTCAATACAAGCTTTTCTCCGTTTTTGTAGCTTAATACATTGGTCCGTTTTACTTTACATTTTGTTACGTCCCTGTCTAGCGTTGATGACTAATTTTCATTTTAAATACTTTGATATGCATATATCTGAGAATATTGTTAGATCCCCAACCCAACGCCAAAATCGGCAGATTGCGTTGCGGCGTCGCGAAAAGAGCGTTACTGCAGGGTATCTAGTTCCTCGTGATTTTTGAGTGTGGATCTATGATAAAATATACTATTTTTATACTGGCCGGCTTGTGTTATCTGTTTTGTGCAACTTACCCGCTGTTACAATTCGCGCCCCGCACTCAGGGAACTCCGGGCCTTCAAACCCTCGTGTTAATCAGAATGACGAGAGAGAATATCTCTACGAAGTTGCTCACATAAATGGGTTCAACCTAGCATCTACGATCATACAACGCGCAAGTGGACTAGGTTCTATTTTATTGGGTGTTAAATAAAACGTCCAAGTGTCCTCTAATTATCACTATATTCCGACAGAATACACACACATGTATTAAAATTAAGTTAAATTAAGTTATATAGTTACAGCACAATAAGAAGCACAGTTAGACGAAAGATTACAACAAGAAAGTTATCTACAAGAAAACTATAATATATTTGAACTATTTAAAATAAAGGCAATTTTTTCTGACATTTTGCATGTATTGAATTATTTTCAGTCTAATGTTGGATTTTCAATAAGAATTTTTCTATTAGTTTCTGTCCTCCATCAAAACCAAGGTCTTTCAAAATGCAAAAACTTAGCTAAAATTTTATTAAGTGTCAGCAGTTCCTTATTCGTAACATGAAAATTGTGGATACATCTTTTATTACTACTTTGTCAAACTTATCTATCTCGGTTAAAATTTTGGGCCTCGACCTTTTTTCCGGAAGTTCGGAAATTGGTAGAAACTCGGAGCTACTACAATTATTTTTACTCTTATTAAACATGTTTTAGTTGCGGCCGCTGTATGCATTTGTACCTGCTTCAAATTTTGTAAACCTTCATTTGCTTTTTGACATATAGCTATACACGTCGTAAACCATTTTCCTACTCTGTTTTTAATGTTTTACCTCGAAGCATAATTAAGATTTCACAAAGTTGCACTCCTATAATAACACAAGCACTACTATAAACAAAGTAGAAAATAAACACGGTTGCGCTTAGTCTGTATTGCAGGGTCAAGCGGCGCGTGCACGGGCGAGGGAACGAGGGCAACTAACGCGAATGCACAGTGCCGTACCGCGCCTCCTGCGCACTTCCGCCGCCCCTATGACGCCCGGTCCTTTCCACCTCGGACCTCATACCGCTAAAGATATCGTGTAATGCAAGTCAAACCACGTGGTGTGTCAACAAGTCTCATCTTTGGTGGCACGCTCTATACAGGGCTTAAAGGTGACTTTTGTCAAAAGTATCAAGTGTTGTCCCAGTATCTTTATATCTAGACTCCAAGTCTCTCAACAAATCACAATTATAAAACACGTTGTCGAAATACACTGTTTTCTCATCTGTCTTTTTTTTTTTGTCAGCAGCGATTTCATCATCTTGGTACTATGAGGTGCCTTTCCACTTTCAGTTGTTTTCCCACAGTATGAATTAAAAAATTAGCTGTACCCATCTGAATTGGCAGTCACTCAGTTTTTATAACCAAATCTGATCCTTTTTTGAACTGGTTTGATGGATGGTAGCCATAATACTTTTTATAGATTCCTCTATAGATATTCTTCATGGAAAATGCCAAATTGACAGAATTTTTGCATCTTATGATATGAAGATTTCTTTTCATATCCAGAAATTGATTTTGCGAGATAGGATTTGCCACAACAGATATTCCAAGATATGTCATAGCTTCAATACAGGCGTTCTATAGATAGCTTATGATATGGTGATGGTACTACCACCCTTAGAAATCGGCGCAAATCATCTTTGTCAATTTCAAACCCTTATTTATTTTCTGTCTTGCATATTATGTGTTACGTATGATCAAATTATAAACCTATTTATCAAATATTATACTTATCTCTTCACGCTAAAATGTACCTGATGCATGTCCAAATGTGCAATGTGCAAAATGCAATAGCAGATTTATATGAAATTTGGCACATAATTTGTAGATAGACCATATGCTGGAGTAACACAGGATAATTTGTATCTCGGAAATAGTGAATGAAACAGAGGAGCACAGAAATATATAATGAATGGGTAGGAATTATATGAATAACAAAGCTCAAACTTCAACATTACCGTGCGCGCGCGCTCAACGCACGGTTGTGTGTATCGATTTAAGTGACCAAATACCAATTTCGCAAAAATTATTGACAAAGCATAAGTGAAAATGGTGCAATGTAAGAAATGCAAACTGTTTCTATCTTTGGCTAAAGAGGATAGTGAAATGTAAGGAGCATGTGAAAATATGTATTTACCATAAAAATGTGTAAAAAGTTCCCAAGCAGTACGCTCTGCGACGAATGCCAGACAAATAAAACCAGCCCTAAACAGTCCATAGATGATACGAAAATCACACTAGTGAAGAGTCTGGAGATTACGTTTTGGCTGAGGTAAATAAAAGTTAGCGGTGATTTATAGCGTGAAGAAAATAGAAGAACTTACCAACGGTGTTGAAATATATGCTGATATGTATCAGACATTACTTGATTTTAAAGAAGAATCTCAAAAGAAAATTAAAGCATTAGAACAAAAAATGTATATTTGGAGAAATGTAACAAGGCATTAGAAGAACGGGTACAGGAGTTGGAAATAAAGATAAAGAGAAAAACATTGAAATTCACGGATTAGAAAAACACGAGAACGAAAATACTATATTAGTAGTCCAAGTAGTCCAAAAAATGTCACAGAAACTAAATCTAGACCAAAATAAAATTCAAAATGCGCAGAGGGTAGGCCATGAAAAACCAGATAAGATAAAGCCCAAGACTGTGTTGGTCACGCTTCGGTCGAAATCTACTCGCAACAGCTGCATGCTTGCAGAGAAAGAAACCAAAATAACGAATAATAAAGTCTATGATAATGGCAGTGAAAAGCGAATATAATACATTAACGAAGATTTACAAAAATACAAACAACAGCTTCTTTGGACTATAAGAAATAAACTTAAGCCGAAAGGTTTTCAATATATTTGGGGGGAAAGAATTGTAGTATCCTGGTCAAACAAAACTATACTTGTGAAGGAAAAATGATTTACAACATTAGATCGGAGGTAGATTTGAAAAAGTTCGATGAATGTAAATAAACACGCGTACATAACGCGGCGAGTACACACGACGCGATATCGAACAGTAACATTCGATTGTATAGATAGCTTCTCCGGTAATTTTAAATTCAATTTTAAAAGATACTATGATATCATGGCTCTATCCCAAAATATATGGAATACCCACATATTACATCTGAACATAAGATCTCTTCGGAAACACTTTAACGAGTTATTAATACTACTTGATAAAAATAAGTATAACATAGATATATTAATATTAAGCGAAATAAATTATATATTATTATTTAGTATTAAGAAGGAAGAACTTCCATTGTACCAAATAGTGGGATATAATACATTTATACATACTAGAGAAACGAGAAGAGGAGGAGGAATATTAATATACGCTAAGTATGGATTGAATTTTGAAGCTAAAATGGTAAACAGAAGCAGTGGAAACACTTCATGGTCAATTGAAGCACGGGAAAACTAAAACACGTGTAATCGGGATATATAGACCAACTGCCAATAATAAACTGATATTTATCCAGCAATTAGAGACACTAGTGAAATCCGTACCAGCATCTGACACGGTTAATCCTACTGTAACAAGGTACAAAAACGCCATATGTGAATACGGTCTGCTATGTGTAATACCGAGCGAAGAGGCAACGTGCGAAGCGATCGCGGAGGGCCGGCTGGAGGCATCGTGCTTGGATCATATCTGGGTGCGAGCGGGACGGAGCGAGCATGACGCGTGCGTGTATGTGCTTGAGTCACGCATCGCCGATTATCATGGAATCGGATTAATGTTGAATTTATGTGTTAATGGAAGCGAAAATCAATGTGTGAGTGACAATATAAATAAAAATAGTATGCTTGAAGTGTTATGTGACAAAACTGTTAAATGAAAGCTGGATGAATATAATTGGGCCCAGTTAATTACAATAACGTGTCAGCATTTACAAGGAAAGTACAATTAAAGTTAAGATAGATAGGAAGAAAGTAATAAGACGTCCATGGATAGATAGATATTTATATACAATGTTACTGAGAAAGGATTATTTATTTAGAGTTTGAAAACGGATCCAAAGAATATGAACAAGCGATTAGTTTATACAAAATTTAGAAATAAAGTAAATAAATCAATAAATATGGCAAAAAATAAATATAGACAGGAACAAATTGTAAAATGTAAGGGAGATTTTAGGAAAATATGGACAAATATAAACATATGGTTGGGTCGAAACAAAACTAGCTTGGATGATGTTATTTTGAGGCATTTAGGAAAAACAGAGAGCATAAAACAGATTTGTACAAAATTTTCTAAAACATTTACGGAGGAAATAAAGGAGAAAGTAAAACCGAGCGAGGTAAGCTATAGATACAGTAAGGTGACATCGTCAGATGTAGAAAAGGCTATAAGAACATTGTTCTGTGAGAAAGCACCCGGTTCGGATGGAATACGGCGCAAGACATTATATATTTACGTAAACAAATAAGTCCTGTTATAGCTTCACTAATAAATATGTCCTTATCTAATGGTATTTATCCTAACCAGTTAAAAAAAGCAATTATACGTCCTATATACAAATCAGGAAGTCATTTAGAATATGTTAATTAGAGGCCCATCGCAATATTACCTGTTATAGATAAAATAATCGAAAAAATTATTGTAGGACAGATTAGCACGTTCTTAGAACATTATAATATACTGTGTGACTCACAGCACAGTTTGCGGAAAGGGCGCAACACGGTCTCTGCTTTTATAAGATTTTCAGATTATATTAATGACTGCTTAGATTCAGGTAAACAAATTATAGCACTTTTCATTGATTTAAAAAGCATTTGACACTTAAGACCACGTGATCTTATTACAGACAATGGACGAATGCGAATACGCGGTCCCACAAATAATTGGTTTAAAACTACCTCACTAATAGAAAAATAAGCACAATTATCTCCCAAGTAGTTGGGAAAGACGCGGATGTCCATTCGTATGCCTACTGGATCGGTGTACGGCCCTGTAGGATATATAATGCATGTGAACACTGTGTCAAATGTCGTGCATAATTGTAAGTGTTCATGAACGCTGATGATATGTGTCTTGTTTATGCATCCAAAGATATAACTGAGGTACAAAAGTGCATACAAGGTGATTTTAAAACCATTAGCAAATGGGCATACGACAATGGCATTATTTTAAATCTTGCAAAAACTTAATGTATGTATATACACTCGCCATATAATCGAAATGCTAAATCTGTATAAAATGAATATCTAACAGTGATAGGACATACATGCGACTGTATGCATAGAAATAAATTTAACTGTAAATGTAAAAGATTAGATTATGTAGATAAATTTAAATATTTAGATCTAACAATAAATAAGAACTTTAACTGGAGAATACATGTAAATGACATTTGCAATAGGCTAAGATCGGTGCTAAGTAAGTTTTACCAATTAAAAAATGTATTAAACAAACAAACGTTAAGAATAGTATATTTTGCACTTGCCGACTCGCTAATGAGTTATGGACTCCTTGTATACGGGCGAATCTTTACATATCTAAGAGATATCAAAGACATACAAATAAGACTGATGAAGTTTCTAGTTAGTAAAAATGTTAAAGATAATTGCAACAAAGACTATGATAAGTTGTTTTCCATTTGTAAAATAATACCCATAGATAAAAAAGTAAATTATTTGGTAAGTCTGGAATATTATTATAATGAGGAATATAAATTTAATGTTAAAAACAAGTACAACACTCATAGGGTTAGAGAAAACAAACTATTATGGTGGGAGAACATCTAAGTATTTGGTAGCTAAAGTGTTTAACAAAATAGATCCACCAAGAGAAAAAGTAAAACTTAGTAAAGGATCACTTAAGAAAAAATTAAAAAACATTACACAGAATTGCTAATAGAACTATATACGAGTACATTGTAGTAGATTAAAATATTACAATATAAGATATAAGTAGTAGATATTTAATTCTACATGAATTAAAGTTTACATGTATATAAGATTATATAGTTAACATAACAACAAGATGTCATAGGTTTATATATTACTATATTATATAATTGTGTATTATTGTGTCCAATATTAGTAGTACATAAGGTGGTTCATTGTTATGTAAAAGTGTGCCTCACGCCGTCAAACGTAAAAGTTTGGCAAGTTTAGAATTAAGTAACACCACTGTATCATAAATTCATTAATAAATAAATTTAAAAAAACTTACATATTTGTGGCGCTGGTGACTGCATTGTTATTTCTTGCACCTGTTGTTCAGTAGGTGGTGGTGAAAGTTGGAAGCAGTTGCTCTGCTGAAAAAACATGAAATGTCTTAGTGAAATAAAACCATGAAGAGATGTATGGATGTAAGTGTAATAAAAATAACACAAACTTACTAATTTGTGGTGCTGCCGATGTTTGCTGTCTCTTTCTCTTACTTTGTCCCTGTCTCAAGCGACTTATATTCATTACCTGTAATTAAAACTTGTGTTTTAATACATTGTAGGTAAGTACATTTAAAATGCAACAGAATTTACATTATATTTTAAATATATTTTAATAACTTTGAGATAAGGAAATGACTTCTATTGTTTCCATCCTAGCTTCCATCCCGTGTTGCATTTATTAGTAAAAATTATTTATTATTGTAAATTGCATTAAAACCAAAAAATAAGGTTGTGAAGTTTGATTAGATATATGAATTTGTATATAAGTAATTATTATGAGTCTACTACACACCCTGATTTGAACTCACATCTTTTTGACCTTGAGTCAGGGCAGTCTACACCTATGAGCGACACAATTTATTTTTCCGCCTCAATCAGGGCAGCAGTGGTGATGCTTCGGTTGCCGGTCCGTATCCTTTCCTTTCTTAACTTTGCTGCTTAAGTGCAGGCACGGCTTTTAAAGTCTCTCCATACCTATATAATAATTAATTATGTATTCAAGTAAATATTAGTTACACTGGCGCTGCATGATGTGCTGGCTGATTTATGTATAAGCTATTAGTAGTAAACCTGGAAAATCCTTTGATAGAAACTTAACTGTTATCCACTACTATGTAGTCTTGACGGATCCATTGGGAAGCTGGTTGAGCGTCGTCGGCAACTTCCTTTCAGCTCATTTCAAAATTTTCCTTGCCCTGAAGGCCGGTAAAATTTCTAGTAAACAAAAATGAAAGGGCTTCTTACTTCTACAGAAGTGTCTCAATAGTGTTCGCTTACGTTTTATACATGGTAGAGTAGTAACGTTTTATACAGTAATACCATTGAAAGGGCTAAAAGATAAATAAATATTTATCTTTTTTTACGTGGTAGATTTTTTACGTGGTAGAGCCATGCTGCAGCTATATTAGTAGTATAGTTGTAGCACGAATGAGTCGGCTCGACCGGGGAAGGACCACGCTCTCACAGAATACCAACGTAAAATAGCAGCTTAACGCTGCTGTGTTTCGCACCTTCGTATAATGTTTATTTTAATTCTCTAAACGTGTCATATAAGGCTAATATTTTTAAGCACTGGATAAGTTGTCACACCGTAAAATAGTAAATAATAATTTTTTTGCAATATAAGGTCGTAGGAGAATGCCCAAAAGTGGTACCAAAAGTCTCGCGCTTCAAGACTAAAATTTTATAGTAATTAGTTTCATAATTTTTACGACATTACGCGTCGGGGATTAATTTTGAATAGGAATTTATTTTAAGTTTAAAAGTATGGATATTGGGTATAGTCAATTTTATTTGACATTTGGTTAGGGTGGGCTCAGTCCATGCTCTATGTGTATGGTTTTACTCCCCATAAATGACGTTTAAAGTAGGCATGTCGATTCACTTAAATAATAATCGATCTCCGATTCGATTCAATTCAAACATATCAGAATCGATTTTCGATTAAATCGAGTATTAAAAGATCGATTTTCGATTAATCATAACATTTTCCAACATGCCTAACCCCTCATGTGCCCGACCATTTTATATTTTTACGCTTCAAGTGTCAAGGTAGTCAAGTTGCGGGAGCTGCCGAGGTATGAGCTGTATTATGGTGGTGCTGGTGTAACCATAACTAGGTCGTTCGGGAGATCGCGCGATACCGGTAGGCGCTAATGTAAACAATGACATCTTTTAATTTTGTATGCCAGCTATATATAAAACTTAATACCCAACGATTCGTTATGAATTAAGATATTTAATTCTATTTTATAATATTATCAATCTCATTTCAAAACTGCGTGACGTAATTTTGCCGGTTTCTTGTACATAAAGTGTAAGGATTATGAAATTAAGCCATTATTTAAAAAGTATTTGTTTTATTTACATAACAATACAACGTTATATCAAAAGAGATTAAAAAATCACACTCGCTCAATACATTTTTATCACACAACAAACTTTTTAATATTTACCTCCTTTTACGCGGCAAAACAAAAATATGTTAAAACAATCGAAAATGTTCAATTCGAAAACGTTACATTACGGCCTTGTCTTTAATCTATGGTCTTCGAAGATTAAAACAGCGTTTTATCTTTGAACAACATAGATTAAAGACAAGGCGTGTTTAATTATAAGCTGTCAACCCCTGCGGGCGTCATGAGACATGAGGGGTGCCTAATATAGACACAGAACATTATTGATGATAATTTATTAAATACAACTAATTGGATAGAAATACCATTAAATTAATAAACATAACATCACACCTGTATTTCTCCGAAGGAGTAGGCAGAGATACGTAGTACTCCCACTAGTCCTCAGTTATGTTATATGTCTCATGTAATAGGGGTTGAGCCTTTTGCCATACACCGGGCACAAATCCAGACTCCGTGCTACTACTGGGAATTTCAATAGTGCAAACTGCAACGTATACTTCTCGATAAATCGGTTTCAATCTCATCACTCACTATTTATCAAATTGAAATGAATGCTACACGAACACAATAGGCAATGTTTACTATAAACTTCATATATTTCGTTACTATAAACTTCAACATATAATATTTACTCACAATATATTTTTAATAAATATTTTTTTTTTATTTATATTTTTGGCTTGGATCCTTTAAGCTATGTCTTCATTTATCTTAGTATCAAGTGATAATAATCCTTTATAGTACTCTGCTTACTGCTAGTAATTAGGAGATTTTGACGGCAACTTGAGCCAGCAGACAGTTGGCAATAGTATCTCAAGGTGCCTAAGCAGACAGATGCCTTATTTTGAGATTCACATCACCATCGAAACACTTGTTGCACCGTTATCGCTAATAGTTCACATGCGCAGACATTTAATATGCAAATTCGAACCACTTTAACATAACAAAATCCACTTCAAACCATTATTTGAACAATAATACAGGAACACGTTTTCTACCACGTTTTTACGTGGTAGAGCCATGCTGCAGCTATATTAGTAGTATAGTTGTAGCATGAATGGGTCGGCTCGACCGGGGAAGGACCACGCTCTCACAGAATACCAGCGTAAAATAGCAGTTTAACGCTGCTGTCTCGTATGGTGAGTGTAGAGAGCCGGAGACTCTTTTACTGGAAATGAGGCAATCCATCTTAGTCCTCACGGGTGACAACGCATCTGCATTTTGATTTGTAATTGAGGACAGATGTAGATGTCTATGGGCCGCAGCAACCACTTACCACCAGGTGGAATGTGTGCTCGTTTGTCACCCTTATCCTATAAAAAAAAGAGCAATCAGCCGGTCAAGTTCCCGACAAAACTCCTTTGATAGATAAAGTAAATTTACAGCAAAGATAAGGTTAGACGCTGGAATCCACGGGTTACATTAGAAATAACTTTTTTTTATTAGTAAGTAACGACGTCTTTGGATGCGTTCATAAATATTTATTTTATGTGTTCAAATTATCCACCAAAACGACCGGTTGTTTTGCGTCCGACTACAGCAAAAATTAAAAACTAATATAATCCAGCCAGTTTAGGTACTTTATCGCTAGTTCTTGAATCAGTACGATTCGCGAGGTTTTGGATCGATTCATCAAATTTTCATAAATAATCGATTTTCGATTAATCGATTTCAGATCGACATGCCTAGTTTATAGTTATCCGAGTCTGACATTTGTACTGACGCATTAACTAACACTATCTTTGCGTTTGCGCTAGCAAATACGACCGTCTGTGTTTGATAGTTGAGATTAGTTAATTATTGAATTTTTGGCGTTTGGGAAAGATGATGAGGTGAATTTTTACGATACACGCGCACACCGACACCTGAAGACGACACCATGCAGTTGTTACGATGCACGCGCATACTGTCACCTAAAAGCGACAACTTCAGTTGGTAATTGTCTCTCAAGTTTTCGTGAGAACCACGGAGCAAAATTTGCTCCGTGGTGAGAGCTGATAACTATATTTAAGGTAGTTATTCAAATATATATGAATCTACAACACGTGTTTTATTTATATTATTGTAGAGTATGTAATCCATATTGTAGGCTTATGAAAAAACTAAGAGCTGACAGTTGTGTTGTCATTCAATAAAAGGTATACATTTAATTTGTGTTTTAGTGGTGAAATTCCATAAATACACAATATTTGGCGACGAGGACCTTATTCACGCATTATTGAGTGCAATAAATTTAATTAGTTACAAATAAATAATATCAAATAAAGGAAATGTGTTTTCGGCAACAAGCAACAACCTCACATTTGATCACCACATGCAAGAATGGGATATTTTAAGATTGGATTTGTCCAGTCCAGGCAAATGATTATCATGACGACACTGACAAAGTGGGAGTTATGAGAAGAGTTTTGCTCACATCTTTAGCAGAAGATACATTCCGTTAAAACTATAAAACTTAGCTTATAAGACTCTTATTGAAAAGATTGACAACCAGTTTTCCTCAAAGAAATGTATGTTTGCGGAAAGATATGTTTTTATAAAGAAGAACAAAGACCAGGCGAAGACTTAACTGAATAGGTGGGTTCGTCATCTCGCACAGTTTTGTGGCTTTAAATAGAACTCGAGACGGCATTAAGAGACAAGCTTGTGCCACAATTGGCGAATGCCGAGAAAAAGAAAAGTTTTTAGTGAAAACATCGATAGCTTGACATTCAACAAAGCGTTGGAATTAGCACAAAGGGTACGATCGAGTTGCAGTCCAAAGGTCATTGCAAGATGAGGGACTAGCTATATCATCAGCGGTAGCCCTGTTTTCTTTTACGAGCGCAAGAAAATTCTGTTCGTCAAACTACAGAAAAACGTATCTAGCTTGGTTTGTGGATATAAGAACCATACCAAAGATAAATGTCGATATGCGAATTATTTTTGTCAAATGTGTAATAAAAAGGGCGTTCAAAACGTGTTTGTAAGAGTGGTTGTAAGAGCAACAATTATTTGGAGGTGAATGACAACGATTTAGTAAAAGGTATTTCATACGATTTTTATAACATAGGGTGTTTAAATCATATACCGATGAGAGCGGTCGATCTAAGGCAGTATGATAATTTAAATTATCTGACATTCTCTCTGAAAGAAAGTGAAATAAATAATGAAACCTGTAACCTATTCTGCTGAAAATGGGTGATTCGAAATATATAGTTCATAAATTTTGTATTACATTCATAACAATAAAATGATGTTCTTAATATCTTACTGCATACATTAAGAATTTTGTAGACAAAATAATTATATAGAAGTTGAATTATTCTTCTATATATTATTGTTAAACTAGATTATATGTTAGATTGCTCTTGCATTAAATAAGTTTTGCGAAATAATTCTGCCTTGTCTATTTAATTTGTTTGAATTGAATACATATCAGTACAGAGATATTGCACCTGTACCTAGCTTATCTGCTTATACTACATCAATCAGTGGTTTTGAAGTGACACCAAGAAAGAGGAAAGGTTAAAACAATATAATAAGAATAATAGACTAAAATAAGTTAAAAAATGGACATGCTCAAAAGAAAGTATAGGATCTAAAATAATTCAACTCATATATTATATTTATATCATACAAATTCTTTGCCAATTCAAAGTATATTAGCATTAAGTGATCTTCTTTCCATGCACATAAGAAAAAAAATTGTTTTGCAAATCTTAAAGGTGGAAGAATTTTGTAAAATAAACTTAAGTGTAGAGATTGTATCGCAGTTTTGCATTCTCAGCATACAGATGTAAAATCGTTAATATATTTATTTATATCTTGAAAAAATAAGAGGTTAAATTTATACACAAAAGACGTGATGGATGTATATTTATTTTGTGAAACAATATATAAAGCTTAAAAATCTTAATAAAAACAAATTAATATTTTTAAAATGTTACTTATAACTAACAGTTAACTTTTTTTCTGTGTATTTAATTGTGCAAATATGTCGAGTTGTGGGTCGACCAATTGATACCGTCAGTCCTCATGAAACCAACGATGTATCAATTATTCATTTTGATACCCAAGCACCTACTTACACGTTCATTAGAACAAGCGTCTACTCCAATGATTAACTTGTTACAGTCGTGGATAACTCCTACCAGTTAAGCAGATCTTATTTTACTCTTTGAATATATACCTAAGAATGTCAGATCTCCACCACCCTACCATCTTACAAAACATTTTTATAGAATGAAAGAAATATTTATTTTAGACTCGCACAATAATAACATAAAACGAACCTGTTTGAGGCAAAAAGGCTTAAGAGCAAGTCCACACGGCGCGTTGCGTTGCGTTGCGTCGTCGCAACGCAAATATTTTGACACATAGCCGGCCACACAGGCGCTGCGCCATCGCAGCGTTACTACGAGGCAGTCTTAACGTTCCGTTCGGTGCAGCGGCGACGCACAGTTGCGGCAAGCATTGTAAAAACATCGCAGTCAGTCTGTAGGAAAGCATGGATTGTAAAAAACGTCTAGCATTGCTACTATTACTACGTCACTGCCGAAATCGACGCAAGATCACAAGACGGTATTGGATCTGTCCCTTCATTTCATTAAGAAATAGTAATGGAGAGTTTTTGTTAGAATATCGGGAGTTGCTATTAGACGAAAAGAAGTTTTATAATTTTTTTAGAATGAGTGTATCCAGCTTCGAATGTTTATTGAAGTCCTTAGAACCACACATACGAAAAAACTATACTAATATGAGGAATCCAGTGGAACCAATAGAAATGCTGGGAATTACTTTAAGGTAAGAATTTATATAAGTAATGAAAAGATAACAGGTTTTTTTGGTCTGTTTATTATATAATCAACTAATCAATATCAGTAATCAACTAACAAATAATCAGCAATTGTCATAAGTTTAAGTTTAGAGAGACTTTATCCAGTAATTACATATTTGAAAAATCGTATTCGGTTTCTTCACTTGCTTGAGATGCTTGATCTGGAGATGTAATTGAATTATTATAATCAGAATTGTATGTACTTTGAAAATTTGTTGTTTGATACCCATATGATAATGGTTGTTGAGACGTTGATGGGCCACACACATATGATGATGTTTGTCCATACCGCATTTCGTTTATAATTTGTATTACTTTACTTTGAAATTGAGAGTTTCTCGGTCGGAAAATCTTGTATTGATGGCAATATACCTCTGAAAAAGGACATATGGCGATTTTCCGGCTCCTTGAGAAGTTTTAATCCTTCTTTCAAACTCATTTGCATTGCCCAGAGCAGGGCCAGAAGATATGACGAATGCGCTTTTGGGATTATGGCAAACAAATGGCGCATTTTCACAGACCGATAGACGTGTCCTATAACTTCGCTACTGACATAATAAAAGCATGTTGTGTACTACAATTTTGTCGCTGATCGAGATGGTTTTAGACAAAGAGATAAATTTGCTATAAGTGTTGATGAATTTCTCCCAATACAACCTGCAGATGAAGAACAGACAGCACCGAATGTCATAAGACAGCATTTGCGACCTATTTTATGACTAGAGGAACTCTGCCTTGGCAGCTAAATAAGTATAATACTATTTATTAAAAAAAAAAACAATAAATATGTATACTGTAAACTCACCAACTTTGTTTTTCGTTCAGGTGTGAAATTCTCGTAATCATGAAATAAAACTTTTGATATTTGTTCCCGAGCTTTTGTTTTAAATTTTTATTTTAAAATCTACGTGACTTGTCCCATATAATTTCCTTTCCAGAATCAATGTAATGAAGTAATCCATGTCAATTTCTTCAATGGTACTCATTTTACCCTGCAAATAAAACTGAATACAAAAGTACGTAAAAATGAAATGAGCTTGCGTGTATCCTCCCTATCAACGCACAAGCAACTGAGCGCTGCCGCCCGACCACGCACGAGTACACCCTCCCGCTTCGTCTCGGGGCTGCTGTCCGTCATGTGTGCGTTGCGCCGACGCAGGTGTGAACACCTTGGTTATTTGTATGTAAAACAACGCAACGTCAGCGCTGCGTCGACGCAACGCTGACGCAACGCGCCGTGTGGTCGTGCCTTACTCTGATTACATATAGGTGTAACTTCTGTGAATATGTTACAGAAGATAGATAACGCACAAAGGGTAAAAACACACTTTCATTCATGTTTTTATTGCAGTTGTCTTCAGAATGTGCTTTGTACAGTGTTTGACACTGCTTCAAGATCGAGCAAACACAATCAGTGAAGGATTGCCTGCTTTTGGTCATAAAAATTTTGTTTTCTTGTGGCAATTCTATTCTACGTGCAACTAGAACATATCCTGTAAGACAAGATCGACAATAGAGAAACATTTTAGTTAGACATATTCCGCTGCATCTGTGATAATACTGTTATTAGATGTGTATATAATATTGAGTCCCGATAAGTGAAGGTTTCACAAATAAATAATGTTGTAGGTAGTTAAGTATTGGGAGCGGTGCTGAAGCTTTTTAAAAGAAATAAAACTAAAATGAAACTAATTTATACGGATTATATCGCGTTTAATTTTACTTTTTAATTCCCGACGTTTCGGGTGCTTTACAGCACCAAATGTTTATTTTAACAGTCGTTTGTTGATAATTAATCCTAATACATAAAGTGTGATTCATAATTTGTAAATAGGAATTAACTACGATATTTTTTTAACATGAATGAAATTAAACACAAATAATTGGTACATTATTCTATATTTTTGAACTTAAGGGTAGATATAGATTTAACCTAGTTTTGACAATTCAACACATAAAACTAATATTTTTATTCTAATTTTATATCATTAATAGATTAATAACACAGCTATGTCTATACAAAAATAGTAAATTGTATTATTTTAATAAATGAATGAGTTTATTTTCATAAATGAATCATAACAAACTTTAACATTACGAAATATTAAGCTAATACTTATCGTAACGGTAAACTTAAACGGCTATGAGGCAATCCATAGCTGTAACCACGCTTGGCAAGCGGGTTGACAACTGCAGTTATTAGGAAGACGCTGTTGTCCATCTGCTGATGTGTTTCTCTGTCGCCTTACGATGACACCCACGAGATGATAATATGGGGTAATGGATATTCTTACACCGCCACTACACGGTAATCTAATATTTTTTTACAATAAATGATTCATAAACACAGCTTTAATACAACAAAATATTAAATTAATTTCTTTAAGAATAAATTTTCATAAGACATATGACAATAATTTTTTTTACAATAAATGATTCATAAACACAGCTTTGACAATACGAAATAAGAAATATTTTTATAACCCTCCTCTATTGTGTATATAAAATGGCTGTCTATAAAATATAACTATATTAAATAGAATAATATACGTGATTAGATAATCAATATATTGATCTTTCTAAAGGTCTAGATATAGGCCGTTAATTAATACCTTCCCGCTTGGAAGGCTTCTTCTGTTCGGCTTCTTTTGTTAGAATATTATTTCTAATTCCTTTTAACAAATGTGGCACATCATACAATTGTATATTTTATGTTTATATATAAATTTAATTATAATTTATTATGATTATTAATTTCAAAAATTTCTTGTTTCCATTCTTTAAGATTTTTAAGTACTTTTCTTTAGTATCTTCCACTAAACTGTTAATTATCCTAACATTTACAGTACTTTGACCGCATACTGTGCATAAGACTTTGAGTCGTGTGCTCTGTATATGTTTTAGTAAATCTATTATTTTTTCTTTTAGTTCTATATAAGTGAGGCTTTGTGTAAAATAGTTAGCGACAGGCTGTTTAAAATTAGTTTTAATTTCCTTTATCATAAATACTAGTACATAATTGGCGATTTCGATTTTTTATCCATAGGCAAAAAAACCTTTTAATTCATCATTGGTGGCATCATAATGTATGTGCGGAGTGATTGACATTCAATTTTTCTAAAATAATGGAATTTATTCCAGCACTGACTTTTAAATCAATTAATAAGTTTTTTAATGTTTTTGCAGAGTTTGGATAAAAACGTCTAAGAATTAGTACTCTTTTTATATTATAATGCTAGTGAAGTCACTTTTTCATCTAAGCTGAAACGTCGTCCCTTGGTTTCTTGTAAGTCTGGCGGAATTGAATGCCTGAATTTTTATTCAATATACGAGGGTGATCCAAAAGTAATGATAATGAAAATAAAACACGGTAATTAAAGTTAAAATAATAATTTATTTTTCTACATAGTCTCCTAACAAATCAATACATTTAGTCCATCTTTTTCTAAACCCAGGATTCCTTTGAAAAAATTCTTTGTCTTGACCTCCCAAAACGCTTCAACAGCGGCCATTACTTGCTATCGTCTTGAATTTCTTGCCTCGGAGGCGTTCCTTGAGCTGAGGAAAGAGGTAGATAGTCGTAGATTATAAATAATACTTATTGAAAGTCACTTTTTTAATTTACCTGTGAACACCTTCGCTGCAAATGTCATATTTTTGGTGATCTTCTCAAATGCTACTTGATTATTCATTTTTTCTGCATTTCATAGACGAGTCCTAAAATCTTTTATAGTTTTTCTAGACTTCTTTAATTGAAGTTTAAGTCTTCTCGCGTGCTTTTGTAACAACTTATTATTTCTTAGGGTAATATCCGATTTCGTCTGTTTACCTGAAAATTTTAATTTATACATTAGTTTTTTCAAATTGAATTTTAAAATGTAGAAATTTACAATAAATATTGTAAAATTTTTATATTTTAGTATATGATATTCATATACTAGACTATATTTGCTTCCCTACTAAGCAAATTGTTAGAAAATATTGTTTGTTACTAAAATATAAGGAATTAAATATTTAAATCAGATAACTTTATACAAAAAGATTAGAGGCCTTACATGTGCTGAAACAGCTAGATTAGTTAATTTTAGTCATTTCCATGGCGTAATGTCATATGGAATCTTGCTATGGAGTAATGCGACTGACATTGAAACTATCTTTGTTTTACAGAAGGGGGCCATAAGAGCAATATCTTAAGTCTGAAGGAATCTCTTAGAGTAAAATTTAAAGAAATAAGTATATTAATTTTGGCCTCTCAGTATATATTTACAAAAATTTAATGTATGTACACGAGAACAAACATAGTTTTATTAAAAATAGTAATGTACATTCTGTAAATACTAGAAACAAGCCCAAGTTATTTATACCAGTTACTCGACTCCAAAGAGTCAGTAATTCCTTCATGAGGCAATGTATACGCTTAAACCCCAGAAAATATGCATATTATCAAAAATGCTTATCTATCAAAAAGTAAAATTTTTTTATTAAGCAAAAATTGTTTAATAAGGATTTATTATGCCACTAAAGAGTACATAATTGATAATAAATAACCCCTGGCAATGGGGTGATCACTACCATGCTGTTTCTGTTCTCATACTAATTGTATACAATAATTTAAAAAAAAAAGACCCACCAGGTTTCTTGCTATAAAAAACACAAAGATTGGTTATAACACCACAACTTTTTATTTATTAATATGCTTGACTTTGAGTGAAGGTTGTGACAAATTATTTCGGAGAGTAATTGCACTGACCCTTTGTTTCTATGAGATGAATTTAATATAATTAGAATAGAATATGAATAATTTTTCCCCCACATACACATTCGATCAATGTGACACCTACATACAGTATTTAATTCTAACATTTAAACATAAACATGTTAATTATATTGTTTTTAATTTAAAACTCACCTTCAAGATACAAAGTTTGAACAGCTATTATGGTGAAACGATGACCTGTAGTTTTGTAATTCGATTCAAAGTGATAATCACATATATTTTTTGTAGTGAAAATTTTCATTGGTTCTATTCTTTCTAATCAAATTTGAATCTTGTTTAATATCATTTTTCTGAAGAGGTAACTATTTCATCCTTGATAGAGGATTTAGGGATGTAATTAATGAACTCCAGGGAAATGGCTTTGTAGCACATATTCCAGAGTCTCTACTTGAAAATCAATTTTCAAAATTCAATTAACAACCCAGCAGACAAATCGGTTATGTTTTGTTACTATGTGCCGCTGGGTTGTAGAAGTGGTTAATGGGAGGGTGAAAAGAGATTTTAGACTCTTTCGTCATGTTTTTAACAATAGAGCGGCTTTGCACCTAAAGGATGATTTTAAAATCTCTTGTGCCCTAATTAATAAGTTTCATGTTATAATAGAAGACCCACCAGAAGCCTTGGAATATGTAAGAATTGCTAAAGATAGGCTTTCACTAGAGAACTATTTGGTAACTTATGTTGAACAGACAAATCTCAATAGAAGGAGAGTAAATTTTTAGATGATTAACAGCAATAATCCACATTTAGATGGATTTCCACAATTGACAATAACTGATTTAAAACGTTTAGCCCTTGGGACCTACCAACTGAAACAGGCTAGATCTTATTATGGGGAACACATCCGTCGGACTGGTATTTATTTAGTTGAGGTGAATAATACTATCGATGATGATGTACCTTTGATTTAAGGTCTTAATAATTACCTCTTAAGAGGAAGGATTTAATCTAGACATGTCAACAGTCGTACTTATCACACGTATTTATCGATTAGCAGAGATGATGCTGTGGCCAACACATTAGAAACCATAGTAGGCTATGGCTGCAGCTGCCGCGTCGGTAAGCGAACAGTGGGCTGCTGTGCTCATATAATGACGATAGTGTGTTTTTTTATAGGATAGAGTGACAAACGTGCACACAGTCCACCTGATGGTAAGTGATTGCTGTAACCCATAGACATCTACATCGATCCTCAATAAAGAATCAAAATGCAGATGCATTGTCACCCGTGAGGACTAAGACGGAATGCCTTTTTCCAGTAAAAGGGTCTCCGGTTCTCTACACTCACCATACGAAACACAGCAGTGTTAAGCTGCTATATTACGCTGATATTCTGGGTCCTTCCCCGGTCGAGCTGCCCATTCGTGCTACAAGTATATACTACTAATATAGCTGCAGCATGGCTCTACTACGTATATATTATTAGGTATTTGAGCTGGGGACGGTATAATGACTTAACTGCACCGGCAACGGCTTTATATGATTTTTTCAGGAATATGATGAATGATTTAAGTAAATGTATCTTAAATAAATATTTTGACTTTTAATCGCTATTGAAAACCTAAAACCTATTATTAAAATGGACTTGTTTGTTTTATTTTTCTATCACTTGCTAATCGATTCACGACAACATTACCATGAGCAATAGTATCTGTCATGAATAGTATCTTAAGATTATTAAAGCATTATTGTTCAAGACGCTCTCTAGACTCAACGAGCGTTTTTCTGTGTGACTGTTCACCCTTATGATGTTTTATTCGTATTGGTGTGGTAGTGTAATCACAGTGGCGTCCAATGATATATTACCCATAGATACGTTACCTGCTCACAGCAATGGCAATATGTATAAAGGTCGTGCAAATCTCCGAGTTTCAGTCACGCATCCTGTGGCGCGGATATATGTTGCTATAACTCGTAATTTTTAGTAATATTAGTGGATTACGCTGTTTTTATAGCCATAATGTTCGTCGGTGTTTAATGTGTCTATTTAAAATAGGTCGTTGATAGCGTCGAAAAAATAGACCTAGTTTTAGGTTATTTTCGATTTTATAAAATAACTCAAAATCCGTTTTAAAATAATAATTTGTAAGTTAATATGATCAGTGTAGTCTATAAAACAAAGTTTGATTTTGATGCAACATGGTCCGGGATTCCATATATTAATGGGCATTCTCCTTTGCAGAGAAGTTTCAGAATAAGTAATAGAGGCAAATGAAAAAAATTCAAACATTCTGTCCTATTTTAACCGACTTCAAAAAGGAGGAGGTACTCAATTCGACTGTATTTTGTATGAAATAACCTCATAACTTTCTTCTAGGTGAACCGATTTGGATGATTCTCTTTTTATTTGATAGCTGGTGCTTCTCATCTGGTCCCATATAAATAAATTGTAATTCCCATAAAAAAATATTTGATCAAGGTCTGACCAGTAGTTTTTGAGTTATCCTTAATAATTTGTATTGAAGTCGGTTGTGCAATAATTTTAATTTCACTACTTGTATCTTTTAAATTCAGAATGCGGGGTAATGCATTATTTTAACTGATTGTCATTCATAAATATCTAACGCCTACTATTTTACCACACATTCGTATGGATCGTTCCGTTACCGAATTTGTCGCGCTCTTCCCTTCACCATTACAAAGCTAGGTCCGTCTGCCCGTTCGGCCGACAGCTGACATTGTTGATTGTGACCTCATTACGTACGAGCGTGCTATTTACGTATATAATGTGGCTTCGTTACCTATCACGGAACGAAAATATTTGAACCGTGGGTACTATGACACTATGAAATGGTGCGGTGTTAAATTTTTAAGCAATTAAAAGTTTACGTGGTGCAAAGTTTATACGAAAGTGAGTTTTACCGCGGCAAGAAATTAACGTACGTGTACCTAGAGATCCAAAACAATTAATAGCTAATCAAACTATTCAATTGCAATGAAGGATAATTTAAATAGTGAATATGAAGATAGGTGGATTGCATGGAGACCCTATACTATGGGTTGAAAACTCGCCGGGCCTTTTACCGTTAGACTTTTATCTGTGGGGTGAAATAAAGAGTCTTGTTTACGTCAAAGAGGCCCAAAGTTATGATGACCGCCGCAGCAAAATTATTGCTACATTAACTAAAGTTAAAAGTGTTCAAGCACACACAGATTATAAGTGTAGAAAATAATTTAAAAAAAAACGTGCTCGTCTATGCATGGAGAGAAACAGATTCCATTTGAGGTTCCAATATTAGTTATACTTGCGTAATTTAGCTGTAAATAATTTACTCCAATTTTTTTTAAATACGCCATAATAATGACTGTCATCGGTTATATCGTTGATAAGAAAATATATATATTTTAATTTTATTTACTATGATGATCTACATCCGTTAAAAGTGTGAAGGAATTGCAATCATAATTCGCGACGTATAGTTATTAGAAGAGCAAGCCGTTGCAGTTGATTCGGTATCGGTGGCACCGAGGAAACGCGTAGGTATCGGCTCAATAGCCCTTCGGCGAATAATACGAGCGTTTAGAAGACTGGTGTTTAACAGCCTTCTAAACACTTTTATGTACCATTTTGGTTTCGTTTACGTTCTAATAATAACATAGCTTTTGAACTTTTAAATCTACGCCTCCCATGTATCGCTTGTACCCTGAACCACTGTTGGCTTCAGGACCGCCTGTCCAGTACGTCTTCCCGGTACCGTCTCATGTTGGTGGTAGGTAGACAAAACGGTGACAAGTTTGACGTCTTTCCACGCCACCAACGCGATGTCACCGCAATGTCTACCTACAGACACCCCACGCTCCAGCTGCTTCGGGTTCAAATCCTTTATAGCCTGTGGTATCCCCTTTCGCCGGCGATTTATCGTGCCCAATACATCTGTACACCGGCTTCCATAAAAGCAAAGACTCGTCTAAACTGAGGTACTGAGACGGTGTATACATTTCTGCAAACTTTGGTTGCAGTGGTCTACTACCGGCGCAATTTTTCCACTTTGCGTTCATACCTCTACTTACCAAACTTTCATTATTCACAAAGTGAAAAACTTGGTAAGTAGCAGGAATCTAGTCCGCGACATAATTTCGCGGAATGAAGGCATTTCCAAGATCCCCGTGTCCCAGTACTCGTGAATTTTGGAACGATGGCAAAAGATAAATAAATTAGCACGGCAAAATATCTATACAGCTCTTCAACTGGTATCGGTCCAGGAATCGGTCAGGAATATCAAGTTCGGAGCTGAGAGATTACTTCCCATGCATATTCATTTGTCTCTCTGACAATGGTGTCCATAAATTCACGATCCCAGATCTTACAAAAGATAGCGGCCGGATCTTGGGAAAAAAAAGTTGGGCTGGGCACGCGCAAATACGTTTCCTTCTGAGCCGTGAAAGATGTAAAATCTTCCGACCAGAAGAAAGTCGTATCGACGGGTGCAGCTGCTCCGGAATTCCCTGTCATTCTTACCCTTTCTCTCCTTCCATTTGCATTCTCTATTCTTTCATCCTCTATAATTTCTAACATCGTCTTCCATCAATGCCTCTTCATTCTCATTCTCTCTCGTTCTTTCCTGCACATTCACATGCCATTCATTCTCTTCTTCATTCTCGTCATTTACACTCTACGTCACTCCTCTATCAATTTCATCACACATTACTAAATCTTCATCATCATCATCCTCAAACATATTTTGCTGATCCCGGACATTCACGTTTCGCAGATTGCGGGCTGCTTGGTGAAGACGAATAAAATCCGAATATCATTGTCACCTTCATTGTCATCTTCATTGTCTTCGTTTTCGCCGTCGCTGCCTGAGTCCTGGAGAATTGCTGTAATTTCTTTCAGGTTCAGGGCGCGACGGCACCTTTCTTAGCACCCGTAGCCATGCTCTTTTTATTGGGAATTAATGATGACGGCGACGCCGCAATGGATCGCCTTGTGTGCGTAACGTGTCTTCTGGCGTTACCACGCAAGGATAGCTCGGCAACAGGAGACCTTCCGGCATCCCATGGCTCGTGTGGCGTTTCGACATGATTCTAATTTTAAAAAAAACATGTATTATATAAAAAGTTCTCATCCGATTACATAATATAAAAACTATATATAAATATATATATATATATATATATATATATATATATATATATATATATATATATATATATATATATAGTTTTTATAGTTTCAGGAGATCAAGATTTGTTTACAAAATTTCGGAAGTCTTAGTTTCGCAATGTTCAACTCTTTCTAATTCTATCGTTTTATATTGCTTTATATACCTTAAAAAATGACGGAAAATGAAAATAAACTAACAATACTTTTTCTTCATTCTTTTATATCATCACTTATAAAAAAAAATTATGAAGAAAACAAAAAAGGAACAGCCTTTATCAATAAAGTACTCGACAGCCAGTTTGGAACGCACGCACACATACAAAGTCTCTCTTTCTCGCGAATTTTTCGAAGAAAACAACAAAAAATATAGGATATTACCATAAACTACTAGTATATATAAATTCTACTTGATTTTTCCTATAAGAAAAAGTATTTGCTATGGTATTCGAATAAGAAATATACGATTATTATCTTATTTGAAATCTTGACCGTTATGAATTGTTCGCGTAGAGGTTTTTTGTTTCTACTTTTTTATCAATTGAAACATAAAGTTACTGTTGTTGTAACTTAGATCATTCAAAAACATTACGTAGTAAAGATAATTATCATTACTTACCGTTTTTTGAAAGAAAATCCACCTAAAATCACAATCACAAAATGACAACAATTACGTAACTAACAGCACCAACAGCGCGAAAGCGAATGGCTGTTATTTTTGATTTTGTCTATGTAACCGAGTGAGTATAGTACTTGAGAATACTCTTTAGTTCGTTCAGAATCGAATGAAATCGTTTTTAATTGAAAATGTACTGTATTTTTATATTAGTTAAGACGAAAATAGCAGCGCGGTGTAGCTGCATGAATTCATGCGCGCGGTACTCAACGGTCACGTAATAGGTGCATGAATTCATGCCCGCGGTACTGGATTAGGTTACAGATGAAATAATGTTACTACGTAACAGATACATATCTCCCATACAAAAGCGAAAATACCTAGCTATAATCGCCTGCAAAATTTTAATAATAATCCCAGACGTTAGCTGAAGCAGAAATAAGCTGAGCTTTATATTAGAGAACACGCGTGAAAAAAATTCAGTGCCGCCTCAATTTTCGAGGTGATTGCACGTCCGTTCGTAGCCCGATTTGACGAGTCGAGTCGATACATCTATTGTTTGACATATCATAAGGGTGGGTTGCGAATGTCGGACACGACTGCTAAAATTATTTGTATTCTTCGAGTAAGTAGACTAACTAGGTATGTGAGTTTTATTATGTATTGTTTTTTGTAATTATCAGACATTAATGTATTTAATAAAATAGTAATTTATTTTAATATCCATTTCAGGTAGATAATATGGGAAAACGCAAAGAAAGTTATTAGAATAAAAAAATCAAATTAATAATGTAAGCATACGAACCACTCGGAAACTCGCTAAGCAAACAGTCTTGTTTTAGGACTCGACTCAACCGGTGCAGTGGGATCTGATCTGGACCTTGAGTGCATTGTTGATCAGTGGGTTACCTCTGTGGGTCCACCCATTGTGATATAAATTCAGACCTTCTAGAATAGTCCTGTCCTGATTGACTCGTCAGGTTCTTTGTTGAGTTACGATGAGGTTTAGGTTATTTTAGTAATATCTTATGCCGAGGTTATTATTGCAGTAGTTAAATTTTTATTCAGCCAAACTTATCACTAACATTACAGGATCTAATGACCTAATGCGCTAGTGAAAATAGTAAACATTTTAATTATTGTAACATATTATAAATAATGCCGCCCTTGTGAATTCACTCACAGAACATACGAATATGTCAACTTCCTCATGGATAAGGTTAATTATTCTGGTGGCGCGAGTGCGGCGCCTCCTCAGCAAGTTGGTGCGGCGCGCGGCACGGCCAGCAGCCGCGGCCGCCGCCTTCGCTACACGTATTGCTCCGGGACATTCAAATATATACCTCCAAGAAACAAGGATTGTCTATCTTTCCTCTTATTACTTGGAGAATATATGATACCAGTGCGAGGTCGCGCCTAACACGGAGTTCATTATATCCCACCATACCTAAAACGAATAAGGTTGGATATTTAAGTGGGTAAAAAGGATATACGCCATACTGTTTGAAATATAGAAACCTAATAAATTTGTTTTGAATTCTCTCCAGCATGAGACTATATTTAGTTTCATGTGGAGCAGATAACCACGTTGCACTCAAGCTGGCTCCTAACTAAGGCGTTATACAGTGCTACAATGGCTTTAATGTTAGTGAAACAACGAGCCCTGCGCAGTATGAAACCTAAGTTGCGATACGCTTTCTTGCAGATGTCCGCTATATGATTTTGGAAATTAAGTACTGAGGTGAAACGAACACCCAAATCCTTAACCTCGTTCACTCGTGCCATAGCTACTCCATTTAGTGCATGCCTATAGAGCACGGGATTGCGGCGCGAGTAAAAGTTAGAGTTACACACTTCGATGAATTAAACTGCAACTTGTTATCCTCGCACCACGCTACCACCCTGTCAATGTCGCGTTGTAACCTCTCACAGTCCTCCCATTCCCTGATCGGTAGATACAGCTTAAGGTCGTCAGCGAACAGTAAACATTTAGCGTCAATCACAACACTCGGCAGATCGTTTATCATTAATGTAAACTCGAGAGGACCGAGGTTGCTGCGCTGACTCACACCAGATCGAGTGTAATATGGCTTCGATACAAAACCAGCGTATTCCACATATTGTTGCCTGTTCCTCATGTAACTCGCAAACAATTGCAGTAAGTGTGAGTAAAACCAATGTTTGCTAACTTTTAAGTAGTACGTCGTTATCGACCAAGTCGAAAGCTTTTTGAAATCAAAAT
The DNA here is from genome assembly GCA_029286625.1 of Parnassius orleans. Lineage (NCBI taxonomy): Eukaryota > Metazoa > Arthropoda > Insecta > Lepidoptera > Papilionidae > Parnassius > Parnassius orleans. The sequence goes on along the minus strand of JAGSMP010000490.1, from coordinate 223,528 downwards.
AAGCGACGTCCACTTGCAGTCCACTGTCCACTACCGGCACGATATCAGCCATGTAGTCCAAAAGGTTGCTTGCGGTACCCGTGTTGGTCGAAAGCCATGCTGAGCATCTGTCAGCTGTGCGCTTACCTGTGAGAGTACATTCATATGTATGGCAGACTAACACTTTCGCCGGTGTTGACAGGACAGCTACAGGTCTGTATCCTTCTACATTAGTTGATAAACCTTTCTTAGGCACCGGCACGACTCGTGTTATTTTCCACCTCGGGAAACACCGCCGACTCAATGCAAAGATTATATACAATGTGTCCGGTTACCGGTGTCGGAGCTTTTAATGCTATAAAATATAATCAATTTCATCGACAAATCATGTCTCAAATCTCATTTAGACCTAACTGTATTTAAATGGCAGCCATTTAAATTTTTCAGTGTCACCACCTCGACCCCGCGCATTAAAATTACAATATTCACCGATGTAGAAGTCCTACATTCTTAAAAGATGTCTCATTGATAGATAAAGATACGCGTAATAAAATAAAAGCAAACTTTTAACTGCAAAATTGTATTTAGATCCTAAAAAGACTAAGAAAAGAAAAAAAATGTAAAAAAAAATCGGTTATTTTTTCACATTTTCGACTTTAATGAAAAAAGTAAGTCATTTACCTAATGATTTTTTACATTAATCAGATAGATCAGAACATTTCCTAACCAAAAACATAAAAATCTTAATTGTAACCAAAAAAAAAATCAGTATTATAACTGTTTGAATATGACCTTTGAAAAATTTGTCGCCCTGGTTGTAGAGATACAAAGTGAATTGATGAGAAGAATGAAACACAACATTTCAAAATGCACGTAACTAAAAGTTATTTATAAAACTGTTCGAAATGACCTCCGCGATGTTGGAGACATGTTGTAGCCCTTATTGTCACATGTTGAGTTGCACGTCTGATCATGTCCTGATCTTGTCGCAATTCATTTCCAACTTCGATTATTTTATTAATCAACTCTTCTCGTGAGTTTGGCACGTTCGCATAAACTCTTTGCTTCATAGTGCCCCATAGAAAAAGTCTAAGGAGTTAAATCCGGTGAACGCGGAGGCTAAGCGATCCCTCCACCGCGACCAATCCACGGCGAATAGCGCTCATTTAAATAATTTCACACATTTACTGCAAAATGTGCAGGTGCACCGTCAAGTTGGAGAATCATCCTTGTTTGTGAGTTAATGGAAGCTCCATTAATTCTTCCAAAACTGTGTTTGCAAAACTCTAAAAATCTTGGGCCATTCATAGTTTCTGGTAAAATTATCGGCCCAATTAAAATATCGTCTTTATTCCAGCCCAAACGTTCACTCGAATTTCATGTTGGGTACTTTCTCTAACAGCATGAGGGTTTTCTTGAAGCCACAGATGCTCGTTACGGTGATTTGTATAACCTGATCTCGTGAAAGTGGCTTCGTCAGTCCACAAAATTCTTTTAAAAAATCTGCATCTTGTCTTGTTCTTCTATTGATCCACGAACAAAAACTGCCCTTATAGCATAATCAGGTTCGCAAATGTCTTGAACCCGCCGAAAATGGTAAGGATGCAAACCTTCCTTCTTTAAAACTTCCACACTGACCATTTTGTTAAATTAAGCATATTGCTTATTCGTCTTACACTGATTCTGGGATCTTGTAATTAAACGTAATATCTCTTCTTCCTCCTCAGGTGCCACAAGCCGAAATCTTTCTTTAGCGGGTGTTCTGATCCCAAGTTCAGCTATCCGCAATGTATCCTTACAAAAATGCGAGCATTTGGTGTAGGCCTGTTGGGAAACATTCTGGCGTACTTCAGACAGCTCTGTTTGCGTTGCTGTTGCACAATCCATACACAAAGTGGATATCGGCGACATGCTGGTTTGAGTATTCACCATCTGCCATTTTTGAAAATATCAAAATAACTAGAAACTTCACCACAAACTTAAAAAGTTCCACAAAACGGTTTTTTTTTAACAATAACAACAAGCGATCTTAGAGGGGCAAAAGTAGTGTAATCACAACGCGTGGCGAGGGACGACTGTAATTGTTGTCCCAAGTACACTTGTTTAGAACATCAAACAATGGGCTTGGGCTTTGGGTTTTCTACCTGCTCTTGAACTATCATAAATGATCCTGCACGTGCAGCTTGCGCTTTTAAGAGGTCGTGTTTGATAAAGTACAATTCTTAAACTATTTAATTTACAATTAAGATTTTAACGTTTATGTTAAGGAAATATCTTGCTCTATCTAATAAATGTACAAAATTGATAGGTAAATGACCTACTTTTTTCATTAAAGTCGAAAATGTGAAAAAATAACCGATTTTTTTTTACATTTTTTTTCTTTTCTTAGTCTTTTTAGGATCTAAATACAATTTTGCAGTTAAAAGTTTGCTTTTATTTTATTACGCGTATCTTTATCTATCCAATGAGACATCTTTTAAGAATGTAGGACTTCTACATCGGTGAATATTGTAATTTTAATGCGCGGGGTCGAGGTGGTGACACTGAAAAATTTAAATGGCTGCCATTTAAATACAGCTAGGTCTAAATGAGATTTGAGACATGATTTGTCGATGAAATTAATTATATTTTATAGCATTAACAGCTCCGACACCGGTAACCGGACACATTGTATATGAAGTAGAGGTTCAGCCAACACTTCCTACAGTCCTTAAATACATAGGGAGGTATGCCATCCGGTCCTACAGGCAGACTTAGGCTTTAACCGCTGTAGCGCACCTCTAACTTCTTCTAGTTTTAAGCGGTCTAGATGCACGCGCACCACCATTACCCCCACCAGCATTAATGACACTCGCGTTCACTTCTAAGTCTGCCGGTTTCGTACTTTACACCGAATGGAAATACCTTGCGAATTCTTCAACACTTTGTTGACCCGTTAACGCCTCTCCATCCTGTAATATAGACCGTGAGTGTCTACTACCCTTTGAGATTTTATGTAGTTCCAAAATGCCTTTGGTTCTTTATGTAGGTAATTTTGGACGCGGTGCTGATAAAGTGTCTTCACCACTTCACAATACCTATCATCTTTTGACTCTCGCTCTACACTGCGAGTATTTTTCGTAATCTTCCGCTAACCCACTCGTTTTATACATTTTGTGTAGAATCGCTTTTAATTTTATGTTGCGAATTATTTCAGGTGTGAACCAATCGGGTAATGATACCTCGAGCTCACAACGTTTCGCTTTTTCTTTGGAACGCAGTCATCTATAATTGAATAAATAATGTCATAAAAAAAATTTAAACTCATTTCTAAGTTAAGACCCCACATAGGACCCCAATCTACAGCTGCTATGGAGGAATATAGTGTTGACAGATCTGCTTTTTTAAAATTCCATCGCACCGGTACGTAATATTTGTTATTGTTAGTAAAAGTATCACGAGCGTCGGCCAAGTCTGGCGTCGGCGAGGATGAGGGCGTCGGCGAAGGACACCGGACCGATACCGCGAGCGCGGGATGGTAGGGGTCGAGAGACACAAGCGGAGACGCCGCGCTCACGCACACACCGTCCCATGTACTTAACACTAAGTCTAAGCAACGACCAATACAGTTCTCTATTCTGCTGCTTTGAGTGAATCCACAATAAGCCTGAAAATATTAAAATAATCATTAACAGATGACGGACAAGAATGTAAATTAAAATCTCCCAACACTACCACAGTGCTATACAAATCACAATATTTTCTATTATCCAATAACATCATATAATCAGTCTCACTACTTTTGGAGGTATATAAATAACGCAACATAAAAATAAAAATCTCTGATGTAAATAAACAGTTGCACTTGCGCATTCTGAATACACAGTTGTCTACGATGACGTCACCGGGTATCGCCGCTGGTCGCAACTCGAATCGCGGTGTGGCCACTAAACATGCGCCGCCCTGCTTACGTCCGTCTGCTCGGTCACTTCTAATTATTGTATAACCAGATGGAATTAATTCAGCGTCCCTAATTGAATTATTACAACCAGTTTCGGTAATAGCGAACAAATCCGCTTCGTGTATAAATACATCTTCACAAAATTATCTACTTTTGTTCTAAGGCCTCTTACGTTTTGGTAGAATACCTCGATATATTTATTGGTTCTTTGACTTATTGGCTGGCTTGCGAAACCACCCATTCACAAAACTCTATATTCACCGACCAATTTTCTGATTGACATAGTAAGTTATATTTGCTCTCTGGCATATCTATTATGAAGGATGCATAATCGCTTTCAGTTTTATGTTTAATTTTTTCCACATTGACAGCTATATCCTGTCCACATATGTTTCTTACATGCGTTTCTACGCATTCTATGGTAGTATCTTTCTTGAGCCTCCAGATATGTAAATATTTCTTTCGCTCTGTGCCTTGAATTTCTAGAGGTTGTGTTATCTCCTCTTTGACTTCACTGTTCAGGTACCTACTTTTTCCTACGAATGACTGTCCATTCTTCACTTTCTTTTTTGTTCTCTGTCTCTTTCTTCTTAATTTCTTCTTCCGTATTGGGTTTTCTACCGCTTATTTTCTCGGCTTGTACCTCTGTGGTAGCAGATGTCCCCTGTTTCGTGATCACAAATTCCTTTGTATTTTGATTTTGTTTTATGGGTCCGCGAGACGATCAAGTGCACTTGACAAGTCTACGTGCTTGACGATTTCACTTGACGAGGGACTTGACGCGACTTGAAGGTGCCGTCAAGTCCACATGCCGCAGTCGTTCACCGCCCTGTGCTCAGGAAAGTGGTCGTCGCAAAAATTAATAATGGTTTCCAACGCAGACAAGGCATTCCTTGCTATAACTCTAGCGGTATCTATCACAGAAAAGAGAAAAGAAAAGTCGATGGTGTAAGGAATGGTATAAAATGAGATATCGATTCACGCATGAACATTTGCAAAGAACTCTTCAAGCAACTGAGCCCGACGATTATAAAAATTTTCTACGAATGGACAACGATTCTTTTGAAACATTGTTGGAGTTGATTCGACCCAATATTGAAAAGCAAGATACCAATATGCGACAAGCTATTCCTGCCAGCCAAAGGCTCTCTATAACTCTAAGGTACTTGGTCACTGGTATGGACTTGGAAGATTTAAAGTTTATGTGTGCTGTCGCTCCTCGTACTTTGGATTTAATAATACAGGAGACGTGTGAGGCTATAATTCAAAAGTTAAAAGAAAATATTCGTATGTATGATATTCATTTATTTTCATTTATCTTAACCAAAATAATCATAACAAAAATTAAATACTTAATGTGATGGTGAAATATGAGACAGACAAAACAGAAAACTTTTTATTGGTTTCTTTTATTTTATCTTGTATGGCTCGGTTGCAAACGATTCATACCCAAAAGTTCTCAGTTTGGTCTATAGAAGTTACTAAAAGAACAGAAGTGTTGTAAGAACTTAGCCGCAGTCTGTGATTCTTCTTCTTCAGTAGTTGGTTCTGGTATATGAATTACGGGCTGTTCATGAGATACACTTGGCGCCTGCATAGGTTGAGATGGCACAATTATGAGTGATTTGGCAGTACCATGCACCGGTGTCTTGCCTATGACTTGTGAGTGTGACTGATGTGGTGCGGGTGATTGGTATGTCGTAGTTGGTGGAGTGCATATGGTGATGGCACAGGTGATGGTGACTGATGTGGTGCGGGTGACTGGTATGTCAAAGTTGAGTGGTGCCCACTTGGTGATGGTGACTGATATGTCAAGGTTGAGTGGTGTACATTTGGTGATGGCACAGGTGATGGTGACTGATGTGGTGGGTGACTGGTATGTCAAAGTTGAGTGGTGCCCACTTGGTGATGGTGACTGATATGTCAAGGTTGAGTGGTGTACATTTGGTGATGGCACAGGTGATGGTGACTGATGGTGCGGGTGACTGGTATGTCATAGTTGAGTGGAGTGCATTTGGTGATGGCACAGGTGATGGTGACTGATGTGGTGCGGGTGACTGGTATGTCGTAGTTGGTAGAGTGCATTTGGTGATGGCACAGGTGATGGTGACTGATGTGGTGCGGGTGACTGGTATGTCGTAGTTGAGTGGAGTGCATTTGGTGATGGCACAGGTGATGGTGACTGATGTGGTGCGGGTGACTGGTATGTCGTAGTTGAGTGGAGTGCATTTGGTGATGGCACAGGTGATGGTGACTGATGTGATGCGGGTGACTGGTATGTCATAGTTGAGTGGAGTGCATTTGGTGATGGCACAGGTGATGGTGACTGATGTGGTGCGGGTGACTGGTATGTCAAAGTTGAGTGGTGCCCACTTGGTGATGGTGACTGATATGTCAAGGTTGAGTGGTGTACATTTGGTGATGGCACAGGTGATGGTGACTGATGTGGTGCGGGTGACTGGTATGTCGTAGTTGAGTGGAGTGCATTTGGTGATGGCACAGGTGATGGTGACTGATGTGATGCGGGTGACTGGTATGAGTATGTGTATGTGGGTGAGCTAGCAGGCAAGATCTGAACTCCGTTTCTTGACAATGATCCCATTTCGGCTTCGAATAAAATGTCATTTATTATTTTCTCCATAGCGTCTTTGATCTGCTGATAAACGTTTGAGTTTAAGAGCCCAGCCTTCGCAATTATATCCGATTCAGAGTCATCAGGTTTTTGAAATAATGCGATGCTATATCTATCAGGTCCTGCTGTGATGTGTTTTTGCTTTTCTTTGGTTGTGGCATCTCTTTTTGATAATTGGATGACCCGGAAGCCTGTAAAAAAATTAACCAATGTTTGTACTATTCATAGGTACCGAGAACGACCGAGGACTGGAAAAAGTAGCCAAAGAGTTCGAGAGACGATGGAACTTTCCAACTGTATAGGTACTGTTGATGGCAAGCACATCGAAATAGAAAACCTTCAAATTCTGGATCTTACTTTTAACTATAAAAGACATTTAGTATTGTTCTTATGGCTATTGTAAACGCCAATTATCAATTTATGATGGTTGATGTTGGTGCAAATGGGCGGATGTCAGATGGTGGAACTTTGAAAATACAAAGTTTTGGCAATTGTTTTCTGAAAGTGAAAACAAACTTAATATTCCGAGCCATGTGAGTTACTAGAAAGCGATAAAAAGTTTCCGTTTGTACTGGTAGGTGACGAAGCTTTCCAACTGACTCCAAACTTCATGAAGCCATACAACAAAGCCGTCTTGACAGACGAAAGACGGATTTTCAACTATAGATTGTCAAGAGCCAGGAGGGTGGTTGAAAATGCTTTGGCATCCTGTCTTGGCGATTCAAAATATTTAAAAAAGACATTGGACTGCATCCTGATAAAACGCGAAAAGTTGTTTTGGCTGCCTGTCACTTACACAACTATTTGTGTGAAAAAAATAAAAATAAATATATTAAACCAGGAGATATTGACATAGAAGAACCAAATACCACAGTCACAAGAGGTGCGTGGAGACAAGGACACCAATTGTTAAATATAGAGCGAGTACGAGGAAACTCGGCAAATGAGGCAAAAAGTGAGAGAGATGACTTTTGCAGTACTTTAATGGTAACGGTTCAGTCCCTTGGCAAAATAATTGCCTAATTTAGTTATTTAAAAACATACTTAAAAGTAAAATGTATCTTTGAATTGTAAATAAAAAATGTTTTACCTCACTGCTTAAACTGCTTTCAGTATCACTTATACACATTTGGTCTGACAGAAATAACAGTTCATTGTAATAGTAGAGTGACGGTTTTGGTACATGATCGGGTGACGCGCCAGACCGTTGTGCTTGTTCAATCTTTTTTCTTTCTTTGTTGAAGTTGGTTCTTAATGCATTAATTTTTTTCTTCAATAAATCTTCGGTGTAGGCAGGTTTATATACTCGAAGTGCTTTGACTATGCTTGATAAAGCAAGCGACCTTTTGTTTTTATCCGCATACTCCTTACTTTTAATTTTCCACAATGCAGGATAATCTCTGTAGAGAGATATTAAGAAAACACAAAATCACGCTCGGTAATTAGGTCGGCGCTTGCCGCCAAAGCCACGTCTCGGTCCGGTTCGTCGTCCGCCATCTTCGATGTTCCGGCCGCAAATGAATAAAACTTGTCAAGTCGCGTCAAGTCGCATCAAGCGCAAGGTGGTTCAAGTGCCGTCAATCAAAATTTTTGTCAAGTATGGTCCAGCCCGTAGATACTTGACGGGACTTCAAGCCAACGCTGTAAACGATCAATATTCACTTCAAGCTCGTAGACTTGTCAAGTGCATGATCGTCTCGCGGACCCATTACAGTACATGCAAATGATTTTGGTAGTACTGGTGATAATTGAGTCCTTCTCTATTATTTATAATATTAGTCAATGATTGACGAGATTCCAGTCTTTCGTTTTTTCTATCAATATTTTAATTTTATTTTCTAACGAATCTACTCGCCTTTTCTTGAACTACCTTCAATATATTTTGTACTTTAATTAACTCTGTTTCTGTACGGATAAATTTGTTCTCCAGTTGTTTATATGCCTTTATTGCTCGTCTAATTTATTTTTCATTTGCAATTGAAACTCTCTCATCATGTCAAAAAGTTACATTCGTTTTCTACCATAGGTATATCGGTCTGATTTGTTCGCCTGCGCTCAGTGTTAACGAAATTGGTCGGCGTAAATGTCTTATTCATTATTGTGTGCCCGCGAATGGGGTATCAAATTACCTCTCTTTGGGATATCGTATACATTCAGGGCATATCCAGTTTTCCTTATACTCCTGAGTGAAAGTCTCATATGTTTTCTCCGTAATTGCCAGACATTTTAAGTGAAGAAACTTTTACATGTTTCTTGCGAATACTCCATGTATGATATTTCAAATATTCCAGAATCACACCCATTACATTTAGTCCCATTTGACACTTCCTAGCGAAAAACGTTTTGTTTGTTTTAAAATATATGTTACACACACTGAACACGTCCATACGTTCAACGCTCACGTCAACTTTAGATTGATAACTAATATTTATAATATAGAAGTTATCTAGTCAGTTAGCCTGTCTTCTAATATTATGGTTTTTCATTAGTGCCGACAAAATACAATATGTAACAATAACTCTGTGGTTCCCGTTAAGTGTGTTATCAGAATCAGTATTCAAACCTATATAAATAATTTTTCTTCAGAAAACTCAACATAAAAATAATCAAATTAAATTTAAATAAAATAATACTTGTAAATTTTATGTGGATTGATTACCTCTGCAATAACCTTCTAAAATACAAAAACCTTAATTAACATAGGCATTTTTTATCGGTCGTTGACAACCTTTATTTTTAAATATTTTCATGACAATTGAATTGTGATTTTTTTTATGTTTATTAAACTTTCCATGTTTTTAAATAACTACTGAAAAAACACGGGCTCAAAATAAGTCAGTTGGCGTATACTTTTGCGATTACCTCGAAGTGTAAATTTTGGGATTTTCCTATACTAAAGTCCTACGATGACGAGCGGGTATAGGGTTTGAGTTTAATTTTATTTTGTTTATTACATTCTTTTAATATGGATGGATCTATTTAAAAAATATTTCTGTTACATATTTTCTGTATCGAAAAGTTTCACATGTAAAATGCATAATACATTTCTCCTACAAATAGTTGCAAGTTTGAAATTAATCACGACATTTTATACTTGAAACAACCATTTTAAATATTTTTCCAAATCTCTAATTAGTAATAACGTGGTTTATAACATAAGTATTCAAAACAATGTGTATTGGCGGTGAAAGAATATTCACTACTCCAAATCATCCGTGGGTGTTGTAAAAGGCAGATGGAAACCAGAAGATGGGTAACGGCATCTTCCTAACAACAACTAGATCCAAAGTAAAAAACCGCGGTTGCTAACCCGCCTGGCAAAAGTGGAAACAATGAAAAAAGGTTATCCGTTGGATTATGGCTTATGTTCACTAGTTGACTTTGATAGATCGTAATGAATGAATGAACATGTGTATTTGATCTCAACATAATTTTAGAAATGTTTGATCTCGTCAAAACATCGTCATCTACGTAGCGGAACTAAGAATTTTTCTCGTTAAGTGACTTCGTAAAATTAATTTTGTAAGATAATTTAATATATAAAATAAATATGAACATATTAAATATTATTAGGTATTCAAGAAGAGATATGGAATTTTCATAAACTACCAGCACATTATTAAAAATATTTTCATTATTATTTCTAATATTTTTAAATTTAAACTTTCTGAGAATAACTGTATCTAGAAAAAATTACTGGAAATAACTACTATACTTCGCTTTTAGCACTAATGTTATAATAATATATAAATTTAGACGAAAAACATTTTTATTATACCTACTTTATTGTAGAAACCATTAATAACATTATACCCATATATTTAAAGAAAACACGAATTAAGTAAATTATTTCTCCTTGGCAGTAAAAATAGCCACAATGGTTGCATCATGTAAGATATGATCCGCCATCTTGAAAGATACTGTTGAGGGGACTATTCACAAACAAACCTTGGGAACCGCGCAGCGGCTCGCTTTGAAAAAAGTGCTGTATCGGCCGTGTCAGTGACCTCACAGCGGCCGTAGATAATATGTCGGCACGTGTCGGTAAGTTCCGAAGCAAATAACATTTTTAGAAATATTAAATTTTGTAAGTTATCCGATTAGAAACTATAATCCCATTTATAGCAACCAAAAAAATTTTCATTATCATAATTGCGATGTCTCTGTGTACACCTACACGTCCCTGAAATTTTTTTTGTTACATACTGTATACTTATACAGCTACATTTATTTATTTAATTCAGCTAATGTTATTTAAAATCTGTTTCACTTAATTTTCTCTCATTCACATCAAGACGATATCCTATCGTGGTGTCATTTATCTTATCTAGAGATTGAACTCCAGACAGGATTGGTATATTCTCAAGTAGAAGACAATTGCCAGTAAATTTTGAACGTTTTAAAGCTTGCTTTGAATTGTCGTCTATTCGGATTTTATAATGTCCATTTGTCTTCTCATAGCACCAAAACAGCTCAACATGGTCTGGACTGGACTGAATTTGTAAATAAAAAAATACATTTCGATTGTGTATTATTAATGAATTTACTTGTAATTTAGGTACTGCTGTCTTAACCAATCGACGTCGATTAGTATTTCCAGATATATCCAATTTATCAAAGTAGTCCGAACATATAACTGAATTCTTAGCTGGCTTATAAAAGTCATTCTTTCTCTGGCGATAATCGATATCCATTCTGCACATAAACGGATTGCTAGAAAGCTAGAATAATAAAATAAAGCTAAATAATATAATGAGATTACAACAAACACAAACAAAAGTAGCAATTACCATTATCTTTATTTCTGGTAACAAATTATTAAAATTATTACAATACAAATCTATTCCGTGCCTTTGTGCCTACCTCTATTTCACAAAAGTTGACGCGTGTATTGGCTAACCTAGGCAAAACATTTGTAAGTTAGAAGATATTATTAGATAGTATTTAGAAGCTTAGTAGAAGTTTCCTTTGGTAGCTTCAACTTCTTTCCTGCAGCTCATTTTACCAGATTAGCAGGTCCGGTCTTCGTCTTCGCACCGTGCCAGTCGCATTTATACCGTTGTCAAACAAATAGGCTAAAATTTTGAAGTCACAAAAAAAGTTATCAAATGTTATGTGAGTATTCTGCATACCTTTTGCTATAAGTTTCTGTGTTTATTTCTTTATAACTTTTGCCCTCAGCCCTTCTTCAACTGTATTTTCAGTCTTACCGGTGTATATGTCAATCTCATACAAATATCCGCTTTGGCTATCACACCGACACCAAACTTTGTATCCACGCTTGATTGGTTTCAAAGGCATGTACTGCTTCAACGATGAACGGCCCTTGAACTATATCATTGACTCGTCTATGGTTTGAGACGTGGAATCGTCGGCGTTGTTTTGGCAACTTTCATATATGAGGTTTAGTAAAGGACGAACTTTATGTAATTTGTAATCAGGTGTATTTTTTGTGGCTGTTTTTTATTTGCGTTCAAATGCAGACAACGCAATATTTTTTGAACCTTTTAACACGGATCACATAAGCCACCTCATTGACTCTGAAACCCAGGTCAGAGGACCAATATAGGTCTATAGATGGCAGGATGTGATAACCCATGATTATTAATATGCCTATAAAAGCTTGTAGCTCTTGTTGTGTCAACGGAGTCCATGCTTTAATATTTTGCTGCTCAGCATGTTTATTGGTTTCCACAATAATCAATTCGTAAACTTGTTGCGTAAAGAAGCTTTCAAAAACAAACAGGTTTTAAACCGTCGTTTTGTAATACAGGCGTCTCATTAAACACTTGGGGATCCGGTCGAAATGTCCAGTTTACTTTTATCCACTCCACTTCACCAGCATCAGTTACAGGCAATAAGGGTATTTCAGGCGATAAGAGTCTATCAGTTGATAAAGGTCTTTCAGGCGATAAGGAAGGAATACTCATCTGTAAAAGAAAAGCATTAAACCACAACCAGAAGCAAAAACCGAAAATCCATTTCGAAAACACTGAAGTACCCGATGGGCACAGGGAATATGCAACCCACCTTAAAAAAAAAATATTAGGAAAAATCAAGACGTGCAAATAGCTAAATACCCACCATATATTGTATACTGAACATAAATAAAACCAATAAGTAAAATAGATAACTTTCGTTAGTAGCAGATTCGAAAGATTCTCTTCATTCAATATTCAAAATATCACTACTTTTCAAACCTGAACGCAACGAACAGAAAAATGTCGAATTGTCAGCTGTCACATTCTTATGTCAAATGTGTGACACTAATCTACTTATGTTGCCAATGTAAAAAAATATGGTGTTTTTTGGAATATTTATTAAACTTTTTATTTCATTAAACATGGTGGTAAAATGTTCCTTTGCCTTAAAAAGGTTAAGTTAGTTTCACGAAATCTCTGAAATATTGCCCTAAGTTTTTCTTTATGTTCCTGAATGCATTTTGCGAATATTATGACGTCACTAAGATATACGAGGCAATGGACGCCTTGTAGGCCTCTCAAACGTTATCCATTGCGCACTGGAATTTAGCCGGTGCTGTTTTTAGGCTAAATTGGTATTCTATTAAATTCGTAATGCCCAAAAGGGGTACTAAAACCTGTCTTGACCCTTTCTTCTTTTCCAACTTCAATCTGGTGGTAACCACTTGCTAAATCTAGGGTGGTAAAATACATACTCTTGCCTAATATATCAAAAAGATCATTGATATTAGGCAGAGGGTATTTATCATCCACTATGATCTCATTTAGACGTCTATAATTTATGACCATTTTCAATTTGTGTTTACCCGAATTATCTACTTTTTAGGTACCAAATAGACTGGAGCACTCCAAGGTGAAAATGATTTTTGTATAACAACATCATTTTTGAGCATTTTTTCTACCTGATTTCTAATTTCTGCCGTTTGTGTAGGTGGTAATCTATAAGCTTTAAAACGTATTGGGACTTCGTTTTTGTTCCTATTTTATGCTTTACTTCATTAGTGAATTAAAGAGGTACGTCCTCACAATAAAAGATATCTTTATACCCCGCACGTTGTTTCTTTCTAGCCGCCGAACGAGTTGTTAAAGTGTCGGTGGTGGATGACTCTGTAGCCGTATCTGGAGTTGATTCACGAAGTCTCAACTCAGTAAGAGTCAAATCCGGTATATCACCTGTACCTTCCACGACGGTTTCGGTAGTGACAAATCCGAGTCAAATTCCTCGATCGTCACTTTGACGAATTTAAATCCGGCAACAGAGCAGGCCTGAATTGACGAGTGTATATTCCGGAAGAAATCGGATTAACAGCAGTAGGTACAAGCTGACACTGTACTTAACTGAATCACCGACTTCCGTAATTTTTGCAACTCCAGAAATTTTCAAAGACCACTCAGGTGTGATACAATCAAACATGTAATAGCACTTTTGAATTGTGATAAAGACATTATAGATATAAAATTAAATTCAGGCATTACCTTAGCTTCTGCTCTGGTTATCGAGACGCTTAGTTTCACGTTCCAAACGCACTGTCGCCTCTCGCCGCTCTCTCTTTTTCTGCAGGGCGTCATCGCGTTCTTTCATGCTCTTATTTTGTCTTATTATAAAATACATTATTAGTAAATATAAACAAAAGAAATTCAATACTTCAACGTAATTCTGTAAAATGGCAAACAATAATCTGAAGTTAAATCTTAGTTTCGCGCCGAAATTATTACGCTTGGGCGCCCAAGTTAAAGGCAGTGTCGCCTGCACTAATCCGCTTACAAAATTAAATACTGTTTTTGTCAAGAGGTGTGAGGAAGAGGTATTACCTTGAGAGGTGACTACTAGCGCTCTGACAGGCGCGATATTTGATTGTTTAAATATTTCTTATTTTGATCCGATTCGCCCTGTGATCCGAATCGCCACGGTCTACCCTATGTCACCATTACTCGAATCGTTTGTTGAGTCTAAATGGATCTTATAACGTTCAGACCGTTCGTATTTATTCCATTATTAAGATATAACAAAAGAAACAAAATAAATGTCAAAAAGTTCAGGATCTAATTGACGATATACAGCTGACACTTATTCACGCTTTTGGAAACCACGCCAGTTGTAAACAATACTTCTGTGAAAAATGGTGTACACAAGAGAATTAAGAACAGACAAATTCTTTCTTTTAAAATTTCCGCCTAATTGTAAGTAGAAGCCAAATAGGCCATGTGCCAATTTAATTAAATATATTTTATATGAAGTGATCTTGACTACGTTTCATCAATTGACCGTTGATAAAATGAGAAAAGCAATTTTACAATTGTGTTTACAAAACACTGTCAGTTGAACCTTGCAAGCTGCAAGGTTCAACTGACAGTTCATTATTTTATTATAAATACCTATAAATGTATATATTATTAATAAATCGATCCCATAGTATTTTGTATTATTTTTATTTTGCCCTATCTGAAACGTTCTAAACTATAGAAAATGTGGCTTATGAAATGACTGACAATCACTAGAACATTTTATCTAGGTACAAAGATGTTTTACGTTTTCGTGGCCTCCTCATGATATTTTTCTCAGAATTAGGTACCCTCCTGTATCTGAAACGAATATGAATTATATTAATAATTGAAATATATTTTTTCTTATTCCTCAGCCATGTATGTTTCCTCACGATGTTTTCCTTCACCGCCGAGCACGTGCTAAATCAGCACTTACAATTGCAATTAAAATTTTCATTGGTGCTGCCGGAGGTTAAACCCAGGCGAAATTTACAGCGAGCTCTTAGACTCAGAGCTACTAATACGACACAAATAAATACGATTCAACATAATAAAACTTACGTACTAAAACTTAAATACTTGATAGCTTTTGATGCCTACCAGACGAAGCTACAGCACCACAACGTGCAATGTAATTAAGATACTTAACCGCGACATAACTCTCAGCGATGCGCAAGCATAATAGGCAGTATATCACTTATATACTTGTCACCTCTGCAGTCTATTAATCTTTTCACTTTTCTAAGTAATACACAAAGTAGTCGCTAGACGGTATTGACGTCGGCTAAAATTTCTGCGGTTGCCGTTTCCTCAAGGTCATTCAGGCTTCTTAAAGCCTTAATATTTTTATTTTTTCTTATTCCTGTTTATTCTTGTGCTAATATATTAAACTTGGACCCACTTACTTAAAATTTGTAGTGTATTTGAATGCTTTAGTTCAGGGTTAGCAACATTTTTAATCAATGGGCCAATTTAAATCTAAATCTTTTTGGCGGGCCGCACATAGATTAACTCTTATTAATAATTTACGAAACTTTATTTATAATAAATATTAGAATAAAAATATAAAATTTAAAAAGTAAAGATTTCATATACAAATTTTAATACAAGATAAAACAAACAAGAAAAGAACAGAAAACGAATTTACTTGAAATTTTAATGAGAAATTTGGCATTGGTTTTTCAATACAAGCTGTCAATATCAGCCAGAATGGATGAGATAATAGACGTACGCAGCTTTCTAATCGTCCATCACTCAGTCTTGATCGGTGGTCATTTTTGATTAATTTCATGGTTGAAAATAATTGTTCGCAAGCATATGTACTTCCGAACAGAGAAATCATTTGCTTTGCATTTTTCATCAAAAGCGGAAATTTTTCATAAGATTTATAAAAATTTTCGATGTTTACTGAGAAAAATACATTTTTTAAATCGCTATTATTCTGCATGTCAATCACTTCCATTTGAAAGTCTTCGGGAACTGTATCCACATCGATATTAAATGGCGAAGAAAACATTTTCATGGAAACCGCTGTCTTCTCAGTTTTGAACATTTGGAATCGTAATTGAAATTCGTTGATTAAAATGTATATATTGTGCGTATTTTTGAGAAGTAGTAATTCTTTTTCTAAATGTGGAAAGTGAGACACATTATTCTGCAAAGATGCTGTTTCACAATTTTAATTTGCGCTCAAAGCCCTGAATTTTATCATACAAATTGTGAATAAACTGTCCTTTGCCTTGAAGTTCCACATTAAGATCATTGAGATGCTAAGTTATGTCGATAAGAAACCCAAAATCGCACATCCATTCTTTATTACCAAAATGAGGAAAGGCATATATATCCTTCATATCCAAAAACAATTGTATTTCGCTTTTTAAGTTGTATACTCTTTTAGAATTGCACCTCTACTACGCTAACGTACTTCGGTATTAAAAACCACGTCGCCATATTCAGTTTCTAAATCTTTCAGGAATTCTTTAAATTGACGATGATTTAACTTTATAAAATTGATTAGTTTAATTATTGGTGCTGTGACATTTGACAAACTCAATCTTTTCACACAATTTTTCCTGGTGAATTATGCAGTGATTAACGAATATATTCCTTCCTGTGACCTTCTTAATCTCTTGAAATAGCCTTCCCGATACTCCTACCTCCATGCTTGACATTGCTCGTGCTCCATCCGTCGATATACCAATAATCTTTTCTAATGAAATTGAAAAATTTTCAACACAGACTTTAGTTCATTGTATAGGTCTTCGCCGGTTGTAGTCCCTGCATTGGAATCAGTGAACACAGTTCTTCGGTAATATTAAATTTAATGTCTATACCACGTAAAAATATAGCCAGTTGTGCTGTATCGCTAATATCGCAACTCTCATCAAGTGCCAAAGAACAGTATTGCATTTTTGCAATGCGTTCACGAAGCGTTGTTGCTATGTTCTCGGCCAAGTCTTCAATTCTCCTCGCAATGGTGAATCTTGATAAACTAATGTTTGAAATAATATTTATTTTATCAGGAAATGTTATTTCTGCAACAGCAGTCAGACATTCTTTTAACGTCTCTCCATCCGCAAAGGGTTTCATTTTTTTTTTTTGCCAGTATTTGACTGACAACAAAACTAGCCTTTACTGCGTATTTGATAAAATAGCTTGATTTTTAAAAATAGCCTGTTGTTTTCCCAAGTTTTCTCTATTTGATTAAACTTATCTATCGGGTTGTCCTGTTAAGTTTTTATATCATAATGCCTTTTATGTTATATTCTTTTAATGTCAACACAGTCTCGTAGCATATTAAGCATACAACTTTATCTTTAAGGAAAGTGAAAAATAATTAAATTTCCACTTTTCTTGAAAATGCCTATTCTCATCCGCAATTTTTCGTTTGTATGTTTGCTTTTCTGACATGTTATTATGGTTTAAAAGTTGAGATTTAAAAATTTCGTATAAAACTAATTTTGAAAAAAATCTCTAATATTACCTTCTTGACAATAATATTGCACTCACGCCTTTCAAGAAACACAAAATTGCTAAAATAGCTAGCAGCTTATAGCTCACGCCCGAGTCATGAAACTGCGCAGAAGCGATAAACAGGTGTCAGTACGGTGCGGTATGAGATACGGGAAGCGAAACCATAGCAACGGACGACGCGCTACCCCGTTCAGTGTCCCTCTGCGTCCCGTCGCCCGCGCATGTTCTTGTGTCGTCTTGCGTACTATCGATATCGAAAGTGTTAGCGACTACTTGGAATAATGTCTTTAAGTGAGCGATTAAATATTGTAATTTTCATAACCAAAATAAAACTTAATTTCTTATTTTTTTTTGCAAAGTATTGCATTTAAGATGATATCCCTATAATCGAAGGATATCGCACAATATAGTTAAAACAGTAATTACTAATACAAAATCTTTTATTTCCTTAACTAAGTGTACATAAAATACAGAATATTATTTAGCAACAATTAAAACCTAACGATGATATATAAAAATATCGTTCCATTTTCGTGGAGACTGAATGTTTGTGTACATTATATGTCGACCTTTGACTTTTACATATTAAATGCTATAATACAATTTTCAATTGTCTGTAATGTACATGCGCAGTGGACGCCATTTAATTTCATGGCCCGACCTATACCAGTCTGACTGATTGTGTGACAGAAGCGAACACAACAAGCACAGACGCATCGCGTCCGTATTGCATGTTTAAAATCGTCGTCGACAAATAACTCTCCATAAAAAATATTTCGGTTTAGTATGTACTACCATTTTATTATAATTAATTTTATAACAATATATTGATGGGAGAAAGTCGATAAAATAAATTCAATTTTAGAAATGCTTAGCGGGCCGCATAAACATGTTTAACGGGCCGCAAACGTCCCGCAGGTTGCGTGTTGCTCATCCTTGCTGTAGTTGATGGTCGAGTAGATGACACTAAATTGATTGCAATGCTAAAGCTTATTATCTTGGGAAATCCTCATGGATATACCTTCCACTGTGGGGGCAAAGAATAGGTTATTGGTGGACTAGACTATGTTGAGCATCTTGGTTGAAGGTTATCTATCATAAACAGACGATATCTGTCCGCCTGAGTCCATAATTAGTGTAACCGGTATCTCGTTTTGAAAAGCCTGTATCTAAACATTTGGGCAGCCGGTTTATTACTGTCTTGAGGCAGATGCTCATTATTGTTAATAGGCATTATTTCGGCCTTTCGTGGTTAAAATACATGTCTATGAGTGTTTTAGCGAGATTTTCAAATCTTTGTATTCTATTACAATACTTTTCTACCGACTTCAAAATGAGAAGGTACTCAATTCGACTGTATGCTCTTTTTATGTGTGTTACCTCATTATTTTTCTAGGTGAACCGATTTCGATAATTCTTTTTATTTGAAAGCTGGTGCTTTGTGGTCCCAAATCCCAAAATTTTATGGTGGTCTGACATATAGTTTTTGAGTTATCCTTAATAATTTATATTGAAGTCAGTTGTACAAATTTTTAATTTTACTAGTTGTTAAACTTTTTGTGTAAAGCAAATTTGAGTAATTTTAGCGCAATCTTCACAAACCTATTGGATTGATTCCACAAATTTGATAGGTTTGCATCAAAATCACTCGTATATACTTTTCTGGATACGGGTATAATAAAACTATGAATAGGTATAATTTTAACCGACTTAAAAGGATACTCAATTCGACTGTATTTTTTTATGTGTGTTACCTCATAATCGATTTCGATGATTCTTTTCTTATTTGAAAGCTGGTGCTTCTCATGTGCAGTTATCATAATAATTTATATTGATGTCGGTTGTACAACCGACTTGTTTAATTGTTTTCTCAACATTCTCGTTTTTTTATTTTAAAAACTTTTTAGACATATTTTAACAGATTTTTGCAAATGGAACGTTAAATTCATAATTTTATCTACATTTTAATATTAAAAAAACTGAAATCAACTTCTGTATGCAGGATGGACAACATTTGATTAAAAGTGTTTCGTCATGAGAATAATTGAATAGTTTTCTTTTATATATTATTCATTACAGTTCAACACATTTTCACGTACTCTATTAATTTTATGTTGGCATATTTTAATCTATTGCTTTATGGACTGTACTCTCTGAACTGAATATGTGTTTCTTTTTATGGAAGAGGCAAATGTCATACGGCTCACCTGATAGTAAAGTGATCACCGTCGCCCATGTACAACTGCAACACCAGGATGTGTAGATGTAAAGTGGGATGATAATAATTATGTTTAAATATCACAATTTATATTTAGTTTTCTAATCATAAACACACACATAAAAGTAAGTTGCTCTATGGTCTAATGGAAAGAAAAACGTGACACTACGTCACGTTTTTCTTTCCATTACCTATGATGTCATTGCATACTTTTGCAGCTAATTCTCATCGCTTCAACTTGGCGTTGGTAACATCCACAGGAGGTTCTTGCGGTTTTTGCAGTGTACCACATATGTATGTGTTCCTTTGACTAAGTCTAAGACATCTAGTCAAACGTGACCTTTTTCTAAATACCCTTCCATGAGATTTAAAACAACTTCCGTGCTATGCAGAGTTCCAGGCGGAGCTTTTTCACTCTTTCCTCTATAATCACGAATTTTCTTAATTATTCCAGAGGATTCACAAAGCTTATATAGTTTTATGCTGTATTTATGCTTCGAAATTTAAGGAATTACGAAAATTATGTAGCAAAAATCAAAAGCGGTTCTATGTCAAATTGTACAGTTGGTCTCTTCAGTTGCCAATTCCATGTAAAGCAACATACCAATAAACTTGCGAATTTCTTCAATATTAGTGTTTTTCCAATACTTAAAGCGGGCACGGTGTTGTACTGGACCAATCGTGCGATGTGCGTAGTTATTTGTTGCTTTCACTAAGAAATATAAAAATCGCATGAAAAAAATATGTCTATGCAGTAGCTGAAGGTTAATTATGCAGTAGGTGTAAGGCTAATCTTTATACCCGGCTCACCTTTAAATGAGAATCGCTGTCGTCTGGCAGTGCCTATATTTTACTGAAACTCTGTATCACATGACAGTGCCTTGACTACAGGTGGTGGTGGCGCTTCACCATCAGATGGTGATGTGACCGCAGACGAACTACTACTCACTTATCCGGACTGTTGATTTTCGACACGCTCCGGGATGTAATTGTTGTCTGATCCTGAAATCCCCATAGTCTGACGATTCTTCTTCATAGTTAACTCCAGCTACTTCATTTTGATTTAATGGCCATCGTAACGATTGCGTCGTTCGGCGACCGCATAAAATACAATGAATCGATCGCAAAAACGACTCCATCAAACTTCAATACCACTCTGCGCGCGGCGTGATACTA
The DNA here is from genome assembly GCA_029286625.1 of Parnassius orleans. NCBI lineage: Eukaryota > Metazoa > Arthropoda > Insecta > Lepidoptera > Papilionidae > Parnassius > Parnassius orleans. The sequence goes on along the minus strand of JAGSMP010000490.1, from coordinate 202,364 downwards.
AAGTTACGTAATAACTGTATCATTAGCGAGAGGAGTGTAATCATCTGTCACGGGGGAGAAATGAATGCTAAGACTGCTGAGTAAATACTATAAATATATTTCCAATAATCAATTATATAGGTACAATAAAATCACACAATGTATATGTTTATATGTTATATGCTTATATCTATTCCTTACATCTCATCTCCACCGCAATAAAGAAAATAAAATAAATGTACAAACGATTTATTTTATTTTATAACTTATATAATTAGGTATGTTAATATAATAATCAGTCATATCATAATTATTATATTATATTTTTACAAACCCTTTTTTTTGTTATAGATAAATGATAATAATGTTCTACCATATAGTAGTCAAGTAGTAAAACAAAACTTAAAATACAATTCCTAATAATAGTTAAGTAATTGGTTTAAAATAAATTTTTGTTCTATTCTTGTGAACAATATAATTTTTATTATCTCTAATGATTTCGACATTGGGCGAACAATCTCTTATTACTTTGTATGGACTTATTGTCAGTTCCATTCTTTATTAAAATCAAATCATTCGGTTTATAGTCACAGGGTTAATATTACGATCATACTTTGCTTTTTTTATGTAAGTAATAACATTGATTATACATTAGATAAATAATTTTACAGTCCACTAAATAATGTCCGTTATCTTTGCCAACATCCCGATGAAAACACATAACCGCCCTACACTCCACTACACTTCACTTAACACTTTCAAACCTTACTATCATATATATATAATTATATATTATTTGACCTATAATATATTAGGTCCTTACATATGAAATTAGCGTTTTGTCTTACTGATCACTTTGATCTGAAATATCTCCTTTTTGGTTAAGAATTCCAAATTCAAATTTATAAATTCATTTAGCTGGTACATTTGAGTTTTGAAAACAGTCATTCATTTGTTTTTACCTCATTATTTTTTTCTTTGGCGTCGCTTATTACCGCACAATGGAAAACATGAAATATCGGTATATTTACGAGTACGAGTTCTACCGTGGCACCAGTGCTACAGAAACTGCTCGAAGGATTAATGATGTGTACGGCGCTGGTGTCGCAAAAGAAAGCACTGTACGTTTTTGGTTTCAACGTTTTCGTTCTGGAAATTTCGACCTTCAGAACCAACCCCGTGGACGACCGGAGACCAAAGTGGAAAATGAAGAATTAAAGGCTATTGTGGAAGCGGATTCATCACAAAGCACTTCAGAGATAGCTGCAGGCTTCGGGGTAAGTGATAAAACTGTATTAATCACTTGAAGTAAATCAGGAAGTAAAAAACTTGAACGATGGGTACCTCATGAATTGAGTGAATCAAACTTGCAAACACGCGTCGACTGCTGTGTTACTTTGCTCAACCGACACAATAATGAGGGGATTTTAAATCGAATCATTACTTGTGATGAAAAATGGATACTGTACGATAATCGGAAGCGCTCGTCGCAATGGCTGAACCCTGGAGACCGAGCCAAATCCTGCCCTAAACGAAAATTGACTCAGAAAAAGTTACTTGTGAATGTTTGGTGGAGTAGCGCCGGTGTCGTTCACTACAGCTTTCTAAAATCTGGCCAAACGTTTACGGCAGATATCTGTTGTCAGCAACTGCAAACCATGAAGGAAGAACTAGCTGCTAAACAACCGAGATTGATCAATCGCTCTAGGCCACTTCACGACAACGCAAGACCACACACTGCACAACAAACAATCACTAAGTTAGATGTACTCCCCGGACCTTACTCCAACAGATTACCATTTTTTCCGGAATTTGGACAACTTCTTACAAGCAAAAAATTCAAAGAGTTTATTGATTCTCGCCCCCATGTTTTTTTTAGTAAAGGGATCAATAAACTACCTATGAGATGGCAAAAGTGCATAGATAACAACGGTGCATAGTTTGATTAATTAAATATATTTTACGAAAAAAAATTGACTTTATATTCCTCCCGTACAAAACGCTAATTTCATATGTACCTAATAAAACATGTTCTTTATTAATACAAATTACAAAAATACAATCTAATTATATATTATTTAACCTAAATATTAATTACAAAAATAAAAAATAGGTATACACTATGGGCAGGTCGGGTAGGCAGATCCCCTTGTCCCATATTAATGTCGTGGTCACAATCTTGTACCTATATTCGTCATAGTCTTTTAATGCTAAACGTCTACATACGTTTACATATTTCCTTATAAAATATTTTTTTCACAATATAGTTGTAGTTCATTTTAACACAGTCACTTAGGTATTAAGTCATTTAGTCACTTAAATCATCTTGTCATTATACGACTTTTCTAGTCCGAACATTTATTACTACATAGTGCTTTTCCCTTATATATTTTTCACTTAACTACTCAGCATCTTAACTATTTTTCATGAAATATTTGTGTCATTTCATTCATGTACACGGCTCGCGTACATGCATGACTAACGGCCGGTCTTAATAACCCATCTGTCCTTTACTGGAAGTTAAATTGTCTACCATTGGTAACTATAGTTACATTTTTCCGTTTCAATAATCAACGTTATATAGAAATATTTAACCATCACATTGATCTACCGTTCGGAGGGCTTACTGACTACCTGAGTTAAGTGGGTTCATAGAAAAAAAAAACAGCTGAGCGTTTCAACAACGTGTCGGCAGTTAACTGGCATTAGTTGAAATTAACAGATGTTAGAGTTTTGTCTATCGCCCAATTTTGAGAGTTAGCAAATATTTGTAGTGTTTTTAAATAAATAAAACCTATTTTATTTCTAAAAAATGGATTTGTTCAGTGATGAAAGTGATAATGAAATGTTTGAGATCGGTGTTTTTGATTCCGAAGGTATTGTAGATACTGAAAATCGCCGAGTTTATAATCGAATAAATTACAGAAGTGAATTTTCTGACTCTGAATTTACATATAGATTTAGATTAAATAAAACGTCCGTGGATGAGTTATTATTAAAAATAACACCAGCCTTAAAAGTAATTTCTTCAAGGTGAGTAAAGAAACTTGTGAACAAAATTTGGTTACATTATATGTATCGTCGAAATATGCCACCCAACATTAATTTGGACAATAAACATGAATGACAATTATTGTAACATTTTAGGAATAAAGGAATATCGCTTACATCAGTTGTTACTAACCTTGAGATTTTATGCACTGGGAACAATGCTTTATCAGTAGCGGACTTTATTGGTGTATCGAAAGCTTCAGCCAGCCGAATTGTGCATCATGTATCTCGGCTATAGCTACTTATACCTCAATATGTGAAGACATTGCAATACCCAGAATGCCTTTCATGAAATCGCAGATTTCCAAGAATTCTTGCAATTGACACGCATGTTCCATACAGTCGCCTGGTTAGTAGTACCAAATAAAAAATATTTAATATTAAGTAGATCTAGGCAGAATCTTTGTCGAAGGCCATCTAGTGACCTGAAACTCAAACGTAGAACTTAATCCAAGTTTGGCCAGAATTGAATCAACTTCTACAAACATGCATACAATTCTTTATTGTAATATTATTAATATAGATTCATTTATTTATATAGATTATACCTAATAACAGAATCATAACTCTTACAGATTCAAATATAGGAGAAGAATTCAGAAATAGAAAAGGCATATTCTCAATGAATGTCCAAGGAGTCTGTAATGCAGACTTGCTATTTATGAATGTTGTTGCCCGTTGGCCTGGGTCTGCTCATGATGCTACTATATTTAACAACTCTACGCTAAAAGTAAGTAGGTACTTAGTTATCTAGAAGATTATTAATAATAGGTCATCACATAAACATGATTAATATTTCTTTGTTATTTATTTTCAGTGTGTGAAGAGGGATTTTTGGCAATAGATGGCTTATTGGAGACAGTATATCCATGTACATATCTTTTGACACCACTGCTGAACCCCACATCTGTTGCAGAGAATCGTTACAATGAAACTCATATAAAGACTAGAAATACTATTGAAAGGTAAACATTATTTTATAAATATTTTATTTTAAAACTTTCATGAATATAGTGTAAAATACTTTGTATCTTTTCAGATGTTTTGGTGTGTGGAAAAGGCGCTTTCCAATACTCTCTAAAAATCCGTGTAGCTATGCAAACAACACAGGCCATTATTATTGCCACTTCTGTATTACACAACATCTGCAGATTAAATAATATTAGGGATGTAGATCCAGAAGTTGCAATGCCGCAAGAATCAGGTGATATTACCTATGCTGAAGGGATAGGTCATCAAAATCACAGTGTCAGACTACAACTAATTAATAATTATTTTAGTGTTTAAATAATGTTTTATTATATTAGTATTTTAGTGTGTAAATAATGTTAAATTATACTAGAATAAATGTGCTTTATTTCAATATATATTTTATTTCAAAAATGTCAAATAAAAATCTTACAACAAATACAAATCTTAAACCTAACAAAAACATTACATAACTTATAAAAAACACACCTATTATCACTATTTACAAAATCTTAACATTAGCACTATAATAATCACAAGTCACTTTTCATTTTTCTATTTTACACATTTAATTTTTCTATTTCTAACTGTAGTTTAACTTTTTCAAGTTTAACCACTTCAGTTTTGGCTTCAAAATAAGCAGCCATGGCTAATTCCTTGCTTATCTGAGCCCGTAGTAGTTCTTCAGAGGGCTTTTGGCGTTTCTTTACCATATAGATGACCACAGAGATCAGGTACAGGAGATGACATAAAAAACATATTAGTAACAACTACTATCCAAACTACATTAGTGATTACCCAGAACCAACTGTACTACATACCTATTTCACACATTATCTTGTTTGTCAGACAATTGGGTGGTCAGCCTTTAGATTTCCTCATGAACCAGAAAAAAAACACAAAGTTGTAACAAAATCTGCAACAAGCAATCACACTACTAGACCATAGAGAGGCGGTCTGTTTTGTTTAGTAATAACTGAGGTAAAATATAACTTACAGGGTTTGTAAGGATTATTAAAAATAAATCTTTTTGGTGTGAACATTTTCTCACTATCACCACTACAGTCGGCACTACCACCACCTCCCATCACCAAATCATTAGTTATAGCCTCTGAATGCTCCGGCAAAGGTTGTAAGTCCATGAGTTCCACCTCCGCATCTGGTGGAATCATTTCACTTCCCCCATCACCACCAAACTCCACAGTGAATCCCGTGCATGTTGCACCTAACATAGATGTTACACGGTCCAGTGCTTCATCGGGAGGGATATACATCTTTCCACCACCGGTCTGCAAACAAAAATGTTTCAATAGAAATATTACATATAAAAAAATGTTCTAAGATGATTAGGTATATCTAACAAAATGTCACAAAATATTTAATGTATGTACTTATTACAAACCTTTAAATTATTTTGTCTTATCAATGCATTGCGTTTCCTTGATGACTTCTTTAAGTTTTCCCACTTTAAGCGTAGTTGCTCAGGACGCCGCAATTCTCCCGCCATCGCACTAAACTCCTGCGCTATAGATTTCCAAGCCTCTTCCTTTAATTTATTATTTGTGGCATTCGTTGCTTTTGTAGTAATTACTTTTTGCTTGGAAATCAAGTCGAGCAATAAGAGTATTTCATCCTTAACAAGGGCTCTTGCCTTCATCTGAAACAAAATTTTATAGGTGCCTTACATTTTTGGCGCGACTTTGAGACAAAGACCCAAGCTTTTGTAACATTACTGTAAATTTATATATCACGGCAAAGAGTTAACAATACTTACAGTATTTTGTTGAGCCATGTTAAAGTTTATCGCTAATAAATTACTGCTACACATAAACAAAATTTAATTAAGTTATTTCTGCTAAGCTTCTTGATGTTTGGCTGCCTGTGGTGGTGTACACGAGTGCAAGTGCCAATGTGTTAAAGCCGAACGCCAAGCGCTGCGTTTTGTTGCTTCGTATCGTTGTTGTTGTTTCATATTTTAAGATAAAAGTTTGTCATTATTTGATGAAAGCCTTAATTTAGAAATGTGTATAAAGGATAATTGTCAATATAATATTAAAAACTAATAACTAAAAACATTATATACTAATCATAATATTTTGAATACATCATAATATTTTATTGTAGAACGCGACGCAATTCACTTCGAAGCAAAAACAAAACGCATAGGAGGGACACATTAACCAAAGTTATCGTGAACTATCTGTCTTTTATCTCGAGTAAGCTTTCGAACATTACGATATTGAGACGACAGTAACAGGTAGTTTAAACTTAACTGTTTACCTTTGGTAGCTATCTACTTATAACTGATTGTATGAAATTGAGACCGGCCGTAAGACAATGACTAATATTATTTCATTCACTTCATTACATATATAGCATTTCAGCTTATGTAATTTATTATTTAATTGCACCAATACTTTCACGTACGGCTCGGCGTACATACATGATCAAGAAAATGGATAATATTCCTATATAATTCTCGATAAATTCTCATTTACCTCATTAACAATACATTAAAACTTACAGTCTTATTCATAAAAAGTTAAAATAGGTTTATTAGCTTGTTATAAGGAGGTACCCGTAAAACATTATTCATAAACGTTTAATAACACTAAAACGCATTATAAGTGTTCAATAACGGCTTCATAAGTTATAGAAGGGTCCACCCTACTATAAACCTGTAATAAAGAAAAATATGGCCGATTTGCGTGCGAGCAACGAACAGATGTTTGTTGAAGTTGTATAGGTTATTGTTGGTGAAATTATTTTTTGTGGATTTTGATTGCTAAAGTATCGTTATGCAAGCTCTGCAAGCTTTAGACGCTATGGAACAAGTAGGAAATGCTCCGCATCGTCGTTGTAAGGTGTACCAGAACAGATATGATCCGTTTTCTTTGCCCGATGTAAAGTTCAAACAGCGATACCGCTTCAATAAACATACGGCATCTTTTATAATTGATCTCGTCAGGAGGATTTACAACTGGACTCAAGAGGTTGTGGTACGTCACCAGAATTGCAAGTGTTAACCGCCATTAGATGTTGGGGACGTCGTGAAGTAAGTCTCAACTCGTATCATACAAGTAATAATCATAATAGTGAAAAGTAAACGTTTTGTTCCTATCTTTTAGGTTCAAGATGATGGGGAGACCTTCATGGGTTGACTCAACCGACTGTGAGTCGCATTTGTGCCAGAGTAGCTCGCGCGATTGCTCGTCACTCTGAGACCTACATAAAATGCCGCAGTCTCTGACAGAAGAGCAAAGGTTATAAGGAATTCTTAGAGATAAGAAATTTCCCTTCTGTGTTGGGTTGCATCGATTGTACTCACATAAAAATAAAGAAATTTGGTGGTGATGCAGCTCAGTATTATATAAACCGAAAAGGATTTTATTCATTGAATGTACAAGTAAGTTCATATAATAATACCATGTAGTTCTTTGCTAGGTGGTATATTACTCATATACATATGTACTTATTTTACCTACATACATAACTGTGCTCACATATTTTTCATTTTAAATGCAGGTAGTTTGCGATGCTAAATTATATATCAGAGACATCGTTGCCAGATGGCGAGGCAGTACCCATGATTCCCGTATCTTCAATGAGTCCACTCTTAAAGAGCGCTTTGAAAGAAGAGAGTTTAGAGGGAGACTCTTAGGAGATTCAGGCTACCGGTTAGAGCCATATCTATTCACACCTATACAAAGACCTCAAAATGAGCGTGAAGAAAGATATAATCGAGCACAAATTGCCACTCGGAACTGTGTTGAACGTTGCTTTGGTGTGTGGAAGCAGCGGTTTCAAAGTCTTTTGTATGGCATGACAGTACACATGAAAAATGTGAAACCTACAATTGTGGCTCTTGCAGTGTTGCACAATATTGCAATAGGACAACTAGATTCGGTACCAGGTAAAATGCACACAAAAAATTTTAGTCATTCATGAATATAATATTTTTTTACATAATATTAATAATATAATTTTCAGATCATGATGATGAACTCAATGCTGCAATTGTGGATGCTGAACGTCTACCTCAAATTGGTCAGGCCAGAGGAAGAGACTCCAATAATGCTCTTCTACGAGCATTTATCGAAAGGCATTTTAGCTAGATAAGGCAATCAGTAAGTAGATACCACATTTTAATTTTCAATTATTTATTTTTCAAGAACTTGGAGTTTTTTTTTATAATATTCAATTTTATTTTATAAGTTTCTCATCTAGGTCCAAGTTTCGGGCTTTCCATTCTTCATTTTCCATTTGGGCGTGATGGAACTCTTTCCTGCACTCAATTTCAGTATTGGCAATACTTGCTGCATGATCTGAGGTCTGAAATAGAAATAATAATGTTTGAGTATTTAAAAAAAAGCAGCAATTTCATAAATTAACATAATCCCTATTAGAATAGAGGTATTTACCTTTTTCTCATTTTATGTTTTCTTTCAGGTTTCTTAGAGGTGTAAATAGTAGTTTAGGTGGTGAGCCAATAGATACAACCTGCAATGATGAAAACCGTTTAAAAAACTTGTTAACATTAACTTAATCTTAAATATACTTTGATATAAAATGTTTCAACAAATAAAATTCAAGTTTTATTTTATTCAACTAATATTTTATCCTTACAATTCCCAGTTTGGCACATGTTTGGTAAGTACTTGATTTATGACATTTCACATATTTACCTCATGTGTATTTTGGACCTCCTGAAGTATTTCTACTGTGACATCCTTTACTGTACTCATTGGGTGCTACAACAGTAAAATATAAAAATAAGGTATGAAAAATATAAAATTGCTAGCTATCTCAATACATTACTGATGCTCACAATATCTGAAGTCTTGTTTTCATTGTTGACAAGTTTAATTATATCATCCACTTTCATCTCATTTTGTGAAGGCTCCCAATCTTGATCTACAAACAAAGCAATAAATAATTTTATTACTAATGAACAATATGTAAGCATGGATTTATTTTTGATAAAGAAATTCATTAAGTAACCTTTAGTAGGTATTTTAACTTTTGAAAGTTTGTACTGGTGACTGCTGTAAATGACATATATAATATACCTGATTTATTTTATCAGAATCAAATTCATTTATGTCAATAACAAATTCGTTAGGGAGCCATGAACAGATGTCATCTGCATTTTCAGGGTTTGCTGTTGGAGTGGACCACCACCAGTTTGAAGAAGATTCTTACGTTCGACAGACTTAATTTTCTTTTTGTCATTTTAATGATGCTCCATTGGGATTTTATTTGTGGGAGGGTGCAGTGCCACCTTTGCACATACTGTTGAAACTGGAAAAAGTATAATAACAATTTACACAAATGTTTAACATTTTAATATTCAAAATGGGCCGATCTTAATGTAAGCGATCCTGAGGACCTTTCTTCGAGATCCTTGAGCTTTCTCGTATATAAACCCGTCCAATCCTATGTTCTAGGAGCTATGTGAACTGCCACTGTTACTTAAGTTTTCAACAAGTCTGAACCTCTGTCAGCAGCTTTATTCTTCAATAAGTTTCATCATAATGAACCCTATTACATAGGGGCTCCTGTTATAGCTCTTCCGAAGACTGTTGAGTGACTTTAAGCTTATATGTATAAAGGCCAGCTAAAGACAGTGACATGCTACTATTACATAATAATGTAACTGACCGTATATGGAATATCATTGCGTTGAAGACTTTCTTCAAATACTCACACATTGATAGACAAAATAGGTACCTGCATAATAAATCCGCCCATGCTGCTAGCTTCTTTGAGTTCGTATTTGTATCAGTATTTTATTTTCAATCACTGATACGTTCCTTACCAAATCAATCAATAATTGCTATGGAAAGAAAAAGGATATTATTATAACAACACAGACACATGCACTGAGCATCTATGACAAAATTACTTTAGTTACGTACTAACCTTATCTTCCTCAAGCCAATTTTCACTTCTTGCCGCTTTTACATGTATTGTTTTCATTGCTTTTATTAATTATAAAATAAAACTCAAATCAATTTCTTAAACCGATACGAAAACAACACGTTTGTATTGACGGGAATGTCACAATTGCTGTCAAACTTTTTTTCACCGTGGCTAGTCTATGGATTCATCAGAATGACAACATAATAAAACTAAAGTATTCTATAAATACGATTTAACTATGACAGGTTTATTGAACGTTTATGAATAGAGAATTTTATAATAGGTTTAATAGTACTAATGAGCATTTTAACTAATTACTGTTATAACACCATTTTAAGGATTTTTATGAATAAGACTGTAATTCCGTATTTAATCGTGTCAGAACAACCTTAAAAATTTATCGGTTATTAGATTTTCCAAACTCTCAGCTGATCAGGCCGATTGTGTGTGGATATGCTAACCTCCGATATTTTTTTTTACCTTACTCTCACGCTTACACACTATTAATATTTTTCATTTATAATTACGTATTCCGTGACTTAGCCATACATTTACTCACATCTTTTACAAATTTATATCATAAAATAGTCTCGTATAATATTTAGTTACATCATTGTCAGTCAGGACTTGAGGCTCACAATATGGGCACAACAAAATTTTTATTACTTAATTGTATACATAGTATAATTGAGTTTATAACTCGTTTTCAACGAAGTAATTATTTTCATAATCCACACAAATAAGTTAGATATCCCAAAAAATTATGAATTATAATAGTTAAAAGCTTATGATTTGAAAGATTAATCGATATTAAACCAAAACTAAATTATTGCCTTTCATATTAAGAAACAGAAAAAAGAAGTCTAAGCAACGTAATCATTTTCAATAACAATAACATAATCACATAACAGGAGGCAGATCAAAATACAAACTGTAATCCCACTCCTAGCAGCGCAAGCGATTTGAGATACCTTTGTTTTAAATACCAAAGTACGTATATGGAAACGTTTGCAATTACATCGTATTATGATCACCTAATTTTATCATAACTTGTACAATGTTATTATTACATATATACATAAATATGGATACAAGTAAAATTAAATATACAGAATTTTAGATAGTTAAGTAGATTACTTTTACCTGGATCGAAAAAGATTGCTAGAAGTATATTTACTATATCGTTTACAGAAAATAATTGAATAATCACTATAACAGCTTTACACAACTCAAATTTACACAACAACATTAAATATTGAATAAAACTATTTTTACGGATTTTATCGCGTTTAATTTTACTAATTTTGATTCACGTTTCGGGTGCTTTACAAGCACCCATGGTCACAGGGGGACTGAGGTGTTTGACGTCCTAATGTCATAGTTAGCCCGCTACCTTCAGTTTTTGAGTATTAATTTTGGTCCGATCTACGCAGAATGAGCTTACAGTATCTTGAAGTCTTGCAGTGGTATGCTTGGGTTTGGATTTAATTTTGTTAATTATAGGATCCCAAGCAGATGGCAACCATCCATCTTCTCTATTGAAATTAGGATGTTTTTAATTTCAATAGCCTCGCGTATCATCCTCGGTAGGAATCGGTGTTCTTTTGCGGTTTGTGGTCTATCAAATCTGATGTAATGGCGGGGACGATCTTGAACATGTTCACAGACTGCAGACTTCCCAGAGCGTCGGTGCCTCACGTCAGCTATATGTTCTTTCACGCGGGTTTTAATGGATCTTTTGTTTGTCCTATGTAAGAGACCACATTCACAATCAAGCTTGTACACTCCTGCATCTTGTAGAGGATATTACACTTGACGGATGGTAAAATTGACTAATCTTCTTCGGCGGCAGTATGTTTTAATAGAAGCTCGCTTCAAAAGTAAAAGTAAATGCGATAAAATCCGTAAAAATAGTTTTATTAAATGTGTAGTGTTCGCGTAAATATAAAACCATTAACAAAACATTAATTAATTTAAACATTCAAAAGAACAATTTTTATTTTTAAGTAGGTTATTATATAACTTTAAGGTTCACTGCCTTTATAAAAGAAAAGAAAAACTAACACTTATTAATAATACCGAATTGTTTTTAACCCTTTTCAAATTGAATACTTACATTTAAATAAAATTTACAATAGAAAACAAAATCACAATGAAAAATATCATCGGTGTTATTTTAACTAAACGAAAAATTAATTGATGATAAACCAGTTTTTGTTTTGTGTTTAAGTATGTAAAAATATAATCTACTATATTATTTCATTAATTTTGAGCAGGACACAGTAATAAAAATAATATAACACAATAAACAATAACTGAATAAAATTGAATATAAAATCGTCTTGTGCCTTAATACATACACGAGTGCTTAAAACATAACTTAATTTTAATACTGCATTATGATTATTTTTTAGATACAGTAATAAATATATTAAAATATCAATTAAATCGTGAAGTATCTGATTAATGATTCAACTTTGTCATATGTATTAAATACAAAACATTAAAAATATAACTTTTTTATAATAGTTATAAAACTTTTTAAAGAAATCTTAAAAAGAAATGACAAAAATACGCTGATTCGATGTTACCTCAAAGTTTCTTCTTTTTTCTTTTGGCTCAATTTTCATATTCTTCTGGACGAAGCTTACAAAAGTACAACCGCTTCTTTCCTTTTTAAATTAATCTGCAGTTTCTTGAATTTTGGTCTTTGGTCATTTAAAAAACAATCCAAATTTAATTTTCCTCATTCTTTGTTAGCTGTTGTCTTCATATACTATACATACTTTTTAATTTTTAGTTAGTTTCTAAAATTGTTGTGGCCTCTTTTCATATTTGTCATAATATTATTTTCTTGTCTTGTCCTATGTTGTGTTGTTTCCAGTTTATTTGTAATTAAATTAGTTTTGTTAACAACTTCTTTTTTGTAAAAATCTCTCTTTATAGGCCCGCGGTGCGCGTGCATTGTAGCAGCGCACCGCCTAAAATCGCCATGTAATAATGTGTGCCGGGAGTAGTGTGTACTAAGACTGCTGAGTAAATACTGAATATATTTCCAATAATCAATCAAATGTATATGTTTATATGTTATGTGCTTATATCTATTCCTTACATCTCAGGAGCAGTGGAAGAATACTCGATTGTTGAATGTGCAGGAGTGAGCAGGATAGCTAACAAGCTGTGTTTGATCGCGGTGGCAAGGTATGTAGTTTTCGTATGCGCAATATTGCATAGATAAGCAACCAGGATAAAATAAAAATATTGTGGTGCCTACCTACGCAATATTATGTATACGCAATATTATGTACGACGGCATCCTTCTATAAATTGGTATCCGTGATGCCAACTTCTGATTATGATTTGACGGTTAACTTCTTCATTCAATGGGTTAAGTAATTTTGTTGTCTCTAGATATCAAAAATAATTGTAATTATTACCGACACATATGTATCGTCTTCACAATTCTGATGACGAACACTGTACTTCAAAGTCACAATAGCAGTTTTCATTTGATTTGATTTGATTCAAATTGAGACACAGTGGAATTATAATGAGAGCACATCTATCTAATGCAACCAAAACAATTTTCTAAAACAACTTTATTATGACGCCTAATAGGTAAACTGCGTATGCCAAGACGATTTAAAGTATGCCATATCTTTTCAGCTGCGTTCGTTGTGCGTATCTATCCTTCTTTACCCTACATTACTACTCATGTTGCGACGTACAACTACTCATACGCCCGCAAGGCGCATCATATCGACTAATGATTTTATTCAAAACCTATAAGTATGATTGGTATGTTTTGACTGTTTATATAATTGTGTATATTACTAAAAAAGAAAAACACAATTTTTAATAATATTTATATATTTTTATTATAAAATCTTTAATCAAATAAATCTTAGGAACTTAGGCAATTAAAAGCAAATAAAATTAGGCAAATAAAATCTTTAATCAAATAAGTCTAATAATATAAAGTAATAGTCTTCTCATTAAAAATAAAAAAAACAACTTAAAGTATACACTTCTCTTAAAAAATAGTAAATTATGAAGTAATTAACTAAAAAAACTAACAAAGTAACAAAAAACATTTTAGATGCATTCGATACATACATGAACTTGATGTTCGCCGCAGATAGATTTTTGACACTTGGCGCACGTCATTTTGGACATCCTCTTCTTTTTAGATGTACAATAAGAGCAATATCTTCTTTTTTTGGCGGTGGTGGACCCTCATTTTCTACAGAAGAGTCATCGGAAGGTTTTTTCAGGATGACTTCGATAATATCCCGGATATTGCGTTTCAATAAATTGCTTCTAGTCTTTTTTGCATCCATTCAGTAGTCAACTGCGTGCTAAGTTTTGTCATAAATTGTCTTCGACTCAGGGTTTTTTTATTTTTTGTTGATATATTATGACAATATATGACATATGAATTGACGAAAGATATATTTAGCATGTCATACAAAATAGCCATTGGCCACATGACATAGAGGAAGTCATTTGGTCCAATGTATCTACACCACCTTTGGTCTGGTTGTAGAACATGATCATCTCCGGCTTTCCAGTTTCATTATTTATGAGCCCTTTTTCGTCGCACGAAGATAACAGGAACACCATTTTAGCTGGTTTTGGTTTGTAGGAAAAGTCAAAGGAGGCCATCATAGGCGAACATGGATGTACCAACAGTTCGACGCCGGGTGTTTTTCATTTCTTGAGGAATTTCCCGTTTGTTAGATCTTATCGTACCAACAAGCTTGAGTTTGTATGGTTCAGCAAGTAGTGATTTGGCCAGCGATATAGACGTGAACCAATTATCACATGTCACGTTACGATTAGTACCATGTATACGGCGGGTCAATTCCTTTACGTAGTACTCTCCCTGAGGTAATCCTCCGGTGTCGGTGGCTCTTCCAATGTATGGCAAAGCGTTAACCATATATTTTGTACCATTGTCACACATCATAGGTATTTTGATCCCGTATTTGTTGGGTTTATTCGGAATGTACATTCGAAAGGGGCATCTGCCTCGAAATTCAACCAATTGTCATCTGTAAGGTAGTTTCCCGTGTGTAGTTAGACTTGCACTGCTGTATAAACATCTCCCATATCTTCCTGACTGGAATAAAGGGATCTTCTTGACGTAGGGCAGGACGCAAAGTCTTGTCATCCATTCTCAAACAACGCGTGAGAAAGTTGAAACGCTCCCTGCTCATCACTGCTAAATACCTAGATCCTGAAAAGGTGCTATCAAATAGCTCAGTTGCAGTTAGGTGGTTATCTTTCATTGCAGCAGTTAGCGTCAAAATACCAAAATAGGCTCTAATTTCTATGGAGCATGTATCTCTGCAGGTAGCGTGGGTATTTCCAGTAGGTCTTTTTCTAGATATTTCCACATTTGTCCACTTCACTATCTCACCAACAATGTCTTCCGTGATGAATAAATCAAAACACAAACTAGGCTCAAAGATATTTCTACACATTCTAATAGGGCCTCTAGTAAGTGTGCACAATGTTTCTAGCAGTGGTTCTAACTCGACTTTCACCTTTAAGTAGACCAACAGTGCTGGTTTTTGCCTTTCAATGTTCGACGCGCCGGGACAAGGATACGGTGATCAGAACTGGATGGCAGAACTGGACAAAAGATGGCACAGATTTTCAGCTCTTCTGTCACTGGAGTTCTCTATAGTTTCATCTTCTATGTATCCTTCTTCTACATCGTCCTGAGCATCTTCATCGCTTACGTGATCTTCAATTTCAGAGTCATCTCCCGAAAAGTTATCATCACTGTTATGGTCGCTTTCTTCAAGCCAATTAGCTATTATATCATCCGTAACTCTTCTATTACTAGCCATGATGTTGAAGATTCAAAACGTACCTAAAAAAAGATAAAACACACCGGTAGTAACAAATAATGCAAAAACACTAACAAAATAATTTGATTACTTAATAGCGCAAAACTTACATACAAGCTACTCATACGTCTTTGGAGCGCCAAGGGTAGTAATATCAAAAAAACTAGCACACTTATCGTAACGTAACCACGTCCTGCGACACGTGCTGGCGATGACTGAGATGTCCTTGAAATTGAATGCCATACGCGCGAAGGATAAAAAGAGAGAGCAATATATCAAAAACGCGGGCGCCTCTGCGACGTAGAGTAGTAATCTAGGGTTAAGACGGCGGATTTTATTCCATCCACAAATTTTTATATCTCATATAAATTTCTTCATATTAATCATATTCGTTGAATGCTCTTTGTATATGAATCATATTTGTTGAATGCTTCTTGCCCCGCCGTAAATCTTTCAGAGTCGGCATGTAACAAGTGAAACAATTGATCAATTTGATTAAATAAATTTTTTGTCACAAAAAATTATTCAGCAGGAAGTGTATCTGTAATTATAATAATAATAACACTCATGTTACAGCCCCAAGCACGAGTATAACATATAAGAATAAATTTAATATAGTTATTAAACAATTATGAAAGGAAAGGAAACATACGTGCTCATTTGATAAAATTTTTGCTAGTACAACTTTATTTTTATTTATTTATTTATTTATTTATTCAATCAGCTTATCACTAACATTACAGGATCTAATGACCTAATGCGCTAGTGAAAATAGTAAACATTTTAATTATTGTAATTATTGTAACATATTATAAATAATGCCGCCCTTGTGAATTCACTCACAGAACATACGAATATGTCAACTTCCTCATGGATAAGGTTAATTAATCTGGTGGCGCGAGTGCGCGGCGCCTCCCTCAGCAAGTTGGTGCGGGCGCGCGGCACCGCCAGCAGCCGCGGCCGCCGCCTTCGCCACACGTATTGCTCCGGGACATTCAAATATATACCCTCCAAGAAACAAGGATTGTCTATCTTCCTCTTATTACTGGAGAATATATGATACCAGTGCGAGGTCGCGCCTAACACGGAGTTCATTATATCCCACCATACCTAAAACGAATAAGGTTGGATATTTAAGTGGGTAAAAAGGATATACGCCATACTGTTTGAAATATAGAAACCTAATAAATTTGTTTTGAATTCTCTCCAGCATGAGACTATATTTAGTTTCATGTGGAGCCCAGATAACCGCGTTGCACTCAAGCTGGCTCCTAACTAAGGCGTTATACAGTGCTACAATGGCTTTAATGTTAGTGAAACAACGAGCCCTGCGCAGTATGAAACCTAAGTTGCGATACGCTTTCTTGCAGCTTTCTTGTCCGCTATATGATGATTAAGTACTGAGGTGAAACGAACATCCAAATCCTTAACCTCGTTCACTCGTGCCATAGCTACTCCATCCAGTGCATACCTATAGAGCACGGGATTGCGTGCGCGAGTAAAAGTTAGAGTTACACACTTCGATGAATTAAACTGCAACTTGTTATCCTCGCACCACGCTACCACCCTGTCAATGTCGCGTTGTAACCTCACAGTCCTCCGTTCCTGATCGGTAGATACAGCTTGAGATCGTCAGCGAACAGCAAACATTTAGCGTCAATCACAACACTCGGCAGATCGTTTATCATTAATGTAAACTCGAGAGGACCGAGGTTGCTGCCCTGACTCACACCAGATCGAGTGTAATATGGCTTCGATACAAAACCAGCGTATTCCACATATTGTTGCCTGTTCCTCATGTAACTCGCAAACAATTGCAGTAAGTGTGGAGTAAAACCAATGTTTGCTAACTTTTAAGTAGTACGTCGTTATCGACCAAGTCGAAGGCTTTTGAAATCAAAATAAGCGACGTCCACTTGCACTCCACTGTCCACTACCGGCACGATATCAGCCATGTAGTTTGGTTGCTTGCGGTACTCGTGTTGGTCGAAAGCCATGCTGAGCATCGTTCAGCTTCAACACTTCCTACAGTCCCTAAATATAGGGAGGTATGCCATCCGGTCCTACGGCAGACTTAGGCTTTAACCGCTGTAGCGCCTCTAACTTCTTCTAGTTTTAAGCCGTGTAGATGCACGCGCGCACCACCATTACCCCACCAGCATTAATGACTCGCGTTCACTTTTAAGTCTGCCGGTTTCGTACTATACACCGAATGGAAATACCTCGCGAATTCTTCAACACTTTGTTGACCCGTTAACGCCTCCATCCTGTAATATTGACCGTGAGTGTCTACTACCCTTTGATTTTATGTAGTTCCAAAAGCCTTTGGTTCTTTATGTAGGTAATTTTGGACGCGGTGCTGATAAAGTGTCTTCACCACTTCACAATACCTATCATCTTTTGACTCTCGCTCTACACTGCAGTATTTTTCGTAATCTTCCGCTAACCCACTCGTTTTATACATTTTGTGTAGAATCGCTTTTAATTTTATGTTGCGAATTATTTCAGGTGTGAACCAATCAGGGGTAATGATACCTCGAGCTCACAACGTTTCCTTTTCTTTGGAACGCAGTCATCTATAATTGAATAAATAATGTCATAAAAAATTTAAACTCATTTCTAAGTTAAGACCCCATAGGACCCCAATCTGCAGCTGCTATGGAGGAATATAGTGTTGACAGATCTGCTTTTTAAAATTCCTTCGCACCGGTGTAATATTTGTTATTGTTAGTAAAAGTATCACGAGCGTCGGCCAAGTCTGGCGTCGGCGAGGATGAGGGCGTCGGCGAAGGACACTGGACCGATACCGCGAGCGCGGGATAGTAGGGTCGAGACACAAGCGGAGACGCCGCGCTCACGCACTCACCGTCCCATGTACTTAACACCAAGTCTAAGCAACGACCAATACAGTTCTCTATTCTGTTGCTCTGGTGAATCCACAATAAGCCTGAAAATATTCAAAATAACCATTAACAGATGACGGACAAGAATGTAAATTAAAATCTCCTAATACTACCAGTGCTATACAAATCACAATATTTTTCTATTATCCTAAATAACATCATATAATCAGTCTCACTACTTTTTGGAGGTATATAAATAACGCAACATAAAAAATAATCTCTGATGTAAATAAACAGTTGCACTTGCGCATTCGAATACACAGTTGTCTACGATGACGTCACCGGGAATCGCCGCTGGTCGCAACTCGAATCGCGGTGTGGCCACTAAACATGCGCCGCCCTGCTTACGTCCGTCTGCTCGGTCACTTCTAATTATTGTATAACCAGATGGAATTAATTCAGCGTCCCTAATTGAATTATTACAACCAGTTTCGGTAATAGCGAACAAATCCGCTTCATGTATAAATACACCTTCACAAAATTCATCTAGTTTTGTTCTAAGGCCTCTTACGTTTTGGTAGAATACCTCGATATATTTATTGGTTCTTTGACTTATTGGCTGGCTTGCGAAACCACACCCATTCACAAAACTATATTTACCGCCCAATTTTCTGATTGACATAGTAAGTTATATTTGCTCTCTGGAACACCTATTATGAAGGATGCATAATCTTTTCAGTTTTATGTTTAATTTTTCCACCTTGATAGCTATATCCTGTCCACATATGTTTCTTACATGCGTTTCTACGCATTCTATGGTAGTATCTTTCTTGAGCCTCCAGATATGTAAATATTTCTTTCGCTCTGTGCCTTGAATTTCTAGTGAGGTTGTGTTATCTCCTCTTTTGACTTCACTGTTCGGGTACCTACTTTTTTTCCTATGAATGACTGTCCATTCTTCACTTTCTTTTTTGTTCTCTGTCTCTTTCTTCTTAATTTCTTCTTCCGTATTGGGTTTTGTACCGCTTATTTTCTCGGCTTGTACCTTTGTGGTAGCAGATGTCCCCTGTTTCGTGGCCACAAATTCCTTTGTATTTTGATTTTGTTTGACAGTACTTGCAAATGACTTTGGTAGTACTGGTGATAATTGAGTCGCTTCTCTATTATTCACAATATTAGTCCCCGATTGACGAGATTCCAGTCTTTCGTTTTTTTCTATCAATATTTTAATTTTATTTTCTAACGAATCTACTTTACTCGCCTTTTCTTGAACTACCTTCAATATATTTTGTACTTTAATTAACTCTGTTTCTGTACGGATAAATTTGTTCTCCAGATGTTTATATGCCTTTATTTGCTCGTCTAATTTATTTTTCATGTCCAATTGAAACTCTCTCATCATGTCAAAAAAGTTACATTCGTTTTCTACCATAGGTATATCGGTCTGCTGTGTTCACCTGCGCTCAGTGTTAACGAAATTGGTTGGCGTAAATGTCTTATTCATTATTGTGTGCCCGCGAACAGGGGTATCAGAATTACCTCTCTTTGGGATATCCCGTATACATTCAGGGCATATCCAGTTTTCCTTATACTCCTGAGTGAAAGTCTCATATGTTTTCTCCGTAATTGCCACATTTTAAGTGAAATAACTTTTACATGTTTCTTGCGAACACTCCATATATGATATTTCAAATATTCCAGAATCACACTATTACATTTAGTCCCATTTGACACTTCCTAGCGAAAAACTTTTTGTTTGTTTTAAAATATATGCTACACACGAACACGTCCGTACGCTCAACGCTCACGTCAACTCACAGAATGACTGAATATTTGCGCAGCAAGCTTCATACGCTTTTTCTGTTTATTGTTTTGCAAAATATGAACATTAGTCAAGGCAGGAGCATAAAGAAAGTTTAGATTATTTCTACCTAAATCGTAGAAATTTTTGATATGGCTCCATTGTGCTGTACCTAAAAAAACTAATTTTTTTGTAAGTATATTTACGTGAAATATTTTACGACTATTACTAAATGGGGGCTCTTAGACTCGTACTTGACAAATTATATCGGTCCATAAAAGTCTACTTCTGAGCATGGGCCTCTCCCTTTGTAGTGAGAATTCGCATTAATCGTTACGCAGCAGATAGATTGGAATTGTAGTACTATTTGTTTGCCGTTTCTTCTCTTCGTCGTTCCAAACGAGAAGAAGTGGGGCGAAGGACAGTCTTGCGCCGCCATTACACGGCAATTCATGGCCCCTTGGCCTTTCCTTTGTAATAAAAAATTGGTTGCCTGTAAAGTCGGTATGCTTGGGTTTGGATTTAATTTTGTTAATTATAGGATCCCAAGCAGATGGCAACCATCCATCTTCTCTATTGAAATTAGGATGTTTTTAATTTCAATAGCCTCGCGTATCATCCTCGGTAGGAATCGGTGTTCTTTTGCGAGGATTTGTGGTTTATCGAATCTGATGTCATGGCGGGGACGATCTTGAACATGTTCACAGACTGCAGACTTCCCGGAACGTCGGCGCTTCACGTAAGCTATATGTTCATTCACGCGGGTTTTAATGGATCTTTTGTTTGTCCTATGTAAGAGACCACATTCACAATCAAGCTTGTACACTCCTGCATCTTGTAGAGGATATTACACTTGACGGATGGTAAAATTGACTAATCTTCTTCGGCGGCTTGAGTATGTTTTAATAGAAGCTCGCTTCAAAAGTAAAAGTAAATGCGATAAAATCTGTAAAAATCGTTTTATTAAATGTGTAGTGTTCGCGTAAATATAAAACCATTAACAAAACATTAATTAATTTAAACATTCAAAATAACAATTTTAATTTTTAAGTAGGTTATTATTAACTTTAAGGTTCACTGCCTTTATAAAAGAAAAAAAAGCTAACACTTATTAATAATACCGAATTGTTTTAACCCTTTTCAAATAGAATACTTACATTTAAATAAAATTTACTATAGAAAACAAAATCACAATGAAAAATATAATCGGTGTTATTTTAACTAAACGAAAATTTATTGATGATAAACCATGGTAAACCTTTAAGTATGTAAAATATAATCTACTATATTATTTCATTAATTTTAGCAGGACACAGTAATAAAAATAATATAAAACAATAAACAATAACTGAATAAAATTGAATAGAAAATCGTCTTGTGCCTTAATACATACAAGAGTGCTTAAAACATAACTTAATTTTAATACTGCATTATGATTATTTTTTTAGATACAGTAATAAATATATTAAAATATCAATTAAATCGTGAAGTATCTGATTAATGAATTCAACTTTGTCATATATGTATTAAATACAAAACATTAAAAATATAACTATTTTTTTATAATAGTTATAAAACTTTTTAAAGAAATCTTAAAAAGAAATGACAAAAATACGCTGATTCGATGTTACCTCAAAGTTTCTTCTTTTTTCTTTTGGCTCAATTTTCATATTCTTCTGGACGAAGCTTACAAAAGTACAACCGCTTCTTTCCTTTTTAAATTAATCTGCAGTTTCTTGAATTTTGGTCTTTGGTCATTTAAAAAACAATCCAAATTTAATTTTCCTCATTCTTTGTTAGCTGTTGTCTTCATATACTATACATACTTTTTAATTTTTAGTTAGTTTCTAAAATTATTGTTGTGGCCTCTTTTCATATTTGTCATAATATTATTTTCTTGTCTTGTCCTGTGTTGTGTTGTTTCCAGTTTATTTGTAATTAAATTAGTTTTGTTAACAACTTCTTTTTTTGTAAAAAAAATCTCTCTTTATGTAGGCCCGGCGGTGCGCGTGCATTGTAGCAGCGCACCGCCCGGCAGGGTCGCCATGTAATAATGTGTGCCGGGAGAGTAATGTGTACTAAGACTGCTGAGTAAATACTGAATATATTTCCAATAATCAATCAAATGTATATGTTTATATGTTATGTGCTTATATCTATTCCTTACATCTCAGGAGCAGCGGAAGAATACTCGATTGTTGAATGCGCAGGAGTGAGCAGGATAGCTAACAAGCTGTGTTTGATCGCGGTGGCAAGGGTACGTAGTTTTTCGTATGCGCAATATTGCATAGATAAGCAACCAGGATAAAATAAAAATATTGTGGTGCCTACCTACGCAATATTATGTATACGCAATATTATGTACGACGGCATCCTTCTATAAATTGGTATCCGTGATGCCAACTACTGATTATGATTTGACGGTTAACTTCTTCATTCAATGGGTTAAGTAATTTTGTTGTCTCTAGATATCAAAAATAATTGTAAATTATTAGCGAGCACATGTGTATCGTCTTCACAATTCTGATGACGAACACTGTACTTCAAAGTCACAATAGCAGTTTTCATTTGATTTGATTTGATTCAAATTGAGACAGTGGAATTATAATAAGAGCCACAGCTCTATCTAATGCAACCAAAACAATTTTCTAAAACAACTTTATTATGACGCCTAATAGGTAAACTGCGTTTGCCAAGACGATTTAAAGTATGCCATATCTTTTTAGCTGCGTTCGTTGTGCGTATCTATCCTTCTTTACCCTACATTACTACTCATGTTGCGACGTACAAAGAAACTACTCATACGCCCGCAAGGCTCATCATATTGACTAATGATTTTATTCAAAACCTATAAGTATGATTGGTATGTTTTGACTGTTTATATAATTGTGTATATTACTAAAAAAGAAAAACACAATTTTTAATAATATTTATATATTTTTATTATAAAATCTTTAATCAAATAAATCTTAGGAACTTAGGCAATTAAAAGCAAATAAAATTAGGCAAATAAAATCTTTAATCAAATAAATCTTAGGAAATAGTCTTCTCATTAAAAATAAAAAAAACAACTTAAAGTATACACTTCTCTTAAAAAATAGTAAATTATGAAGTAATTAACTAAAAAAAACTAACAAAGTAACAAAAAAAAATTTTAGATGCATTCGATACATACATGAACTTGATGTTCGCCGCAGATAGATTTTTGACACTTGGCGCACGTCATTTTGGACATCCTCTTCTTTTTAGATGTACAATAAGAGCAATATCTTCTTTTTTTGGCGGTGGTGGACCCTCATTTTCTACAGAAGAGTCATCGGAAGGTTTTTTCAGGATGACTTCGATAATATCCCGGATATTGCGTTTCAACGTAGGTGCTTCTAGTCTTTTTTGCATCCATTCAGTAGTCAACTGCGTGCTAAGTTTTGTCATAAATTGTCTTCGACTCAGGGTTTTTATTTTTGTTGATATATTATGACAATATATGACATATGAATTGACGAAAGATATATTTAGCATGTCATACAAAATAGCCATTGGCCATCGGTTAGTCTTTCTAGAGCATGACATAGAGGAAGTCATTTGGTCCAATGTATCTACACCACCTTTGGTCTGGTTGTAGAACATGATCATCTCCGGCTTTCCAGTTTCATTATTTATGAGCCCTTTTTCGTCGCACGAAGATAACAGGAACACCATTTTAGCTGGTTTTGGTTTGTAGGAAACCAAAGTCAAAGGGCCATCATAGGCGAACATGGATGTACCAACAGTTCGACGCCGGGTGTTTTTCATTTCTTGAGGAATTTCCCGTTTGTTAGATCTTATCGTACCAACAAGCTTGAGTTTGTATGGTTCAGCAAGTAGTGATTTGGCCAGCGATATAGACGTGAACCAATTATCACATGTCACGTTACGATTAGTACCATGTATACGGCGGGTCAATTCCTTTACGTAGTACTCTCCCTGAGGTAATCCTCCGGTGTCGGTGGCTCTTCCAATGTATGGCAAAGCGTTAACCATATATTTTGTACCATTGTCACACATCATAGGTATTTTGATCCCGTATTTGTTGGGTTTATTCGGAATGTACATTCGAAAGGGGCATCTGCCTCGAAATTCAACCAATTGTCATCTACTGTAAGGTAGTTTCCCGGTGTGTAGTTAGACTTGCACTGCTGTATAAACATCTCCCATATCTTCCTGACTGGAATAAAGGGATCTTCTTGACGTAGGGCAGGACGCAAAGTCTTGTCATCCATTCTCAAACAACGCGTGAGAAAGTTGAAACGCTCCCTGCTCATCACTGCTAAATACCTAGATCCTGAAAAGGTGCTATCAAATAGCTCAGTTGCAGTTAGGTGGTTATCTTTCATTGCAGCAGTTAGCGTCAAAATACCAAAATAGGCTCTAATTTCTATGGAGCATGTATCTCTGCAGGTAGCGTGGGTATTTCCAGTAGGTCTTTTTCTAGATATTTCCACATTTGTCCACTGCACTATCTCACCGACAATGTCTTCCGTGATGAATAAATCAAAACACAAACTAGGCTCAAAGATATTTCTACACATTCTAATAGGGCCTCTATAAGTGTGCACAATGTTTCTAGCAGTGGTTCTAACTCGACTTTCACCTTTAGAAGTAGACCAACAGTGCTGGTTTTTGCCTTTCAATGTTCGACGCGCCGGAACAAGGATACGGTGATCGAACTGGATGGCAGAACTGGACAAAAGATGGCACAGATTCTTCAGCTCTTCTGTCACTGGAGTTCTCTATAGTTTCATCTTCTATGTATCCTTCTTCTACATCGTCCTGAGCATCTTCATCGCTTACGTGATCTTCAATTTCAGAGTCATCTCCCGAAAAGTTATCATCACTGTTATGGTCGCTTTCTTCAAGCCAATTAGCTATTATATCATCCGTAACTCTTCTATTACTAGCCATGATGTTGAAGATTCAAAACGTACCTAAAAAAAGATAAAACACACCGGTAGTAACAAATAATGCAAAAAACACTAACAAAATAATTTGATTACTTAATAGCGCAAAACTTACATACAAGCTACTCATACGTCTTTGGAGCGCCAAGGGTAGTAATATCAAAAAAACTAGCACACTTATCGTAACGTAACCACCGTCCTGCGACACGTGCTGGCGATGACTGAGATGTCCTTGAAATTGAATGCCATACGCGCGAAGGATAAAAAGAGAGAGCAATATATCAAAAACGCGGGCGCCTCTGCGACGTAGAGTAGTAATCTAGGGTTAAGACGGCGGATTTTATTCCATCCACAAATTTTTATATCTCATATAAATTTCTTCATATTAATCATATTCGTTGAATGCTCTTTGTATATGAATCATATTTGTTGAATGCTTGCCCTGCCGTAAATCTTTCGAGTCGGCATGTAACAAGTGAAACAATTGATCAATTTGATTAAATAAATTTTTTGTCACAAAAAATTATTCAGCAGGAAGTGTATCTGTAATTATAATAATAATAACACTCATGTTACAGCCCCAAGCACGAGTATAACATATAAGAATAAATTTAATATAGTTATTAAACAATTATGAAAGGAAAGGAAACATACGTGCTCATTTGATAAAATTTTTGCTAGTACAACTTTATTTTTATTTATTTATTTATTTATTTATTCAGCCAAACTTATCACTAACATTACAGGATCTAATGACCTAATGCGCTAGTGAAAATAGTAAACATTTTAATTATTGTAATTATTGTAACATATTATAAATAATGCCGCCCTTGTGAATTCTCACAGAACATACGAATATGTCAACTTCCTCATGGATAAGGTTAATTAATCTGGTGGCGCGAGTGCGCGGCGCCTCCCTCAGCAAGTTGGTGCGGCGCGCGGCACCGCCAGCAGCCACGGCCGCCGTCTTCGCCACGTATTGCTCCGGGACATTCAAATATACCTCCAAGAAACAAGGATTGTCTATCTTCCTCTTATTACTTGGAGAATATATGATACCAGTGTGAGGTCGCGCCTAACACGGAGTTCATTATATCCACCATACCTAAAACGAATAAGGTTGGATATTTAAGTGGGTAAAAGGATATACGCCATACTGTTTGAAATATAGAAACCTAATAAATTTGTTTTGAGTTCTCCCCAGCATGAGACTATATTTAGTTTCATGTGGAGCCCAGATAACCGCGTTGCACTCAAGCTGGCTCCTAACTAAGGCGTTATACAGTGCTACAATGGCTTTAATGTTAGTGAAACAACGAGCCCTGCGCAGTATGAAACCTAAGTTGCGATACGCTTTCTTGCAGATGTCCGCTATATGATTTTGGAAATTAAGTACTGAGGTGAAACGAACACCCAAATCCTTAACCTCGTTCACTCGTGCCATAGCTACTCCATCCAGTGCATACCTATAGAGCACGGGCACGTGCATACCTAAAGTTAGAGTTACACACTTCGCTGAATTAAACTGCAACTTGTTATCCTCGCACCACGCTACCACCCTGTCAATGTCGCGTTGTAACCTCTCACAGTCCTCCCGTTCCCTGATCGGTAGATACAGCTTGAGATCGTCAGCGAACAGCAAACATTTAGCGTCAATCACAACACTCGGCAGATCGTTTATCATTAATGTAAACTCGAGGACCGAGTTGCTGCCTGACTCACACCAGATCGAGTGTAATATGGCTTCGATACAAAACCAGCGTATTCCACATATTGTTGCCTGTTCCTCATGTAACTCGCAAACAATTTCAGTAAGTGTGGAGTAAAACCAATGTTTGCTAACTTTTTAAGTAGTACGTCGTTATCGATCAAGTCGAAGGCTTTTTTGAAATCAAAATAAGCGACGTCCACTTGCACTCCACTGTCCACTACCGGCACGATATCAGCCATGTAGTTCAAAAGGTTGCTTGCGGTACTCCGTGTTGGTCGAAAGCCATGCTGAGCATCGTTCAGCTTCAACACTTCCCTACAGTCCCTAAATACATAGGGAGGTATGCCATCCGGTCCTACGGCAGACTTAGGCTTTAACCGCTGTAGCGCACCTCTAACTTCTTCTAGTTTTAAGCCGTGTAGATGCACGCGCGCACCACCATTACCCCCACCAGCATTAATGACACTCGCGTTCACTTTTAAGTCTGCCGGTTTCGTACTATACACCGAATGGAAATACCTCGCGAATTCTTCAACACTTTGTTGACCCGTTAACGCCTCTCCATCCTGTAATATTGACCGTGAGTGTCTACTACCCCTTTGAGATTTTATGTAGTTCCAAAAGCCTTTGGTTCTTTATGTAGGTAATTTTGGACGCGGTGCTGATAAAGTGTCTTCACCACTTCACAATACTTATCATCTTTTTGACTCTCGCTCTACACTGCGAGTATTTTTCGTAATCTTCCGCTAACCCACTCGTTTTATACATTTTGTGTAGAATCGCTTTTAATTTTATGTTGCGAATTATTTCAGGTGTGAACCAATCGGGGTAATGATACCTCGAGCTCACAACGTTTCGCTTTTTCTTTGGAACGCAGTCATCTATAATTGAATAAATAATGTCATAAAAAAAATTTAAACTCATTTCTAAGTTAAGACCCCACATAGGACCCCAATCTACAGCTGCTATGGAGGAATATAGTGTTGACAGATCTGCTTTTTTAAAATTCCTTCGCACCGGTACGTAATATTTGTTATTGTTAGTAAAAGTATCACGAGCGTCGGCCAAGTCTGGCGTCGGCGAGGATGAGGGCGTCGGCGAAGGACACCGGACCGATACCGCGAGCGCGGGATAGTAGGGGTCGAGAGACACAAGCGGAGACGCCGCGCTCACGCACACACCGTCCCATGTACTTAACACCAAGTCTAAGCAACGACCAATACAGTTCTCTATTCTGTTGCTCTGAGTGAATCCACAATAAGCCTGAAAATATTCAAAATAATCATTAACAGATGACGGACAAGAATGTAAATTAAAATCTCCTAATACTACCACAGTGCTATACAAATCACAATATTTTTCTATTATCCTAAATAACATCATATAATCAGTCTCACTACTTTTTGGAGGTATATAAATAACGCAACATAAAAATAAAAATCTCTGATGTAAATAAACAGTTGCACTTGCGCATTCGAATACACAGTTGTCTACGATGACGTCACCGGGAATCGCCGCTGGTCGCAACTCGAATCGCGGTGTGGCCACTAAACATGCGCCGCCCTGCTTACGTCCGTCTGCTCGGTCACTTCTAATTATTGTATAACCAGATGGAATTAATTCAGCGTCCCTAATTGAATTATTACAACCAGTTTCGGTAATAGCGAACAAATCCGCTTCATGTATAAATACACCTTCACAAAATTCATCTAGTTTTGTTCTAAGGCCTCTTACGTTTTGGTAGAATACCTCGATATATTTATTGGTTCTTTGACTTATTGGCTGGCTTGCGAAACCACACCCATTCACAAAACTCTATATTTACCGCCCAATTTTCTGATTGACATAGTAAGTTATATTTGCTCTCTGGAACACCTATTATGAAGGATGCATAATCTCTTTCAGTTTTATGTTTAATTTTTTCCACCTTGATAGCTATATCCTGTCCACATATGTTTCTTACATGCGTTTCTACGCATTCTATGGTAGTATCTTTCTTGAGCCTCCAGATATGTAAATATTTCTTTCGCTCTGTGCCTTGAATTTCTAGTGAGGTTGTGTTATCTCCTCTTTTGACTTCACTGTTCGGGTACCTACTTTTTTTCCTATGAATGACTGTCCATTCTTCACTTTCTTTTTTGTTCTCTGTCTCTTTCTTCTTAATTTCTTCTTCCGTATTGGGTTTTGTACCGCTTATTTTCTCGGCTTGTACCTTTGTGGTAGCAGATGTCCCCTGTTTCGTGGCCACAAATTCCTTTGTGTTTTGATTTTGTTTGACAGTACTTGCAAACGACTTTGGTAGTACTGGTGATAATTGAGTAGCTTCTATTATTCACAATATTAGTCCCCGATTGACGAGATTCCAGTCTTTCGTTTTTTTCTATCAATATTTTAATTTTATTTTCTAACGAATCTACTTTACTCGCCTTTTCTTGAACTACCTTCAATATATTTTGTACTTTAATTAACTCTGTTTTTGTACGGATAAATTTGTTCTCCAGTTGTTTATATGCCTTTATTTGCTCGTCTAATTTATTTTCATGTCCAATTGAAACTCTCATCATGTCAAAAAGTTACATTCGTTTTTTCACCATAGGTATATCGGTCTGCTGTGTTCGCCTGCGCTCAGTGTTAACGAAATTGGTTGGCGTAAATGTCTTATTCATTATTGTGTGCCCATGAACAGGGGTATCAGAATTACCTCTCTTTGGGATATCCTGTACATTCAGGGCATATCCAGTTTTCTTATACTCCTGAGTGAAAGTCTCATATGTTTTTTCTCCGTAATTGCCAGACATTTTAAGTGAAATAACTTTTTACATGTTTCTTGCGAACACTCCATATATGATATTTCAAATATTCCAGAATCACACCTATTACATTTAGTCCCCATTTGACACTTCCTAGCGAAAAACTTTTTGTTTGTTTTAAAATATATGCTACACACACTGAACACGTCCGTACGCTCAACGCTCACGTCAACTCACAGAATGACTGAATATTTGCGCAGCAAGCTTCATACGCTTTTTCTGTTTATTGTTTTGCAAAATATGAACATTAGTCAAGGCAGGAGCATAAAGAAAGTTTAGATTATTTCTACCTAAATCGTAGAAATTTTTGATATGGCTCCATTGTGCTGTACCTAAAAAAACTAATTTTTTTGTAAGTATATTTACGTGAAATATTTTACGACTATTACTAAATGGGGGCTCTTAGACTCGTACTTGACAAATTATATCGGTCCATAAAAGTCTACTTCTGAGCATGGGCCTCTCCCTTTGTAGTGAGAATTCGCATTAATCGTTACGCTTGGCAGATAGATTGGCAATTGCAGTACTATGCGTCTTGCACATTTGCCGTTTCTTCTCTTCGTCGTTCCAAACGAGAAGAAGTGAGGCGAAGGACAGTCTTGCGCCGCCATTACACGGCAATTCACATGGCCCCTTGGCCTTTCCTTTTGTAATAAAAAAAGATGTACGGTCAGCTAAAAGTAAAGAGTATATCTAGAATAATATGGCTTACAGTTGTGGGTTGTTCCTCAATAAAAACGTAAAAATTCACGTTTTACAATAAACGAGTATTTAGATGCAAGAGATGTGCATTCCAAGTTCAGCTAGTTTGCTCACTGGGAGCAAAGATTACTATGCATATACGAAAATCGACTGGCAACCAGTGTTACCGTATGAAGAGAAAAAGATGCACTAAACCCTTTTCAAACTTCCGCTATTTTTTAAGAAATTCCGCTTTCTAAAATTCACTACATTTTGCCAAGTTGTATGCAGTAAATGTACAAGGAAATATGAAAAAATGCGATTATTTGAGGACATCTTCATTTATTTAACTAATATAAAGTACTAAAATCTACTAAAAAAAACAATTCCACTACGTTTTCATCATCACCAGGGATTGAATACCGGTACCAATTTCGGTTCTGGTTCTTCATTTAGGTTCTTATAAAGGTTCCTCTTTTCGGTACGGTTCCAGTTCCGGTATCGGTTCCGGTTTGGGTTCCGATGTACCGGTTCCGAGAACCTTTAAATCGGATGATATTATACCGGTTCCTTGTCAACCGATTTAAAGGTTCCTTACGGAAGAGGGGATGCGTTCGGAGCGTGCTTAGCATACCATGCCTTTTCTTTTAGATCGCCTTCGTTCGTACTTCGTAGTATTAGAGGGTACTATACTATACGATATACGATTAAATAATTATTATTGTGACTAATTAGGTTATATTAAAATGGATAAAGGTAAGTGTCTAATTTCAATGTTTTGTATTCATTAAGATTGTAGCTGCATTCATACTTTACGGCGTATATTAACTATAATGTTCTTGTAAATATACACGAGTATGTATGTTTGTATTTGATTAGTATAGTTGCAACACATGTACCCTGCATGTAATTGTGTATCCAATTTATGTAATATTGTTACGAACTTGGGGTTCAAGACAATTAAAAACTGCCGAGTGAATTACCAAAATTGACACTTTAATTGCACAACACTAATTACAACTTAAAACCACACTAATAACAAACACAATTGTACTACAGATCACTTTAGTTCGCAGTTGTATCGCTTCGAAGTATTCGCTTGTATCGCCAATTCAATACTGCCTCGGTCGTGGTCTACCGGCCTTATATAGCGCCTCCGATACTTTCCAGAACCTTCTACTGTGGAAACATCTAGAATGTTCAGTACATATCGGTCCCGAAATTTCTAGAAGGATCTTGACTCTCCTAGTTCTGCTACTCGATACTAGAGGCGCTAGTGGTAACTAGTGTTATGTATAAGACATTAATAGTGGCGCGCAACACTGCCCCTCCTAAGACATGCTCGTCCCGAGCATTATTGGCCCCATAACGCGCCAGTCGATCCACATGGACGATCTTAGGTACCTCTTGCACCTTTCACCCGGGTAGGTTACGTCATTGATCCTTGTCACAATCCGTACGGTCCATCCCATTTAGCTGGCTTAGGAGATTTCCCTTTGCTGCGAACTGGATTGTGTAACCACACTATTGAACCTTCGTCAAACCCTTTGTTGTTCATTTTGCGGTCATACCGTGTTTCATCTTTTCAGACGTTTGCTGGCCCGACAGTCTGACTTGCTCATAAATGTCATTCATTTTGTTCCGCAAGTCGTTTGCGTAATCGGTTATACTGCGTGGGGCATCAGGTGGTATTCCGGTGATCAGGTCTGCAGGCAGCCGTAATTCTCTCCCAAAGTTTGCGAAAGCTGGTGTCACTGATGTACTTTCGTGAACTGCGCTTCGATATGACAACAAAAACGGTTGTATGTGCTTGTCCCAGTCTCGTTGACGTTTTTCCACAACTTTTGCTAAGTACCTCTCCAATGTCTGATTAAATCGTTCTACCATTCCATCAGATTGTGGGTGGTAAGAAGTTGTTCTTGTTTTATGAGTACCCATAACTCGGCAAGTTTCCTGGAATATTTGAGACTCAAAATTCCTTCCTTGATCGCTGTGAATCTCTAAAGGTACTCCAAAACGACAGAAGACTTCATGTACTAGTTTATCTGCAACTGTTGAAGCTTCTTGATTTGGAATGGCGAAGACTTCTGGCCACTTAGTGAAGTAATCCATCACAACCATGAAATACTTGTTACCACTTTCACTTTCCGGAAACGGCCCCGCAACGTCAATCAATGGCTATCCTCTCCCATGGTGCACCAACATTGTACAATTTCAATGCACCTCTACTACGAGTTTGAGGTCCCTTTACAGCCGCACAACTTGTACATTTGCGACACCAGTCTTCGACATCGTCACGACAGTGGACCCAGTAAAACCGTTCTCGGATCTTCAGTAGAGTTCGTTTAACTCCCAGGTGGCCTCTTGAACAACCATTATGGTACAGCTGTAGAACATCCGGTACTTTAGCTTTGGGGACAACCATTTGCAAATGACAACTGTCTCCCGACCATTTTCCCATTGCAGCGGCAAGACTCCATCCTGAATCAGCAAGCTGTCCCATTGGGCCCAATAGCTTTTCGTGGTCGAACTCATCGCTGAAACGTCACTCCACTTGGGCTTAGGGCACTGGCCTTCATCCATTCTAGAATCGGCTTGATGTCCGAATCTTCCTGCTGTGCATGTCGTGGCTGTCTTTCCACTCATTGTTGAGCTGGTCTGTCATAAGCATCCTCACAGATACCACTTCCTTACCCTCTTGCCTAGTACAATGCTTGCAATCTTCAGGACAAGGTCTTCTTGACAATGCATCTGCGTTGCCATGATTTCCGCTGCGATGTTCGATCACAAAGTCGTATTCCTGTAGTAGTTCAATCCATCTCGCAACTTGTCCTTCTGGATTTTTGAACTGCAATAGCCATTTCAGTGCAGCATGGTCAGTTCGTGAAATTTCCGCCCCAGAAGATATTTGCTAAAATGATGCAAGGACTTTACCACAGCAAGCAATTCCCGTCTTGTGACACAATAGTTCCTTTCCGGCTTTGACAAAGACTTGCTGAAGTACGCTATCACAACCTCTTGATCACCATTCCTTTGAGACAACACACCCCAAGTCCTATATCACTTGCGTCTGTGTCAACTATAAATTCCTTGCTCGCATCAGGGTACCCCAAAATAGGTGTTTTGCACAGACGGTCCTTGAGCTCCTGGAATGCGATATCGCAACTTTCATCCCAGCAGAAATGTCGCTTTCTCCTCGGTTAGTTTGTGCAGAGGTTTATATCTGCAAAGTTCTTTACAAATCGCCGATAATAGGAGCACAAACCCAAAATGCTCTAACCTGTGTCTTGTCTTTTGGAACCGGCCAATCCTTGACAGCGGTAATTTTCTGGATCCGTGCGGATACCTTCTTCCGACACTACATACCCCAAAAGGTAACTTGCCGTTTGAATAGTGAGCATTTCTTCGGACTCAACTTGAGGTTGGCACCTGGATCTTCATGAGCACGCGTTCCAGGTTTTGAAGGTGTTCCTCAAACGTAAGGCCTACGATGATGATGTCATCCAAGTAGACCAGACAGACGTCGCCAATTAGCCCGGAGTACAAGCTCCATCAAACTTTCAAACGTTGCTGGAGCATTGCACAATCCAAACGGCATGACTTTAAATTGCCACAGACCCTTTCCTGTGGAGAATGCAGTTTTCTCCTTGTCCTTAGGGTCTATTTCAACCTGCCAGTAGCCACTTTTCAGGTCCAGCGTACTAAACCACTTTACGCCTGTAAGCATGTCCAGCGTGTCATCAATTCTGGCAAGGGATAGCTGTCCTTCTTCGTAACGTCGTTCAGACGGCGGTAGTCAACACAAAACCGCATGCTGCCGTCCTTCTTCACCAGCACCACAGGTGAACACCATGGACTAGATGAAGGTTCAATAACACCATCCTTCACCATTCCCTCAATCATGGTTTCCACTTCCTTTTAACGTGCTACAGGCAATCTTCTTGGCCGCTGACGGATAGGCAATTCTTCTCCTGTGTTTATTTTGTGTTGAACTAAGCCAGTCTTTCCTATGTCAGCATCGTTAGACGAGAAAACATTGGCGTACTTGAGTAACAACTTCTTCGCGTTGACCATTTCATTCGGGGAAAGAACGCTACGACAGTCTTCTAAAAATGTGGTCACCCTCGTTTGTGCATCCTTGCTGGGGGTCCCAGTCGATGGATATTGGCTCCTACGCAACCAATCTCACAAGTACCAACCAGTGTGCCTTTTTCCATAATCTGTTCCTGATCACAAAGGTTCAGCACACGTACTCCTGAGATGTCGGTGGTTCTGACCAAGGTTCGAACCACTTTCCACGGAAGGTCATTGTCCACCCTTTCCACGAGTACACAACGATGAGCTTGCCCAGGATTCCGAGGAAGACTAACCGGCACAATCGTTTCCGATCTCGGCGGCAGAACAATCTTCTTAAGGCTGTACACATTCCCTGGTAACGCCCCTTCTACGAAAAGTTCCTCCTGTCCACATTTCAAAACACCTTGTTTAACGTCGATCTCACAAATTCTTTCTCGAAGTCTAGGCCCAGGATGCAGTTGTCCATTATATCAGCCACGATGACATTATGCAGGTAGATCATGTTGCCTAGCTTCAACTCCATCTCCTTCTCTCCACGGACGGGTATGCGCTGACCGGTGGTTGTTACCAAATTAATGCGTTCTCGGTTGTATGCGGAGTTCCCAGGAACTGACTTAAAAGTCGGAATTGACAACAGCGAGAGGCTCCAGTGTCTATGGTCAGTTTACACGGCGTTCCGTTGACCTCGCCTTTGATGATTAGGCTGTTCCCATCATGGGTTTGTGAGATCGAAACTGGGGCTCTTTTAACATCAGCCAGCACCCGCCCCGCAGTCCTGGCTTTTACTCGTTTCTGCTGCTGCCGGTGCTGTTAGCCGCACTACCCTCTCGAGATCGATCACCTCCCTTTCTACAGTTCGCTTAGGACAGCTGAATCGAATATGGCCCTTTCCCCCAGCCGTAGCACCTAGGGCTGTATCCATTGCGGTCGCGAATAGCTGCTGCAACCTCCTGACGCGATGGGAACGATGATCCTGCCGCACAGCTTCCACCTCCAGTGCATGGGTTAACGCGTCCTTGCGTCTCGTGGTGCCGAGCCTCACAGCAGCTCTGACTTCAAGGTCGCGGATGCCGTCGATGAATGTCTGCACCAGGTTCCCACAATGAGCGCAGGTACAGACTGGTATGCTCGAACCAGCTTTTCCACCTCAAGGCCCACTGCAGGTTTTCGTTGCTGCGTTGCATGCGATCTTTGAGCTGCGCACGAAAGACGTGTTCCAGGTGGGCGTCGCCATATCTTGCCTCCAATGCCTCAAGGAGCTGCTCGTAAGTGACTTTACCGAGCTTCCAGAACAGTTAAGGCCTGGTCGCGCAGGCCTAGGGTGAGAGCGGTCATGGCCTGACTTTTATTCCAGCCGTTCGCCTTCATGACAGCCTCGAACTGGATTTTGTAGGCCAACCAGGAAGAAGTCCCGTCGAACGGCGGCACTTTGAATCCACGTAGCGAAGGTGTTGTAGCTACCACGGGAGCTGTAATTCCATCCCCAATTTTTAAGTCGTCCAGCGTTTTCTTCACGTCAGCCATCACGTTGTCAACCCGATTGTTCACTTGGTTGATTCGGGTTTCAGCTTCCGACAGGCGGTTGTCATGTTGAGCAACCCTATCCTTCCTCACCTCCTCTTTCCCGAAGGCAGCGTGAAGGTCCTTCATGAGAATCATCGGTTCCTCCTGTCGGCGGGCCTGCTCCTGCAGCATCATCATCAGAGCACCTAAGTCAGGTGCTGCAAATGTAGGAGCTGCTGACGGGCCGACCTCCGTGGTCGGCAGCTGGCCCTCCGACGCTTGCGACGTTGTACCACCAAATCGTCTCTGGTCAGTCTCCTGTTGGCGTTGACTTCGGGTACGAATATCCTCCGTGTCATCTTTAGGTAAAATCGGCATGATTAAATCCCACTTCTGACACCAATTGTTACGAACTTGGGGTTCAAGACAATTAAAAACTGCCGAGTGAATTACCAAAATTGACACTTTAATTGCACAACACTAATTACAACTTAAAACCACACTAATAACAAACACAATTGTACTACAGATCACTTTAGTTCGCAGTTGTATCGCTTCGAAGTATTCGCTTGTATCGCCAATTCAATACTGCCTCGGTCGTGGTCTATACCGGCCTTATATAGCGCCTCCGATACTTTCCAGAACCTTCTACTGTGGAAACATCTAGAATGTTCGAGTACATATCGGTCCCGAAATTTCTAGAAGGATCTTGACTCTCCTAGTTCTGCTACTCGATACTAGAGGGCGCTAGTGGTAACTAGTGTTGCCATGTATAAGACATTAATAGTGGCGCGCAACAATATTAATAGGCAATTTTCAATATACCATTTAATTACCTAAAGCTTTTCTAAAAATTTGTCGTGGGGCATGTTATACGAGTTGGTTGGTTGATGGCTAGTTTTAATTTGATATGCTTGTTAATGTGAGGAGTAAAGTGGCTATTATAGTAACGAGTAACGATAGATTGTATGATAGTCTGGCGGTTTGAGTCCTTGATGTGTATTTATTTCCGACTGTTCTCGTGATTCGTGTCTCTGTTTTCTTTATATATTTGTTTTCTTACTTTCAGGAATAAAACCTACCTGTATTATTTCCGACACAGACGATGAATTGAAGCATTTGAAAAAAAACTTAAGGAGAAATGTGAACTGACTGAAGACACGGAAAAAAAATGAATGTAATGAATGTCTATTGCACTACAACGATGTTGACGACAGAAATCATACTTTTTTCTCAACTGATTGAACAAGAACTAAGGAATATTCAACCATGCATCAAGGACTAGGTGTTACATCGATATACTTGAGTATTTACAGTCAGCAATAGGAATGCATAATAAAGATTTAGAGAAATCATAATCTAAATAACCACAAAAAGTGAGGGTGTTCTCTTTTTAAAATAATGAACCAAAAGTAATTTCAAGTGTGATTATTAAATAGTTAGTTACATTAGTATGTTCCTATGTTTTCTTAAAAATAAAAGTAATAAGATAAATTTAAAAAAATCTTTTATTTTATAACTGATAATTTAACATAACATAAAACTGGTTCTTTTATCAACTCTAGATAATTATTATTATAGACATCTCTTCACATTGGCGCAGAGTTCAAGCATCGCGTCGCGCCCTGATTTTTACGATAGTTGGACGTGTTCGGTATCTGACACGTCATTGTGTTGAAACCGCTCAACATTAACCAAGACACGCGGAGGATCGCGTCTACCCGCGAATCCATATTTTCATTACACAATTTTGTTTCTTAATAATGGGAAAATAGAGATGAATATGCTATAGGCGAAAAACTAGACTCGAAAAGCTTCGACTCTGCCCCGGTAAGTATAAATCCTGTGCAAACTGACACGACATAGTATCGCAACAAAAAAGTTTCTTTCATGTATCGATCAAAATTTAAATGAAACTGTTCTGTTGCGACTGTTTGCGCGGGCCTTAATCCGACGTAGGCCCCGATTAACAAAATATTATAATTTATAGACTTATTTTTTTTCAATTTTTATCAAATATATCCTAAAAACTACACAGCAATTTGCAAAAAACGTAATTTTGAATTTGGCGCCAAACTTGACAAACAATTTTTTATATAAGTTTACTTAGATACTACATCTTGATATTCATTCTATCCAGATGTAGTATCTAAGTAAAATTACATATAATCAAAATGCATCTGCATTTTGATTCGTAATCGAGGATAGATGTAGATGTCTATGAGCCACAGCAACCACTTAACATTAGGTGGACTGTGTGCTCGTTTGTCACCCTTATCCTATAAAAAAAACACTAATATATTACAACTATTTAGACACACAACAAACAAATACAAATAATAATAATAGTCAAACAATCTTTAATAGTCATTTATTTCAGACTTTTACCCATTTCAAATATTGCTAAATGTTAAAAACAAAATGAAAATATAATTATAAGGATACAATAAATAAAATAAATAATTAAAAGACAATTCAACTGAAATCATAGATTAATACTAAAATTGCCCCCAAAAGGGGGTTCGTACTATCTATTTACAGTTATTGTCGCGATGCACGGCACGCCAATATTTTAGTATGGGTTTCTGTGGGCACTCGTAGCACACCCTGAGGATCTCGTCTTGGAATCACGGATGTGGGACCAAAAAGCTGCAACCCGAGATCTAATAACGGCGAAGTAATCAGGCACCCCGGCGTCGGCAAACATGCTCGACGCACTGCAGTATTTAGGCAGTTTCATCAGAATGCGGTATGCATTATTATACTGCACTCTAATGCTGCTACGTGCATTTTTGGTGCTGTCCAACCAAAGCTGACAAGTATAGAAGCATTGACAATATGCTCTAAACAGGGTCAGCCTTGCCTTAGGACTACACCGCGCAAACCGGCGTGAGAGCATATTACACCGAACAGCCAGAGCCCTCCTTCACGTTCTATATCGAGGTTATCACGCAAATCCTCAGTCAGGATATGTCCCAGGTACCTTAATAGATCCACTCTTGCAATAGCTTCACCGTCCAGAAATACTAACGGAATCCTCTCCGGGCGTCTGTCCGATCGTAACACCATCATCTGCGTTTTATTAACATTATACTTCAGGCCATAATCCCGCGCATAATGCTCGCATATGGCTCTCTAAGTCCCTTGATTGATGGACTCAGTAGCACCATGTCGTAAGCACAGCTTCTCAGCTAATCTCTTATTCAGACAAATTGTACCTATGTGACAACCAATTTTTGTACTTCTAAGTTCCTCAATCAGGTTGTTTACGTATAAGCTAAAGAGGTCCGGAGAGGTCAGCCCACCTTGACGTACGCCACACTCTAATAAATAATTATTAGAGATGGCATCGCCCCATTTCACAAAGTTTGTCTGGTGCCCGTACCAGTATCTCAACAGATCCACAGTCTTTCTGGGTACATTTGATGATATTAGTTTTGACATAGTCGCTGATAGTTAACTAGATCAAAGGCACGACTAAGGTCTAAAAAGCAAGCATACACAGATGTACCTCTGTTTATGTAGTAGTTAACTGTGGATT
Source organism: Parnassius orleans (assembly GCA_029286625.1). Lineage (NCBI taxonomy): Eukaryota > Metazoa > Arthropoda > Insecta > Lepidoptera > Papilionidae > Parnassius > Parnassius orleans. Next base: position 162,681 of record JAGSMP010000490.1, on the reverse strand, counting down.
TAAGACTGAAGATTGCAGAATCCGTTGAAAGTCCGAGAAATAGGTACGTATGATTTAAAAACTATAATTTTATCAATACGAACACGAGCTAGTGGCACGCGCGTTGATATGCAGCAGAAGATCCAACAATACAAATGTGATGGTTTTACAAATTCTCCTCTCCTCACACTGCGCCGCGCACCGCATGCCGCATCGCGCCGTCCACCCGACCGCACCTCAAACAAGTTTGGACTCGCTTTCGCTTTGCTTAGGAACCGGTAAAATAAAGGTCCTTAACCTCCTGAGGACGAGACATAAGAATTTCATTATTCTTAAACAATTGATAATTTTTCGAACTCTTATATCGTCGCTCACATTACTAACAATCCTATCTCAGTATTGTTAATTATTCACAAGCGTTTTTTAATTCTGACATTTATATCTTGGGTTAAATCTTCGTGCCTCATAAATTCTAAATTTTTATCGACATTGGTTCTTATAATGTACTGACTGTACTTTAATTAGTTTGCAGATGACACAAATGTTTGCTAGTCGCCGATAAAGATCCTGATATAGCATGTGACCTGTTACAGTCTGACTTTAATATGCTTGCAAAATGGTGTCATGATGCCGGATTGGTTCTGAACTCCACTAACCAAGCTGTTACACATAAAGTCTCCTTATATCAAGTGTATTTTATCCAAGCACATTGTTGCTCACAATCATAGTTGCCTTCACTCGTCTTGTAAAAACAATTGTAATTTCTCCTCTATAGACTCGTCAATACCCAGACATATCTCGGAATGCAGATCAAGTTTACTTGGCATAACCACATCAAGTATGTTTGTAACAAGCTAAGACAATTCTTAGCTAATATTATAATACTGAAGAACAGAATTCCGTTCCCAGTTAAGATGATGTTATATAACTCTCTGGCAGAATCTTATATACAGTATGGTTTAGGTAGCTATGGTCGTACATTTAATACTTATTTAAACAAAATATATAACAGATAAGAATCCTTAAAAACATTGTAACAGACAAAATTCGACGTCAATTTCATGATGACGATAGTATGCTCTTTAAGCACTGCAATATACTACCAGTTCATACGCAAGTCAAATATTTACTTTTAAAAAAACACTTTTTTAATGATGACTTAAAATTAGAAATCAAGCACTCCGTGTGTACGCGCGCCGTAAGCAGCCGCAAGCTGCAGACGACGAAACAATATGTACGGGGAACGAACGGCAAGTTACATTGTTCCACGACTTATAAACAACCTACCCCCAGAATTCCGCGATAACTTAAATATAAAAAACATTAAAAAAAAACTTAAAATGTACTTTTTGGGTAATTCATAAAAAAAATGTTACTACTTAAAACAGCGTATATGCGTTTGCTCAGGTCCTAATCAGGCTGTAATGTTTTCTTTTTACAAACTAAATTAATTATACTTTAATATAACGTCGACTCAGGTCGTGTCATCACAAACCTTAGTGGTTTTCTGTATGCGACTTTTTAGGATAGTTTTTTTGTAATGCTTTGTAATATGGTAAATAAATAAAAAAAAATTGATGTTATTACTATTTACCTATTTGCATTATAAATACTCTATATATCTTAATCAAAACAGATACGACACTGTGATAACTTTGTTTTTTCTATATGTGCAGTTTGTGCCCACTTACGACTTTATGGATTGGATAATTGTTAAAATAAAAACGCAAGATAATTGTTTTTATGTTATTATATTAGCAAAATATATTTAAAAAGAAACAAACAAGATAATCAACCCTTCTACTTTAGTAATTATCAAAACAAAATCAAATTCCTTATTAAAAATAACATTATAATAGGTAATTATTTTGAATTTACAATCACAGCAACTGAATAAGACTTAATTATTTATACTTAAAACTTAAGCTTTAATAACAATTTTAAAATCCTAATAATTATCACAGTCTTACTTTGAGATCGCTATAGGTAATTGAGTATCATTATGACAAGTCTTATCTTTATATAATTTCTAATATAAATTTCAAAATCACAATAGAAGATACATAGATCAACTAGATAACATAATGTTTATTAAAGTTAAGTATATTTTTAATGCGGCAGAGAACGATAAAATTCAATGAATTCTGGTAAGTGGTAACCTAATCACTGGTATGTCACCAACAGTCAATGACATTAAATCGTTATATTTATCTTGAGAAATTTTTCCTGGCGTTAGATTAAGTGGTGAAATCTCTGAGTGAAATTATTCAGACACTTGCCTTTTTAATGTTAACGAACGAAAAGTCACAGCAGTGTGGTCGTTTTAAAAAAATATTTTATTGCCATCAGTGTTATAAAAAGAGAATTCCATAATTTCTCTCCAGTCTACCATTTCACCGCCATCATCTTTTCGACCAGAAAGAAGACGCAAATTTTGTGATAATATCTAGAAATCTATAAAGTCTAAATAGCTTAAAGCATGTACTTTATACGATCGTCGTCTTCGTGCCAATTTTATAATAGGAATTAATTGAGAAGGGGAAAAAATGTCACCACTTTTTTAATTGCATAGCCTATAGCGCTGTGGGCAGAGTCGCCTTCATTTTAGCTATGGCATGGCACAGATATACTTAATATAATTTCTTCAATAGAAACGGCATTTTTTACGACGTAAAGAAGGGTAAATGCCACAATGAAGTTTTTATTTTGACCACTGCAGCCAGCTGCAAATAAATATACTTTCTTAACTCCTTTTTCATCTAAACTTTTTAAGAAAAGATGTAAAGCAGTAGAAATTTCAGATGCCCCTCTCCTACTTTGTCCTTCATGCCACGTGTAGCAAAAACAGTCATGGGTAACCATCTCGTATAATTTAGTAAAATTGTATACTGATAACCGTCTCTTGTAAAAGCACAACACTCTCATTACTTAAAGGTAAATTTATAACTTGCTGCAAGTCAAAAGTAGCACAAGCAATTGTTGATGGATTTTTTAGAGCTTCTTCTTTTTTTCTCTCTGATGTTTTTACTTGAAATGACTGCTTTTGTTAGATATGAGTTGTATACTTTTCCTGTAAATTGGCTTCGATGACATCAGATCCCTCGTGATATGTTGAGCATACGCTGCACTGGTCCTTCTTAGGTCGATGGAAAGAAATTATTTGATTTAAATATTTTTCTGTACAGAGAAAGACTGGGTTTCGGTTCATCTTGCAAAACTTCAAATAGCATTTGGTGCATTTTCTTTATAGTCAAGTCTGAATGCAAATTTTCGCGAGTAGTAGAAGCTCGACAGTAATGAGACTTCTCTTGGATAGCGTTTTAGATGTTCTTCAACCAATATTTTAACACGTTCATCTTTTTCAATATTTGCTGGTTTGCGTCCTCCACGTTTATCTTTCTCCTATACCCCGGTTGGCAACAACTTTTCTATGGCTGTTCTAACTGTTCTCTCCCCAATACCCAAAGTATTCAAAAAAAATGTCTACAAACCTTCTTCTTCTCGCAATTGTGATGTATATAATATAATATAGTATTCTGTCTTCTGGATTCAGGTCCAACTGTCTTTTGCTTAGTGTTCACCTTTTCAACATGGCGTACAATAAATTATCTTTGTGCTTGGAGACTTCCTAGAGTCCAGAATGAGATATCAAAGTGATTCCAACATAACAAAATTGAGCATCTGAAGCATGCACTGAAAACTTCTTCATTGCAGTTGTTTGCTTCTCATGTCTGAACTACATAATATTTATTTAATTCTTCTTTGACGTTAAAATCTTAGTTTGCATCTGTTGCATTGCTAGATGTGATTGGGTTGTTATAATTAGAATTCAGGAGTAAACCGTGTTAGTTAGTAAACTCACGGAGCAAATAGTTTAGTCACTTGAAAAAGCAGCGTACGGCAGGGAAACCGAAAACGTGGCGTAATTACCCCGCAACCCCATCTCACATAATGAAACTACCACACTGATACTATGTTTGATAGCTAACGTAATAAAGTCGTATTTTATTGTCAAAGCATAGGTAGGTAAGTATCCCATCTCGAATGTTATGACGAGTAAATCATAATATAAAATTCCACTAAAAGTCCTATATGAAATAGGATATCGTTTACAAGTCAACTTCTCGAATTTGATTTTGACTAAGAGTTCTAAATGAGTTACGTTATTTAGTAATATTTATTTATGTGTAATTATTAGATATGCTGTCAAAACGTATATCAACATCTCGTGATCCAAATATAGTAGAGAAACGACGATTAGTGGGAACCATAGAGAATAACGTGCAGAAAAACGTAGTGGTCCTATCTCAAATCAGCTAAAACATGAGATGCGACGGTTAGTCATGCGAGCGACGATATGACCCAGGACCATGAGAATAATAAATTAAAAAATCTCTTATTATTAATATATTGGTTAATCGACATGTCAAATGTGGAACGTTAAGTCTGTACTTATAACGTCGATGTGGCATATTTGGTACATTCGTGCTTTAGTTCATGACACTTGGTTCGGTAAATCGTAAAATAAAATTTCGTTCATTAAGAAAAAATATGTTTTAACAACAATAAAAGATTCCTCTGGTGTTGTAGTTGTTCATGGGCGGCGGTAGTCACTTACCATCAGGTGAACCGCTTGCTCGTTTGCCTCCTCTCCTATAAAAAAAATAACCTCTTTAATATTATTAATTAAAATTTTATTCATCACATTAAAAAAAGGAACTTCTGAGGTAATTCTGAGATCCATCTCAATATTTTTAACAAAAATTAAGAAATTTTTCTACTACATTTCATGTCCATGGAATGTAGCAAAACAATTTCTTAGCTTTGTCAAACAAAGGTACTCGTATATATTACAATTATTGCAAATAACGTCAGTCTTAAGACCATATGCATTATTTCGACATCGTTCTCTTTTAGCTACTATCTTTGGTATATGATCAGCCCTATTTATTCTTTTGTACATTGTCGGCAGCGGTGTAACAGGAACACTCATCTTCAAGTGTTGGATTTTTAGTATGCCTTCCTCTTCGTCAAGAATCAAGAAGGTTCTTGTGGAGGCAGTACGTTTTCCTCGATCAAAGTCGTAATTTATACTCACGTAGTTGGGAAATTATGTGAGATGGCATATTTTTCTTTATTTAGACCCCTCGGAAAAGAAGCAATGCATTTACAACAATGATGTCAATCATGTGACATATAAACCTTATAGTCCATTTTCGGGTACGAAATCTTGATGGACAAACAGAGATCATTCGATCTGCAAGATCGACACCACCCATATTCTGATTATATTCTTTTATCATTTCTGGTCTTGACACATGTATAGAACGTTTGTGCCGTTTATCCCATCGTTTGTATATATCTGTTTTACTGTTTGCATAACATGTAGATATCATCACTACAGGTATATTATCTAGCCATCTTCTGATAGCAATTTGATTATTGTTTAGACAAGCAACTTCAGATGCGCCACGATTTTTTTTTATGAAACAATTGTCAGGTGCCAATGATATATGTCTTTGAAAACGATTTTTCATAATAGTTCCTGTTGCGTAGAATCCTCTAGTTAGTAATTCTTCTATCAGCTTAATAGAAGATAATTATCTGTCAAAAAAAAGATAGTGTCCAGGAACCAATGATTCCGTCATTTTCAGAACAGCAGCTTATCCTAAGCTGAAACCTTGTTCTCTGTAGCTTCTAAATGTTATCTCACCTTCATATACTGTCATATCACAAATAAGGCCACATGGATTCGCGAGAACAAATATTTTTAAACCGACGGAATTAGGTTTATTAGGACAGTATTGGCTAATACCGCAATGTACCGAAAAAGGCACAATCATCTCATAAATTGATAGCTTTTCTGCCTTTTCCTGAATGTGACAACCCTTGACAATGCGATCAAAAAGTCGTCTTACCTTCCATATGCCGTCTTGAGCCCGCTGTACTTCTGTTATATCATCGTAATATCTTTAAACATGTACGTATTAGGAAAAATCTATCTCGAGTCATCGAATTAGCAATTAGTGGAATACGCCATGAGCTTTCCCAGAACATTTTTATTCGCGGATAATTTATGCTCGACATGACCATATTTATCCCAATAAATACTTATAGCTCACGAACCGTTAAATCTTTATTTTTTTGGGTAAGTAAAATAGAAGTTTAATTTGTGGCCCTAATCATTTGATCAAAAATGTCATCATCTAAATAATCATCTAAAAACTGAAACCATTCCCATCCTTCTAATTCTCTATGAATATAATTTGGACTTTGCAAATGTGTCACAAATGATTCTTCAGATTCACGTGTTTCTTGTACCCTTACTACTCTGCCTCTTGTCCCTCTGCTGTTTCTTGCTCGTCCTCTTATTAGTCTTCTTGAAACCCGCTTTGTAGCTCTACGTTCTGTGATACTACTGGCAATGGACAGTGCTGGAGATTGTGAGTGGTCAAAATGATCAGATAATATATCATCTTCATTGTCTGAATCAGAACTACTGGATACAACCTTTCTTTTTTTATATTCTACTAGGCCAGTGCTTGTCTACGATCCCACCTGATGGTAAGTGGTGATGTAGCATAAGATGGTGAAGCGCACTAACTTAACAAAAGCCTATTCACTCTTGCCTTGAAGACACCCACTCAGTTATCGGATGGAAAGACAGATGCTGGCAACTTATTCCACTCCTTTGCTGTACGCATGATGAACGACGTAGCGTACCGTTTCGTTCTAATGCGTGGTAAGTCAACAAAGAAAGGGTGGAGACTGGCCGAACGTCTGGTTGTCCGATGGTGGAAGGGAGAGGGAGGAATTAAATTGTGCAATTCCTGCGCACAATCTCCTAAATGCATCCTGTAGAAAACCGAAAGGCTAGCCAGCCTTTCAGTTTTCTATACTTTTATTTTTTACTTTCACTTTTATTTATTTTTTACTTTGTGTTTGTGTTCGAGGCTGGTAAGATTGGTTTTAACCAAATTCTGGTCACCAATAAGCCACTTAGCACGCCTTTCCATCGAGTCCAAAGCTGCTAGGTAGCATTTTGCAGCACCAGCCTATATATGGCAGCAATAATCCATGCACGACCGGACTTGCGCTTTATATAAAGTAAGCAGCTGTCCCGACGTGAAGTATCGCCGCACCTTTGCAAGGACTTCCAGCTTTCTTGCTGCTGCTTTGGCCTTGGACTCAATGAACCACCCGAAGTTCAGATTTGAGGATATCTCAAACCCTAACAACTGAAGGCGGTCGGTATATTCCAGTGATACATTTCGGAAAGATGGAGCCAACGTGAGCTGGCTCCTTTTTGCAGTGAAGAGACACGCTTGTGTTTTGGAGGCGTTGAATTTCACAAGATTGGCATCGCCCCATTCGGAGATTGTCAGTAGTGTGAGATTCACACTCTACCATAGGTTCTCTTTCGGACTGGATTTGATCCCGACTGGCCCGAGGACTTGGTTGGTATCTCTCAACTGTGCAATCGTCTGCATACCCATAGATACCGGACATAAGCAGATCATTAATATGCAGCAGGAAGAGAGTTGCGGAGAGAACGAACCCCTGAGGAACATCGACGTTAGTCGCCATAGGATCGAATGAGCAGCCATCGACGACAACCCGTAGAGACCGTTCACTCAGAAAGTCCATTCAACCAGACCAGGGGATAAGCCGTACGCTGGAAGCTTACCCAGAAGGCTAGTGTGCCAAACTCTGTCAAAGGCCTTCGAGACATCAAGAAACAGCAAGCGCTTCCCCACTGTTCTCGAGTGCCTTGCCCCGCCGTGTGTGGCATACGCTAGAAGGTCCCCAGCTGACCGATTTCGGCGAAACCCATATTGCCGGTCACTAAGGAGGTCATTCTGTTCTAGGTATGCCATTAAGCGGGCGTTTAATATACGCTCCATAATCTTGCAGAGTATGGAGTAATTAGATGGCCGATAATTGGCAGGGTCGGCACGGCTGCCTTTTTGGAACAAGCTGCACGTTGGCCAGCTTCAGGATTTTGGTACTATTCCAGTCCTAAATGAGAGGCGGAACATGCGTGTCAGCACAGGAGACAACTCAGGTGCACAGCCTTTAGAACTATAGCTGGTATACTATCTGGTCCACTAGCTTTGTTCGTCTAGACACCAGGTTTAAGAACCTCCTTATTTGTTATACGAACCTCCGACATAGAGGTCCCGCAAGGTAATTGGGTGGAACGTTGTTGCCACTGTCCAGACGTGAATATTAGGCAAAGAGACGCGAAAAGGTCCTTTCTCTTTAGCCGTATGCGCCAGTGTGCTATCCGGTTTTACCAGCGGAGGCAGTTTAGGCCGACAGTTTGTCTCGACCGCTTTGGCGGTCTCTCGCCAAAGTGTTTAATGCGATCGAGACTAACTTTCCGTAATGCTATTTTGTAGGACTTGGCTGCCTGGTTGAAAGTTCTCTTCTTGGAGCTAATATCCGGAGCTTTGCGGTTTCGAGCGTCAACCCAGGATAGGTACGCTAAATGCTTGCGCTTTTCAGCTTGGGCGCATTCAGCGTTAAACCATGGGCAAGCTTTGCTATCGGTGGGAGCGTCAGAGAAGGGGATGAAATACTCCAAAGCTTGACGCAACACATCCGTTATCGCATCCGCGCAGCTCGACGGATCCGCAGAAGAGAAACAGACCTCCCGCCAAGGATAAGATGCAAAAAAGTTTCGCATCTCATCCCAATCAGCTGACTTATACCGCCATATTCGTCGAACACCTTGGGACTCGTATTCAGGTGGAGAATATGACGATACAGATTTCACCAGACAGTGGTCAGATGTACACAAAGGGGAGGTAACCTGTACTTCATACCTGTCTGGTTCGGTAGTCAGCAGAAGGTCCAAGCAATTTGCTGTGTGACCGTCTACATCGGGTACCCTAGTCGCTTCCTTTACCAGCTGAAAAAGACCTAGCGTCAAAGCAAAATTCCACGCTTCTCTTCCAGCATGGTCGGTCTTCTGGTATGGGAACAGCCAGTCTTGGTGACAAGCGTTAAAGTCCCCCAGAAAGACCAACTGTGCAGTAGGATACCGATTTTAGGCCACGTCAGCAGTCTCACTAAGATGATCAAATAATCGTGTTGTCTCCTGGTCACCGCTGTGCGATCGATAGACACAGGCATAAAGGATTTTATCGACCTTACCTGTATCTACCATCCGGTACCGGTACCTGTATCTACCATCACCCAGATTGTCGAAAAAGTGGGGTCTTCAGGGTGACAGAGACGCAGGAAGCATACACACGTACTATATACTGCAACCGCTGTTTAACACTACTTTTCTTTTTAATTGACATATTAAGTGTTGAGAGTGAATAAGGATGGAGAATGGCAGTTGAACGTGGCGTTGCATAAGCAACCAAACGATACTGTCATAGTTACTGTGCCCATGAGAACTTGATCTGGAGACTGCGGGGACGCCCGAACCCCCCCAGAGATCGCCAGCGGGTCCTTTCGCCCGGTCGCTAACCGGCACTATGGAGCCACCTTGGGATTTTTCGCTAGTTGGCGAGGCAGCCTTTCATGAGTAGCTAATTCACTAATTGGGCCCCCAACTACCTGCGATCGGCCAGCGGAAAACCGTGCTTCGGATCCCGCTACCCTCCACGGCCAAGCACCCGACACAGCAACAACTGACGCTTTTTGTACCCGGTTTACATACACAACGCTACTGTTCAGACCCATTCTCCATATAGCTTCACCAAACATCATGCCGGAACACGACAACGTCATTTGGCGACAAGACTTTGCATTGGTGGGTGGTAACCGAAAAGCCAGCGAACGAAACCTACCACCGGAATTGGTGCTGCTCGTTTAGCACTACCCGGGGGACACGTGTAGGGTGTCAGATTTCAAGTATTTCCTACGGACGCGAGCAGCCTCTTCCCCCAAATCACATATCAACCTATTTTATCGATTTCTCTCTAAGAATGGGTGATATGATGGATCGTTATCCGAATCAGCACTTAAATCTCCATCTGATGAATTCAAAAATGCAAAACTTAAAAAATTTGACTTTCATTCATAGCTGTAAAAACACATTTGCTATACGGAACGAAGGAGTCAAATTGGGAACATCGATAATAATAATTAGGGCCGAATGTTCCATTGGCGGAACATCGACGAAAAACGCCAGGTTATTTATTATTTTTCCTTTTGCATCAAATAGAATTTCAATATTATTCGTTTATTGAGTCATTTTTCAAATAAGTAATTACAATTGATAATACTATTAAGGATTAACTGATATTAACAGATTTTTTATTTTTTTTATAGGAGAGGGGGCAAACGAGCATGCGACTCACCTGATGGTAAGTGACTACCACCGCCCATGAACAACTGCAACACCAGGGGTGCAGATGCGTTGCCGGCCTTTTAGAAGGTAGGCTCTTTTCTTGAAGGCCCCTAAGTCGTATCGGTCCGGAATAATCGCTGGTGGTAATCGATTCCAAGGAAGTTGTGCGAGGAAAACTTCTTCTAAATCCTTGCAGTGGTGGACCGAATTATCCAGATGGTATAGATGGTATCTCGAGTTATGTCGCGATGTGCGATGGTGAAATTGAGCGGCTGGAATTTGTCAGAACAATTCCTCAGAGCACTCCCCGTGATAGATGCGATAAAATACGCAAAGAGATGCAACATCTCTACGCAGTGCCAGTGAGTCCAGCCGATCGGAAAGAACTCGGTCGTCGACGATTCGAGCCGCTCTGCGCTGGATGCGATCAAGTGGAAGGAGCTGGCACTGGGGAGCCTGCGAGATGGGAACATTATTCCATGTGGGGCCGAACCTGCGCCTTGTAAAATTGCAAGCGGTGTGCCGGCATGAAATACTGTCCCGCTCTGCTGAGCACGCCAAGCTTTTTAGAAGCCAATTTGGCCTTCTCTTCCAAGTGACCACGAAACTGCACTTCACTCGATATGTCGACACCGAGGATTCCGATACTGGCTGAAGGCAAGAAGAGTGCCTTGAAACTGAGGAGATACGACAAAGGGGTTCTTTTTAGCGGTAAACGCGCAAACTTTTGTGTCTTCTGCCGCTAGTGTCCCCACGGTCAACATCGCCTCCGTAGTAAATTTAATAAAAAAATAGAAGTGCATCAAATTTACACAGTAAACTAACTTAAAACTATAGGTGTATCGAAGATAAAGTGCCACAAATGTTATTTAGGTGAAAACGTTAAAAATAAATGTGCTTATGTGAATTTTTCATTGCGTGTATAAACAGAAAGAAAAATCGACAATATAAGAGTGAGTGCATGAACAATGGACAATAATATAAATAAAAACGGATATACTTCATTTTGACTCGGTGAGTGACTATGTAAAAGACAACATAAATGAATTTTCTAATTATTCGGTCGTTATAGTTTCAAACTTGATATGTAAATAAAGATCAGCTGGTGAATCATCATAACATTCATATCTAATCTCATTCCCGTGTACAACTACTCATCACTAGACGTCGCTACCTTCCATATACACAATTGCATTCATGAGCGCCATCTAGTTAATTATTGAAGAAAGTGATTCACGTTTATGGACATTTAGAAGAACGTCATAAGTAATATGTCTATTCATCACTAGATGCCGCTGCTCTCCATACAAGAAATACCCTGAATAAGCGTCATCTGTCTGTCGGTAGTGTTACTGGAAATAGTTTTGGGAAACTCCGCTAGGGTTAATAGAAACCAGACCATTCAGCTCCTGAAACAGTAACGACATCCATTAATCTATTACTGAATTAAAGGCATTGTATAGATTGACATTGATAAAATGACAAAACCCAACTTAAAAAGTACAAGCAATGATCGTAAGATGGCACTACAAGTTACATGTTCCAAATGTAAGCGCAAGGTTGACCCAAAAAATACAATGTTATGCTCGCTATGCCAGAACAACTTCGAATTTGATTGCGTCGGATACTCGGAGAGACTATACCGTTTAAAGCCGGGTCCAGACATGTATCATTTGCCCGATCCTATCACCGTATCCGATCACCGTACCGTATCTGCGTATTGTATCAAGCCCCGTATCAAGTTGTGGACGCCTCCGATTTGCTCCGTATCCGTATCTTCACAATAGTCATGATCGCGTATCAAATTGCCCAGTTCAGTTTCTACTCTCGATCAAACATGTCGTCGCAGTTGGTTGAAGTGTACGAGAATTTAGCAATTTCATGTGCCTGTTTTATTGTCATTCACAATATTCTAATCTCAAAACCAAAACAGAGACGGTGGTGGCAAACGGAATTATTTAGAAACAGAAACAGACTTGGAGGAAGAGCTTTGATGAGAGACCTAAGATTTCAACACATAAGTGGTAAATACAAAAACTTCACGCGTATGGCACCTAATGACTTCGAATATTTGATAAATTTGATTGGCCACAAAATTAAAAAAAAACGAATACTACATACAGGAAAGCAATTTCTGTTGAAGAAAGATTAAGTATCACTTTGAGATTTTTAGCCAGCGGAGATTCCTATACAAGCCTACAATATTTAATCAGTTTCTAAGCAATCGATAAGTGTTATAGTTCCAGAGACCTGTCAAGCTATCGTGGAGGCATTAAAAGACAACATCAAGGTAGGATATTTTTTGTTATAGAAACAATAATTGATCCATGACATCAATTATTAGTAATAAACAATCCATGACAACAATTATTAGTAATAAACAATAAACAATAATTGTTTATTACTAATAATTGATGTCATGGATCAAATCACGAAAAGAATCTTCGGAATCCATCGACGAATCATCCACTTGAGTCACTGGAGAATGTACTTGATTTTCAGTCATGTACGGGGCTAAACTTAGTGCTCTGTTTGAATAAGAAGAATTTACAGACATTTGAGGAGGTGTAGTCTCAGCCATGGGATATGTAGATGCCGGAGTGGAGTACCGCGCTGATATTCATATTGTCCACAATCAACGTTATATAGGATGTTGTTTATTTGATGTTCCACAGTCATGTAGGTTTGCTTGAAATTAGGGTCCGTTCACACAGACCGGCTCGGAGAGCATCGGCCTGCTTTCTTTTCACACAGACCGGGTCGTATACGCTTGGAATTGGCCAGAGCGGAGCCGCCAACTATTTCATCGACCGGCTGGAAGAGATCTGAAAGCAGGTGCGGTTGGATGTGCTCGGAGCCGGTCGGATGCGCTCGGGTCGGGTGGATACACTACAAAGGCAGTGCCAGTATTCCGCGCAGTCTAAGTTTTGTTTTCGTGTGTTAACGTGTGCTTTTCGAAACATGGATTTAGATAGCTCCGACGAAGAAATATATTTGTTAGCAAGATTACTTGAAATAGAACATAAACGTAAGCGCAAGCGGAAACAAATATGGGTAAAACATATTTGGAAAAACAGACTAATCCATGGGGAGTTTCACACCATTTTCGAGGAATTGAAGAGAGATAGCCTAAAATTTTATGAGTATTATCGTATGGAATATTGGCAATTTTTGAAATTGACAGATTTAGAGTACATATAACAAAAGACTACAAATTATCGTTGCACCATTACAGCCGAAGAAAGGTTAACGGTAACTTTAAGGTAAATAAAAAACAATTATTTATACTAATCATGTTATTTAGATCACAAAATCACAGCCCTCCATTTATTAAGCATTGTTTACGTTAATGAAATGTAAATTACTTATACTAATCATGTTAAATAACACAAACATCTAAATAGATCACAAAATCACAGCCCTCCATTTATTAAGCATTATTTACGTTAATGAAATGTAATTAAATAGTACAGATTTGTGTGTGTTTAATTATTATTATTATAATTATTATTGTTTTGATTGTTTATTATTTTGTATTTTGTGTGCTGGTATTGTACCCGTAAGTAGTCTGATCTGGATAGTTTTGAGGAATATAGGTTTCGTTTGACACTAGGTAAGTAGATTGATTAGTCGATGGCGGTGAATTTATAGACAAAGAATAATTCAAATCTGTACTATTTTCATACAGACTTAATTCAGCTTCATTAACAATGTTAAACACGCGCCTTTTAATTCGTGCTTGGACTTCTTTGGGAATGTTTCACTGTATCTGACATAGACAAAAAAAAAATTACGTAATGCCTTGTCACGGGGTGTAGTATTTTTTTTTTCTTCAAGATACTCTTCGAAAATGTAACATCTTTGCTTAAGCGTGGTCTCTTTTCGAGCCAGAAGTACTTGCAAGCGATTCAACTTCAGAATGGTCAGAACGTTTAGATGATGTCGATGGTGGTGGTATTGGTGTGCCAGGCTCTGAATCATCCGATGATAATGTTACATTAGATATTTGGTTTCGATTGCGAAAAATGGTATTATAAAAGAAAGTTCTTTTCAAATTTTATCAATTTGGACGTAGTTGCACCATCGCCACTCTTGCCTTTTCGGTTATAATAGGCTTTTCTGAAGTTATCTCGCAGTTTCTTCCAACGATCCTGGCACTGCGTCACTGGAAAGAACAGAAATGAAAATTAATAACATAACTCTTTTTTATTTTATAGTTCGTTTTGGTGACGATCTTATATTTCTATTTTGTGTGTTTGTTTTATTTTTACAGATTCCTCATCACTGGTTGCAGTTTCAAAAACTTGTCATTTAATTTTCGATGGAATTTCTACAGTTCATTCAATTATTCATGAGACAATCAGAGTAATTTGTGATGTTTTGATGCCCATAGTTATGCAGATGCCAGATGAAGAAATGTGGGAAAAGGTTTCCGTGATTTCTTTAATATTTGGAATTTTCCTAACTGTTTGGGCGCTATAGACGGAAAGCATGTCAATATACAGGCACCAGATAATAGTGGAAGCTTATACTATAATTATAAAACTTTTCAGTACAGTGTTACTAGCTGTGGTCGACGCGAAATACAGTTTTTAATTGTTGATGTCGGATCATATGGTAAAATAGCGACGGCGGAATTTTACAGAATTCAAAATTTTGGAAAAAACTCAACACCAATAAGTTAAACTGCCCCAAATAAACCTCTACCTAGTACCACTGAAAGCTTACCACATGTTTTTATAGGAGGAGGCATTTCCTTTGAGCAATAATATATTGCGGCCGTATCCAGAGAACAAGCAAGAACAGAATTATCAAAAAAAGTATTTAATCTGCGTTTAAGCAGGGCAAGAAAAGTCGTAGAATGTGCATTTGGAATGCTAACTCAAAGATTTGAAATTTATCAAAAACGAATGAAAATTCAGCCGAAGTACTGTGATTTAATTATATTAGCAACTACATGTTTACATAATTTTTTAATAGAAAATCGGACGCCAGGACAAGAGAATGAATTTCACAGCAATATAAATTTATTAACAGCAATAACAGACAATAATAATGAAAACAGTTCTAATAGCGACGCAGTTCTAACCACAAGGAATAAATTTAAGGATTATTTTTCATCAAGTGGTGCTTTAGATTGGCAAGATCAAGTGGCTACGCAGGTTTTAAGTTATATTTAATAAAAATGTCACTACATAAGTATATTCTAACGATCAGATACTCAAACGAGTTTTAAAGTAAGGGCGCATTTAAACTCATGTTATTCCTATTTTGACTTTGAATCTAACACGTCGCAGTTTAAAAGCCCTTGCTAAAATTCGTTTGAGTATCTGGGGTAGGTGTAAAACAATGAAAACCTTACTTACCACTTATTCCGAGACATTTGCTAATTTCCTCCCATGCATTGTCTTTCATTATCCGATCGCTATGATGGCTTGGTTATGTCAAATAAACACTCATATTTTGACACGAGTATTATTAATTTTCATCATTCATCTTTTCGTACAAGTACGCATATACGTTCAAATGTTGCTATCAAAATGGCGGTCAGCGCGGCCGCAGCGGGCACGCAATCGGAGCCGATCGGCGCGATATAGAGAAAGAGCACGCAATCGGAGCCCATCGGCTGCGCGAGCGAGAAAGAGCACGCAATCGGAGCCGACAGGCTGCGCAAGCGAAAGAGCACGCAATCAGAGCCGATCGGCTGCGCGAGCGAGAACGCAAGCGGAGCCGGTCGGCTCCTTTTATTACTTCACACGAAGCGCGTTCAGGCATTTTAATGACAAAAAGGTGCAAATGCAAAATAAACTTTACTACAATCACTCAAAACACTGTTTCCAACGTGATAAAATCTGCTCTCCTCTCCGAGCCGGTCTGTGTGAACGGACCCTAACCCTAAATTTGCCTGCAAATAATTGGTATAGCTGATACTGGTCTAATCCAGTAGCGGGTGCAGTTGAAGCAGTAGCTACCGCTTTAGCAGCCGAAGCTGATGATTTCAGCAAATCAAATGCCGATTGCAACATTGGGTCCTGGTTCGCGACGTATTTTCTCTTTTTCGGAAGTGGAGATTTGAATTCCGATTTTGATGAATTCTTTGCATTATCGGTTGTTTGGTCCGATTCAGTGCTCGCGGTGGAACGGGGTTGTTTATCTTGTGACTGATCATGATCTTCACCTATGTGGTCATTTTCCTCATTTTCAGATGTATTATCCTTCGAAGCGCGGTCTTATCTTCCTGCAAACAAAATAAAATAATTATAATATATTTGTTACAGATGCCTACATCGCATCAAGAATGGGAGGAAATTAGTTCCGAGTTTCAAAACGGTTGGGATCTTCCACACGTGGTTGGTGCAATGGACGGGAAACACATTATGTTGCAGGTACCTTTCAATAGCGGATCGGAGTTTTATAATTATAAACAATTTTTTAGTATTGTTATGTTCGCTTTAGTTGATGCTTCATATAAATTTATATTTGTCGATGTAGGGTGTCAAGGGAGAATTTCCGATGGAGGTGTATTTAATGATTCCATTCTCAAGGAAAAAATTTCAAACAACTCATTAAATCTTCCATCTCCGAAACTATTAGAAGGAACGAATAACATTATACCATACTATTTTGTAGCAGACAGTGCATTCCCGTTAGGTATCCATATTATGAAGCCATATCCAGGTGTACATCCTAAACGATCATTAAAAAAATTTTTAATTATCGATTATCAAGAGCTCGACGAGTGGTTGAAAATGCTTTTGGCATTTCACCTAGTGTTTTTAGAGTACTACGAAAGCCAATGCTACTCCAACCTGAAACGGCACAACTGATTGTGATGACAATATGTCATCTTCACAACTTTTTAATAAAAAGTACAAATTCTGCTAAAATTTATGCACCACCAGGTAGTATTGATAATGAAGTAGAAGAGTCAGTAACAACGGGAAGATGGCGTCTCGAAAATAACGATATAACTTCATTATTACCTATCACGAATACTCCACGCAGACCTTCTTTGTCGGCCCAGATAATAAGGGATAAAATTGCTGAATATTGCTGTACAGTCGGAAAATTATCATGGCAAGATCATATGAATTAGACTTAAAGGCCGTAGCATATGCCGCCGTGCCAACCACATGGTGTCTCCTAATAAAAATTTTGTAATTTTTTTATTTTTTAAATAAAAAAAAAACACAAATAATTAAAGTTAAACGTAATAATGTGGTTGTGCTGAAGATACTCACAGTATTAATTCTCGGACGAGGTTTGCTTCTGTCCATCAGAAATTGCAAATATTTGAAAGCGAACCAAGAAGACTGGTATACTTCATCAGCTCCTATAATTTAAAATTATGCAATGATTACTACTACGATATAGAAATAAGTATAACTATTCTAATCCCATCACATTCAGAGTAAAGTTTTTAATTTCTGGCTTTTTCTGGTATTAGTGTATAGTTAAATTAAAAATAATAATAATAATTTATTTTAGTTGAGATGCTACATTGCAGACGTCTGTAGTCTTTCATCAACATCCCATAGCCCAGTAACCTGTCCCTCCATCACACTCCCATAGCCCAGATTAGTTACCCATATTTTGCAAGAGTCCTGGGCACGTGATGGGGTCTCTCTCTGAATGCATTTCATATAAATGTGTTGAGAGAGAGGTCCCATCCGTGCCTCACATCACAAACATTATTGTTCTCGAAGCGGCCTCTACGTGTTGGACCTGTGTCCCCACGCAAGCATTAAAGGACCGGGCTTCGGCCCGTGAAATCCTAATGAGATACAAATAATAATTTTTTATAACGTGTTTATGTTTTGTAATTTCATTTTATATGTATTTTACTTTTATATCCATATTGTAAAAAGCCTAATCTAAGATTAAAGATAAATAAAGAGGAATAATAATAAAATAATAATTATAAAATATCAATTGAGTTTTCATGAACGGGTACGAGTAGAGTGCGTGCAAAATAATGCCACTCTGTTCGCCGCATGTGCAGGGGGGGGATGGAAACCGACTTGTGCGAACTTCACAAACCGGCATAGATTTTGCACGCACTAGAAGTATCTACTTACCTTTTCCTGTTGTGCTGGTTTTAGTGATTTTTGCTTTTTCACGGCGAAGGGCTGCCAACAAATAACCCATCTTTTTCTTCAATTCGCCAACTGGACACTCCATTTCGACGGAGAGTTCATCCCAGGCCTCCTGCTTCAGATTCCTGTTATAATAGCTTTTGTGGCTGGGGTCCCATAGTACTTGCTTTTCTTTATAGGCCTCGATAAATTTAATAACACTTTCATTGTTCCAATTCATTGTTTTTACTTCACGGCAAGGACTGAAAATGACGCCCACGTGCAACGCAAGTGACGCGTCCAGACTGACCCACGTCCGTATCTGTATCACCTTTGATGATCGGACAAAAACCGACACGACATGGGACGGGCTGTATCATAACGGCGTATCGAGATCGCGTATCATGATACGCGTATCATTACCCGTCCACATATGCGATCATGATATGCGTCGACGATACGGATACGGTGATCGGATCGGGCAAATGATACATGTCTGGACCCGGCTTAAAGGATGCAGTAGCTAAAAAAAATGGAAGTGCAAAGACTGTAGCCAAAAGTCATAAGGAACTTCGACACCTTACTCCGCTTTATCCCACGTAACCACAAGGAAAAATAAAACAGCTAAGAAATCCGACGAAAGCCCTTCTACTTCTAGTGCAATTTTTATGCCGATTGAGACCGAACCTTCAGCAATGGCGTCTGCAATTGTTTTATCTCAGTTGGACGAATCACAAACAATGCAGACAAGCATTGCTCAACTGAATGCCTCACCAATAAATCAAATAGACGACTCACAAGCACTAACTTCATCCCATGATTCATACGAACCTGACGACTCACATGTGCTGACTACCTCCCATGACCTGAGTGAGCCTGCGGATTCCTTTCATAAACCACTATCAAAAAGTTTAGACCACACTATAACCGACTCTATTGCAGTACAGGAAATGAAGGACACAATTAGCCGACTCCAAACGGAATATACTATACTGCAGAATGAATTTGACAACATAACATTAGAAAATAACAATCTCCGACAGAAAATAATCAAATTGACAAAGGAAAATAAGACGTTGACAGCCTTATGCCAATCTTCGCATAACGTTAGCCAAACAAGCCAAAGCTCTGAAAAAGGTAATAGACGATCCAAACCACAGTCAGAAGTATCTTCTCCTCTCACTTCTCACTATCATACTGGTTTTGTTTCTCCGGCATATAGAAAAACAGCTCGTTCCAACAACACACGCGTGGCACTCCAACTAAAAATTAAAAAAGACTTAGAGAAACAGCTTAAATATACTGAAAACCAGGTAATATGTCTAAAAAAAAATATAAATACTCTGGAACAGAAATTAACATCAGCCTTGGACAACACACAAACGCCTTTACAGGCTAAATCCACGAGTTTAGTATGCGCTGATAAAGAAGGTGATAAGAACCGGTTATACATCATAGGAACCCAACGCTGTGCCGGTCTCGCTACCGCTTTAGTCGCGAGCGAACACGCCTTACGAGAAATACGTCATAACAGCAATAACAAAACCATATGCACCGTCTGCAGATTTTATCGTGAATATTCGAAACATAAATGTAAAACCGAAAGATAAAGTTATAATATGAATTGGCGAAAACGACTATGATATTAATATACTATCATCACAGCTATGACGGTTTCTTAGATATTTTCCTAATAATGACATAATTGTATTAAATTTATTAACAAATATGTACCTAAGTGTAACTGACATAAATAAAACTTTAAAAAGAATTTGTAAAGAACATCAAAATTGCCATTTCGTTGAATGTAAACACAGAAATCCTTTTCAATTATGTCATTCGATTAATTATATGATAGATGGCATTGACTACGAAAATGAATATCTAAATCCCAAACAATTGAAAAAAATAATAGCACGTAGTAAGCCAGCGCCTGAAAAAACTCCCTCTAAAATGGTACAGTATCCAAAGGGAACAATCTACTTACTAAAGTACTATTTTTCCAGAACACGATCGGGGGCTAATGCCTCTATTATTGGATCTGATACCAATAGGCCAACGCGTTTAACTCAAAGTACCTTACTGCATTTTTTTCCAAAAATAGATAGGCCTTTTTTTCGTGCCTCACAGTAAAAAAAACTTTTAAATTTTTGCACCGAAACATTGCGAGTGTCTTGGCAAAGCAGGAATTACTAGAAATAACATTGCAAGAACTTAGCAAGACGAATAATGAACCAGATCTTATATGTTTATCTGAAACTTTTCAACGATCTGGTAGCGAGAAGTACCTAAATATTTTTAATTATGAGTTAGCAACAGCGTTTTATCGGGACAAACTGAGGGGAGGAACCTGTATCTTAGCCAAACAAAATAGTCTCTACAAAGATATGGCAAAATTAAAAACGTACGCAATACAAAAGAGCTTTGAGGTCTGCGGCATCGAGATGCCTCTACATAAATTAGTGGTTGTATGTGTTTATAGAACACCTACATCTGATCCAAATGTTTTCTTAAACAAATTAGACCTACTATTGCACGACTTAACAAGAAACTGTAAGCAAGATACAAAAATGGTTTTGACGGGTGATTTTAACATCAATACGCTAAAACAGGGAAAAATAACAAATTACCTCCAAGATCTAAATTATATATAGATGTTATATATATCTATATATAATTTAGATATAGATTTATATATAGCTTTTATATATAGATTCATATATAGCTTTATATTTATATATAGATATTATATATATAGATAATATAATATAATATCTATATATGCTGAAAATATAGAATGCCAACAAGATTGGATTAGCAAAGGTCTAAGAACAAGCTGTAAAACTAAACGGTCACTAAGGTGTAAATATTATTTAAAAAAAACAGCAGGCAATAAAATCAAATATGTAAATTACTCGAAAGTATTAAAAAAATGTATTAATACCTCCAAAAGGGTTTCACACATAAAATATATAAATAAAAGTAAAAATAAATGTAAAGCGACATGGAATGTCATAAAAAAGGAAATTAGTGGTTAAAAATGTGACAATATTATAACTGAAATAAATTTAAACAAAAAACAATTGACAAATACTTTTGACATAGCCTCAGCTTTTAATGATCATTTTATTGAATTGACTAATACAAAAAATCTGACGACAAATAGGAAACAAAAAACAACTGCTAAGAGCAAACTTATACCAAACACGATGTTTCTTCTTCCGACTTCAAAAGAAGAAGTAAAAAAAGAAATTATGGGTTTGAACAACACCAACTCGGAAGGTTTTGACGGAATCAGTACAAGAATAATTAAAATGTGTACTAATGAACTAGTGCCTGTATTGACGTATTTAATTAATCTATCATTTTCATCTGGTACGTTTCCGGAAGCATTAAAACAATCAGTCGTCAAACCATTGTATAAAAAAGGTAAAAAAATGCGTCAACAATTATCGCTTAATACTCTTATACCTGTTCTATCGAAGGTGTTTGAGAAATGCATGCAAGAATACTTAATTATTACCAACACATACATCATTAATAAAGATCAATTCGGTTTCCAAAAAGATAAGTCGACAACTTTAGCAATATTTACTCTCGTGCAAACAATACTGACAGAATTAAATAAAGATTATCTAACAAGAGGTCTATTTTTTACTTGTCCAAGGCGTTCCATTTTGTAGACCACGACCTCTTATTAAAGAAGCTTGAAACGATTGGAATAAGAGGACCTACACTACAGTGGCTATCATCCTACTTAAAGAATCGGTGTCAGCGCGTCAATGTTAACAAAATCGTAAATAACGAACTAATAACATGTTCTTCTACCCTAAAAAATAACACGTGTGGTATCCCTCAGGGAAGTGTGCTAAGTCCACTTATGTTTATACTGTACATAAATGACATAGTAAAAGTGACTGGTCATAAATGTATCTTGTTTGCAGATGACATATCAATAATTGTGACATCAGATAAAAATAAATACAATTTTATATATGACCATGAAATTGAAATTAATAATACTATTGACAACATTATTAAATGGCTAGAGGAAAATATTCTAAAATTAAATTTAAATAAATAAAATTTCATACAATTCAATAAATCCAAACATGATAAACACAATTTTAACCTCAATATCGAAAAGATTAAAGAAATCACACATACTAAATTTTTAGGTGTAACGATAGACCAGGATCTAAACTGGAAATTACACATTGAGGCCTTATGCAAGCGTATCAACAGCTTTGTTTATGCTTTTTATAAAACAAGGAACGTAACTAACTTGCAAACAGCTATTACACTTACCATGCGTATGTAGCTCCATTCTACGTTATGGGGTGATGATATGAGCAATAGTACTGAGAGACAAAGGGCATTTGTAGCGCAAAAAAAATGCATCAGAGCCATATGTGGGTTTCCACCAGGGAGTCCTGTAGAGCATCTTTTGAACACTTCCGTTGCCAGCACTGTACATTTTGAAATTAGTTGTTTTACATAATGATTTCTTATATTTGCATGAACACTACATTGAAATAAAACTATTTACGGATTTTATCGCGTTTAATTTTACTAATTTTGATTTCCGACCAAGCACGAGGGATCTGTGACAAAAAACATCTGGCCGCCGAGCTCCAGCACGTCGAGCAAGTATTGCAAGACAAGCTTCGGGTCCCGCGCTCACTACGAGTGACCGAGTGAAGCCGGCCACAGTCGAGCGTGTGCCTGCTGTACTACCCTATGTCAGAGGAGTCACAGACAAGGTTGGCTACATTTTGAAGCGAGCTTCTATTAAAACATACTTCAAGCCGCCGAAGAAGATTAGTCAATTTTACCATCCGTGTGTAATATCCTCTACAAAATGCAGGACTGTACATGCTTAATTGTGAATGTGGTCTCTCTTACATAGGACAAATAAAAAGATCCATTAAACCCGCGTGAAAGAACATATAGCTGACGTGAGGCACTGACGCTCTGGGAAGTCTGCAGTCTGTGAAAATGTTCAAGATCGTCCCCGCCATTACATCAGATTTGATAGACCACAAATCCTCGCAAAGAACACCGATTCCTACCAAGGATGATACGAGGCTATTGAAATTAAAAACATCCTAATTTCAAGAGAAGATGGATGTAGTACTGCCATCTGCTTGGGATCCTATAATTAACAAAATTAAATCCAAACCCAAGCATACCACTGCAAGACTTCAAGATACTGTAAGCTCATTCTGCGTAGATCGGACCAAAAATTTATATTCAAAAAACTGAAGGTAGCCGGGCTAACTATGACATTGGGACGTCAAACACCTCAGTCCCCCCCGTGACCATGGGTGCTGTAAAGCACCCGAAACGTCGGGAATCAAAATTAGTAAAATTAAACGCGATAAAATCCGTAAAAATAGTTTTATTCAATAAGTTGTTTTGTTAAAAGTCATACTGAGCTCTTCCAGAAAGCCAGAGATATAAACTCTCGATTGAAAAGAAATCCCGAGAGATTAGTGTTAAGCGTCATTCCGAGATCTACTAAATTCAGAAAAAGTTGTTTAGCAATGTGTGTTAAGATATATAATAAGATCGCCAATGACATCAAAAACCTCAAAATGAATTTATTTAAATCGGGACTCTATAAGTGGCTTATTGAACTAAAAGTGTATGACATTAAAGAATTTATTGACATTAGACTTTAATAATGATTAAGATTTTATGAATGTATTTGACCCTTTTTGAAATAAATGTTACCTGAAATGTATATAATATATATAATATAATAATATAATAATTCTTTATTATCAAAAATAAATCACAAAAATTTATGAAGTCTCTGACTCCTAAACTAGACGAGTCTGTATCTTAGGAATCAGCGGCCTCTCCCAGAGTTGTAACACAGATAACACAGTAGAAACAAAAGAAAAGTAAACAATTTCAAATTTACAAAATTAAATTAAAAATAAATATATATAATAAAAATTATAATATAATAAAGTATTCTATATGTGTTTTATTTAATACTAAATATCCATACTATACATATATTTAGTATACATATACACAACACGACACACACATATATATGTGTGTATATATATATATATATATATATATATATATATATGTATATAAATATAAAATATATACATAAACATTAAAGTTCAT
Organism: Parnassius orleans; assembly: GCA_029286625.1. NCBI lineage: Eukaryota > Metazoa > Arthropoda > Insecta > Lepidoptera > Papilionidae > Parnassius > Parnassius orleans. Next base: position 138,168 of record JAGSMP010000490.1, on the reverse strand, counting down.
TATAATTTATGCATTAACATAACCGAAACGTTAACATTAATTTTCCACATATTAATCGCTTCCCTGTTTTTTGTTTATTTATTTATTTTGAAACTATAAATTAAATTAATAAATTTTCTGTATTATTGTAATCTAACGACAACAACCAATCTCGAACTCTAATTTTACACTCATGTTTTGAAAGAGGATAGTAATTTAGAATTTTGTTGAGTTTGTTATAGAGTACTATAGAGATATGCGCTTTGCCGTCTAGCAAAAGCAGTGCGACATCTGAACGGTGTCAGTACGTTGGGTATTCTACGTTTGTTACGACAGATCTCAGGGTCGTAGGGAGTGCGATCGTGTTGCTTGGTGATCAAATTCTGAACGTAAACTGAACTGCCTGACAGACAGCAACTAGCATTCGATGTATAATAATTTTGTTGAGTATCTATAAGGTTTAAAAGTCATAGTTTTTAGTAAACATCTTTGTGATCTTTCGAGCTTAATTAAAAAACTTTTGCCCGATCCTACCCAGACACTTATGCAATAGCCTATAATTGATTGTGCTAAAGTAAAGTATACTGTGCGCAATAAATCAAAATCAGCAATGTGTCTTAGCTTTTTAAATGTTCAAGTAAGTATACGAGTCCGGGATGAAATAAGATCAATGTGTGGGAGCCAGCTAAGTTTTTCGTCTAACAACACACCGAGGTATTTTACAGTTTTAGATCTAGTTATATTAAGGCAAGAGCATTTGTATGTTGACTTTAGATCACAAAAATGTACCTTCAGTTCAATATCCTCAACAGCTGGAGTGTTGGTAATACGGAACTGTAAGTACGTTGATTTAGATACGTTTAGTGTTAGTAAACTGTCCTCAAGCCATTGTGCCACACATTGAGACCCTTTCAGCAATCACCTGAACATCAGCCCAAGTCTCTCCATAAAATATTATAGCCGTATCATCGGCATAAGTGAATAATTTACCATGTATTAATGGCATACGACAAAGGTCATTAATATAAATTAAAGAGACTTGGCCTAAGATACTTCCTTGAGGGACACCAAAAGTGACACTAGCATCAGAACTGATGAAATTTTTAATCTTAACTCTCTGCACTCGGTGACTTAAGAAGCTTTTAAAAATAGAGAGGGCCGAATTTCTAATTCCGATATTTTCCAATTTCTGTACAAGAATGGGAATCGAGACGGTGTCGAAAGCCTTGGCTAAATCGAGAAAAACACCCAAACATTTTTTTTGTTGATCCAACTTATTGGTTACAAATTCAGTCAAGCCTTTTACCGCGTCTTCTGTGCTAATACCCGTTCTGAAACCAAATTGCGTGCTTGATAAAATATTGTATTTGGTCAGGAATTTTACCAAACGGTTATTCAACAGCCTTTCCAATATTTTCGAAAGAGCTGGCAGCACAGAGATAGGTCTGTAGTTTTCGACACTGTCTCGAGCTCCACTCTTGTAAACAGGAGTAATGAGAGACCTTTTGAACACCTTTGGAAAGCATCCTTGTTCAAAACAAATTTTGAAGAGGTTGGTAAGCGGTAATATAATTATATCTTTTAGCATTTAAGAAAAACGGCAGAGATAGAATCCCACCCAATAGCACAATCATTTTAAGACTTAATAAGTAGATTCTACCTCCTTCTCATCTGGTGGATAGAGCACAAAGAGTTAAGAGATCTGTGGTTCGAACTTGTAGCTGTATATTGACCACGATTTGCAATTATTTTATCTGCTAATTTTCTACCGAGATTAGAAAAATAATGATTCGCTCTCTCAACTGAAACCGTAGGATTTTCCCTAATTAGATTATCGGCGTAATTATTTATATTATTAGATCCAGAGATAGATTTAATGACAGACCAAGTTTCTTTACTGCTTTTGGCACTCTTTAAAAGATGTGTTTCATGTTGGCGCTTGAGCTTTCCCAACAATGAATTACAAAATTCCTGTACCGTTTGTAAATTTCTAGTATCTCATTATCGGGGTTTTTTTAAAGATTTTGGTGTAATTTATCACGGCGGTGGATACATTTGATCAAGCTAGGCGTCATCCATGCTTTAAGGGTACGTCTAGATCTAGGTAGCTTAATTTTTGTTGTGTTATTTTTTACAGCCGATGATAATATGTTGACAAATTCATGAGCTGCTATGTCTGCATTACACGTAGGAGATATGAATGAAAAATCTACCGATTCAACTGATTTTATGGCGTTATTATAGTTAATTTTATCAATGAAAATATTATCAGGCTTACGTTTGGAATCTAAAGATAGATGGGTTAGAATTAAGGCGTGGTCTGTGATAGTACTATCCATGACTATTATTTTGGTGTTTAATATCGTTTTGGTCATTACATGATCTAGGCAATTTTTTATACGTGTTGGGTAAGTGTGAGCAGGCAAGAGACCTAATCCAGCAGCTAGATTTAAAAAAATTTTGTTTATCCTCATTGCCTTTTATAATGTTAATATTGATATCGCCAATAAGAAAGATGTTTTAGCCTTTATTGGTCGAATAATACTTTCTAGGGTATTGAAAACTATCAATATAGTAAAACGACGGAGACCTGTATACCGCTAAAATGACTATGTCTGGGTTAATTTTAATTAATAAATAATTAGCACCCGTTGGTTCAGGTTCTGTAATTATGCAGTCAAAACTATGCTTTGTATAAACGGTTATACCGTCGTTTTGATTAAGACATTTTTGAATAATGGCATTTATAACCCGGAAGACGTGGAACGGGCTTATTCAATTCAAGGCGACATTCAGTTAAAATTATTATATCCGGTTCAAAAGATAGTTGCGATATGTATGCCATAAAGCCATCAAGGTTTTTGTATACACTACGTATGTTTTGCGCAATAATATTAATGAACATACTTGATTCCTTTACTAAGTTATTGCATTTTAAAGCATCACAAATATAAGATGAAGCCACAGTGATATTATCGATGTCTGATAAAATAGTATTCTGTAGTTCTATCACTTTAAGATAATGAGAACGTCATTGTCGCAACTAATGGCTTTTAAAATAATAATATTTACATCTATGTACTTATACAGAAAAACTATTAAGCGATATTTAAAATGAACAATAGTGTAATGTGATTTTATGTATACATTAATATTATTAACCATAAAATATATATAAATTATTAATACACATATTATGTATTTATACATTATAAAATATATAAAATAACAAATTTTACAATTTTAGAGTTCATGCATGACATAAATGAACACAGAAAGAAGATCCAAAAATTTAAGCTGGGAATATCATCTAGCTGTAGTCATTTTTGGTTTCTCAGCTTGGCTAAGTCAGATTCGGAATCAACTCTGATGTGTGGTTTACCCTCATCTTGACGCAGGTACGTCCTTCCAAAAGAAGTCCAGCAAAACTTATATCCGTGCTCCTGCAAATTTTCGGCTAAATAGTTAAGGCGCCTTGCTTTCTGCGTTAAATGTTCTGAGATAAAAACTGGTTTCTTTGGACCTTCCATAGAGAGGTGTGAAGTATTAAATTTATTCGCGTAATTTTTGTGTTATATTTGCGCGCATTTTTAATAATTTTCTTTAGTGTAGTGCTCAAGTCGACAATGATATTTACACTTCCAGTTTTATTTTGGTGCGATATATGTCTTTTATTTCTTGCTGTTCGAGAGGCATATTATACTTCAAAAGAAACAATATCAAAATACTAGGAGCTCAGGGTTTAGTTAATGATAGTAAATTCAATATCGCCTCAGGGTCAGCTAATCTGGACGGCGATCGACGATTTCATACAGAAACTCGTTCCGTCCAATTTACATAGACCCGTTCGTTAGGATAGTATGTATTACGAACACGTTTTATGAATAGCAGTGGTGACTTACGGTAGTTGTGGGTTGTGAATGCATCAATGCGTTAGCATGACGGACTTCTCGTTCCCACTTGATACTTGATTGATTGTACACTTTTGTTGAGTCACTCACACACACGCTCCGAGAGATCTTATGCACGCACACTACAGATTACTTGCAAGTTGCAGGAAATAAAAAACTTCTGTCGATTTATGTTCTCCTATTTTTGTGTTCAATTAAATCAATGATTACATTGAAAATACGAAATAAATACGTAACGTGGATTTAACTCTTACAGACGTCCAAACTGCGCACGATCCGAGGGGAGAAGCAAAAAGTATGTAACATAAACATAAATTTGCATGCTAATTATAAGCAAAACATGTGAACTTATTTTAGTGTACCACCTACAAATACCATGTTTTAAGCAAAGAAAGAAATTATTATATTATAATTATTATTATTCTGGGGATTGAACTGGACTAGATTTAGTCGCCCCCAGTCTGAGACTCTGTTCAATAAAATCTCGACTTCAAACACAAGTTTGTTCCGGTACTCAGCGACGTTTTCCCGAGAAATATTGGCACGGCCGGTGTATAAAGCATCACCAGTGCTGTCGTCCGCATAGCAATGAATGCTACCGGTTTGCAACATATCATTGATATGCAGAAGAAACAGCGTTGGTGATAGCACGCAGCCTTGTGGAATACCAGCGTTAATGGGCTTGTAATCGGAGCATGCACCGTCTACTACGACCTTGATGCTCCGATCTGCAAGAAAACTGGTGATCCAATTGCACAATTTCTCGGGAAGCCCATAGGAAGGGAGCTTCGAAAGAAGCGCTTTGTGCCAAATCCGATCGAAGGCCTTCGCTACGTCCAAACTAACGGCCAACGCCTCTCCCTTGGACTCCACTGCCTCCGCACATCTATGAGTTAGGTAACCTAAAAGATCACCAGCTGAGCGACCTCGACGGAAACCGTACTGGCGGTCACTAATCAGATGGTGATCCTCAAGGTACCGCATGAGCTGGCAGTTAACAACAGTTTCCATTACTTTGGAGAACTAGGAGGTGATAGCGATAGGCCTGTAGTTGGACGGGTCTGAGCGGTCGCCTTTTTTAGGGATCGGGTGCACCAAAGCTGTCTTCCATGAGTTCGGGACTACGCCTTGGGAGTAGGAGTACCGGAAAAGACGCGTTAAAACCGGTGCCAACTCCGGAGCACACGCCGGAAAAGACGCGTTAAAACCGGTGCCAACTCCGGAGCACACGTCTTCAGCACAATAGGTGGGACTCCATCAGGCCCACTCGACTTGTTGACGTCCAGGGAGAGGAGTGGTTTACGCACCGAGCGCTGTGTAAACAGCACTTCCTGCATGGAGCACTCACACCGCGGGATTGTAGGCGGTGTGTTCCCCCCGTCATCAAGAGTCGAGTTGGAAGCAAAAAGAGAGCCTAGCAGATCGGCTTTCTCCTTTGCGTCATGGGCCAGTCAGTCGTCCACCCTGTGCAGAGATGGCAGAGATGGCTGACAGAAGTTCCCTTGGACAGCCTTGGCGAGAGACCAGAATGCACGTGTTCCCGAAGGGAGGCGAACTAGTTTTTCGCCAATTCTGCCGATGTGCTCTGACTTTGCCTTGGCAATGACACTTTTGAAGGACCTGGAGGCGGGATTATACTTCTTTTTAAGAGCGCTGATGTTTACATCCCGGGACGTTGATGCGTCAGCCCAGGCTCGGTAGCACTCCTGCTTATAGCGTGATGTAATTTTACAGGAGCGACCAAACCATGGCTGAGTTCTGCCTCCGATAGGCACCACAGATGATGGAATAAATAATTCCATTCCCTGAAGTACCACATCAGCGACAGAATCAGCAACAATGCTGGGATCATCCGGCGAGAAGCAAACCCGCCCCCAAGGGTAGGATGTAAAAAAAGACCGCATTCCATCCCAATCGGCCGACCTATAGTGCCAAACACGGCGGCGAGCTGCAGATCGCAACTGCGATGGGAGCGTGAGTGGCACCCTACTCCGGATCAGACAATGGTCCGAAGAGCCAAGAGGGGCTTCGACGGAGACCTGATATCTGTCCGGATGAGAGGTCAGCAGAAGGTCCAACAGGGAAGGTACATGGTCCTCCACATCTGGGATCCGCGTAGACGAAGTAACCAGTTGTGTCAGACCATATGCCAAGGCAAAGTCATAAACAGATCTCCCCGCATGATCGGTTAAACGGGAACCAAACCATTCAGCGTGGTGGGCGTTAAAATCACCGAGCATCACGATCTCTGCGGAAGGGATCTGTTGTAGCACGGAGTCTGCAGCCATTTGGACGTGGTCGATGAGTCGGTCTGTGTCGGCATTACCGCTATGGGACCTATAGAGGCACCCGTAGACGCGGGGATGGTCGTCGCTGTCTACGCGCAGTTAAAGGATCGACATGTCCGTACCTTCAAGACTGCCGAGGCGTCGAAAACAGATGTCCTCTCCGACGTACACGCAAACTCCAGCCCAGGGCGCAAAGGAGTGTTCCAATGTATACCCCGGGTAGGAGAGATACGAAGTATCAGCCGGAGAGGACACCTGTGTCTCGGTTAGAAAGAGCAAGGCCGGCTTTGCCATCTCCAGATGGTAGTGGACGGCGTTAAGGTTTGAATGAAGTCCCCTGATATTGCAGAAATCCACGGAAAGCGTGGCAGGGGTTGCCTTTGTCTTTTTGCCCCGCTTGCCCCGAGTAGGTTTCGTCTTGAGCGGAATTTCGCCCTTTCCCCCCCCCCCCCAGATTACGCGGGGCAGCCTGGGCACCCACGCTCAGAAAAAGTAGGGTAGCATGGGCGTGGATGCTCAGCGAGGGATTCTCCAAGGATGCTGGTACCCTCCTGGGATAGTCTTCCGTTTAATTCCACTACCATGTTGATGGAAGGGGGGGGGGCTTCCGGCCACCTGCACTCACCAGGTGAAATGCAGAAGTAAACCTCTACTTCACGCTGGTATTCTGTGAGGTCGTGTTACCACCCCGGTTTGAGCCGGCCCATCCATGCGACAGCAAAAGCTGCCGCGTGGCTCTACCACTGTTAAAAATTATTACTTACGTTTCTTAGCCGGCGCACGCACGTTGGCTTGTATCCGCCATCTTGACAAACGACAAATGACAAGAAGTGTCATTTCTTTTATTTATTATGTTGGCAATGATATAAGGTTTCGTTTCACGTACGATCACGCTCCACATTTCTTATTTTTTGACGTACGGTATTTAACCCGGAAGGCCTCAGGAGATTAAAGGTTCCAATCTAGGTTCTGGTTCCTGTTCCGGTATAGGTACCCCTAAATACCTGTTCTATACCGGTATTGTGGAACCGTTTTCAATCCCTGATCATCACCTTCAGATGCCGATGAGGAGCCTACACCTGCTGCTGTTCCTTTTTTCACAATTTAGGTAAATTTGTAGAGGACATTTTCAGGTAAGTCTTAAGTGCTTTGCTTAAGAATTTTTAGGTGATGACGTATCATTATAATTGTCGACAGTCGACCCTATTGCATTTATTATAAGGCGCTTAATATTATGTTTATTGTATAGAGCCATACATTATCGTACGTTGCATCGCAGTACCTGGATTGCCTGGGCTACTACCAGCAGCAAGTTAGGACTACACTGCTCACTGTCACTGTCACTACTGTCTTTCGCCGAGCCACGCCGATGCTAATTCAACCACTCGGACCCTCACGCCTATTCAAGCAGACAGAACCCAACGGTCGGAGCCACGCTACTTCTCCGGCTCAGCAACGCCTGCCTGCCTACCTAACTGTGAGCCCGTTCCTATTATATCCTATTTATTCCACTCAATTTGTGCAAATAGTGTCGCTAGTTATTTCTCAAGTTGTGCAAACTATCGCCTAATTTCATTTCTGATGAGCTTATTTCCACTTATTTCTTTGTAAATTATTCCCTAAAGCCTTTATAAGCGCTAAAATTAAGTGTACTTACAGCTTGAACATATAAAAGTTGCATCCAATATTGCAAGTCATGCTTTATACTACGTAACTTCCATTACGCTAAAGTTCACTAAATAGCTAGTACTGTAAGTCCTTAGTTCATTAAAATCACTACGCATATTTAACGAATAAATTAATTATTTTTAAACATTTAATATGCATTTTACGCATTCATGCCTATTTCTATTCCTTAACTACGAATTACTCTCAACTTTTTCTATACGCTAATCGCCTCTCGCTGTTAATTAATAACTGTTGTGTATTAGATATTTAGATATTATTACAACTCAATTCCAGTGCACCGGCGCGTGCCTAAGGCGACCCTTCTGACGTCACCCTTTGTCTCCGCGGCTACCTAAGCTCCGTGCGGCGGCCGTTGCTCGTGCGCCGATCAGCTGGTCCGAACTGGTTCATCGACCGCGCTAGCTGATAAGGGAGGAGCGTACCGTATTAATATTTTCGTTGCTAATTTTTCGTTCATTTATTTAACTATTTTAAATCGATTAGAATAGATTATTTTCATCCAATGGAATCTAAAAACGATAACTTTAGATTTTTTTATAAACGTAGTGATATTAAAGGTCGTTAAACTAGGTTTAAAAATTATATTGATGAAGTACAAGCCCAAGATAGTTTATCTGACTTAGATATACGGAAAATTAAGATGAAATTATCTAGATCTGAGGATTTATTCAAAGAGTTCGACGAGTTGCAGGCACAAATCGAGTCGTTGCAGGTCCCCTCTATAGAATCCGAGTTAGCTTTATGCGAAGCATAAAGCAAGAAGTATTGAACAAGATTTTGACCATTATATAGCCCTTGCGAAAACTATATTAGCAAATCATTCACCACCCAATCTTAACGAGTCTAATTGAACTGACCACATTTCTTGTTGTGGTGATGGTCAGGGTTTTATGGGGTTCAAGTTACCTGTTATTAAAATATCAAACTTTAATGGTACCTACTATAAATGGCTTGAGTTTAAAGAAACTTTTAATTCGCTAATTCATAGCAATAATAAAATAAAAATAGTTAAAAATTTCATTATCTTAATTCTTATCTGGAGGGAGAAGCTGCTCGCGTTATTAGTAATTTAGAAGTTACTGATAAAAACTATATTCAAGCCTGGAAACTCTTGTGCGAATGCTATGATAATAAGCGTCAATTAATTAATAACCACCTAACAGCTTTATTTAATTTTGAAAGCGTACGAGAGACCGATAAGTCATTGCGGTATATAATAGATCTCATCACCAAAAACTTACGCGCTCTTGATGCACTTGGATTACTTACTGACAAGTGGGACGTCTTAATAATTTACATGGTCACAGCAAAATTAGACAAAAGCTTTATTTACAAATGGGAAGAGCATAGGAATACTTTGTCAGAGATTCCTACTCTTAACGAGTTTTTTACATTTAAAAAAAAATCGAGCGAATGTTTTAGAGACTGTTAGCCGTAGTAAGCAAGATAAATTTTGTAATTTTAATAATAATATTAAACAAATTGCCTCTAGTAGTGGTTCGAACAAAACTCAAACTAAGTCATTTTTGTCAACATCAAATAGCGATTCTGCCTAGTCTGTAGAGAAAATCATCGCTTATTTGAGTGTGCTACATTTAAAGCTAAGTCTCCTGAAGAAAGGCAGCATACTGTAACATCATTAGGTTTATGCGTCAATTATTTGAGACCCGGGCACGATGTTGAGAAATGTACTCTTCCAGGGCACTATCGTTCTTGTAAAAAACGACACAATACATTGCTACATATAAAACCCGAATCTAGTTTGTCAACTGAACAGTCACCTATCGTTATGTCCGCCTTGTTTGGTTCGTCTCAAGTTTTGCTGTGTACCGCTAGTGTGCTTGTGTCAAACCCAATAACTAATGAAACTATAAAGGTTCGCGCTTTATTCGATAGCGGGAGCCAGTGCTCCTTTATCACTGAGTCACTTAAACAGCGACTCAACCTATCTACACATCCATCTAATGTTGATATATACGCTATTGGTAATACTCAACTTAACCTAAATATAAAACTTTGTATGATACGCCTACAATCTAGTGATTGCCTATTTAGTGTCACAATGTTTTGCCTAATACTACCTAAAATTTCTGATGAAATTCCTAAGTCAATCTTTGACATAAAGGGCCTAGATCTATCTAATTGTACTCTAGCTGATCCTAGCTTCTATGGATCATCCCCTATTGATATGCTCATCGATAGCGACCTATTTTGGGAAGTGATAGGATCTCAACAGCACTTACTGAGTGATAAGGGCCCTATCCTGCGTAGCTCTAAAGGAGTCAGTCGTTTTTGGGCCCACTAGAAATTTTAACGACCCTTAATGGTATTACATACAAAAAAAAGTTACCAATTTATTATAATAAATGGCCTATACATTTTATGAATATCTAAACGGAATCAAGAAATCTAAAAAAAATGAGTGGTTTTGATATTCCGTGTTCTGGTTAATGTAACATGGGGAAAAATGCGTGTAATGAATCATTTTGCAGTTTCTATTAAAAATGTATTTTTTTACCAAGATAACTTATTATATATATTATATTTGTACTTATTTGTATATTATATATTTATTACTAAAAAGGGATACCACTGAGATTTTTATCCTATTTCTAAAAGTGTTAGCTTATATCATATAACATGGTTCAAAGACACCGTGGAACGAAACGCTATTTTGTCATTGACTTCCGTGCTGGGTAAAAACCGACGGCCATATTATCATAATATAAGCATCATATCTATGTCTGTGCCGGCGACCGGGTATTACTTTACGGCATTGACATTCGTCAGGCTGCTGTTTTTTGTACTTACTTACTTATCTGGAAGATCAGCATACACTGAAAACAATTAAATAATATTTGTGGATTTCAACGCACTGTGCGAAGACAATAACTAGCCGAGACAGGAGCAGATGTGCCAACTTTTATATTTGTGATTTCTCAAGAGGTGAGTATCTTATCTTATGGAATGCGAAGAATTCAACTGTACAAAACCTACAATTGATTTAAAGTTTCAAACTTTTATGAAATATATCTTATTTTGTCACTCTCGAAGTTCTAGTCCAAAAATATTATACTACGGAAACGAAAACTACTAAGTTTCGTTTATAATGTATTACATTTTATTTTATTTTACTGAATATTGAGATATGGTACGATTTTTAGAAATAAAATAAACGACCCACACCCACAGACACTTAACGATCTATACATGTTTTAGTACTTAATTATTTTAAGTTTGTAAAAATACTTATAAATATCCCTTCATATTACTAACAAATTAATATGTCAATATCTAATCAATGCAACAAGTGTTGGATTATATTATACAGGTTAGCCAAATATTCCACATTATGTATTTAATTCGCCAATGACATTCGAAAATGAAAACTGACGAGTTTAATTAAAAGTATATGTGAGTGTATAATACAAGCAAAGAGAATATAATCACTACGTTTAAATACAAGTTTACTTTTGCTCCTAGAATTTTGGAAAATCTATTATTTATGTTGAATTACCTAAAACAAATGACAAACACAATTCTTATCAGGCTGGTGCAACTTCCATAGTAAAAATTATAGTAATATTTTTTATTGGTAGTTGTTAATAGGAAGACGCTGCTTAAATTCAGAAGGAATGTACACACATTTCTTCTAATTTATTCTGATACCATCACACCAGGTACTTACTTTACTTTAACAGCCTGTAAGTGATCCCCTGCCTGAAATAGGCTTGCCCGGAGGAGTTGGCATAATCGCTTTGGCACACAGATTGATGTTTGTAGTATCACACCCGCACTACAAACAATTTGGCTATTCACCACCAGGTTATCTTTAACTTTACAGCCTATCAAAAGTCTACCATGAACATAGACCTCCCCACAGATTGCCTTATAGGGAGATATTCGATAACCACAGTTTTTCTTTAGTTGCTACTTCTTCCTTACCTTACCCCATATTTGTCTGCCTTTGTACTTAATACACAAGTAATATTTTTTACCTTAAATGAAATTAGTGTAAATATAAAATGTCTAGGAACTTTTACTTAGTCAAATAATGTTATAATTCTAAAATAACTACTTCACTTGTTTACCTTTCTGATTTGATGTATATTTATTTCTTTTTACCTTAGTGGAATCTGGTTTACTACAAAAGTATTATGAAGGGAAACGAGTACATGCTATTTATATATAATTTAATAGACATTAAGACTGTTTATTAGTAATAAAGATTGAAATAAATAAAATATTAATAAATATCATTATTTAGGTGGAAGACACTGTAAAACTATAGTTAGTTGATGAAAAAAAAAACACTTTTCAGGTGGATCATTTAGAATGAGTCTGCAATCTTGTCGGCCGAGAGCTTCTACAACTGTATGGAGACACAAATGATAACAGGGATATGGAATTACAATTCATGAATATTGAAGACATCGGTAACATCCAACAAACACCCCTTATGCCTGTAACTGTAACTCCTATCATTTCCAGAGCGGCATCAACAATTACTATAATAATATGCAGACCTTTTCTATCAAAAGGTTTAAATTATTTCTTAAGCAAAAATTGTCTAGTAAGGGTTATTATACTACTAGAGAGTAAATTACTGATAATAACCCTGGGAATGAGGTGATCGCTACCATGCTGTTTCTAAATGTTTTCAAAACAATTGTATAAAAATTATATTGTAAAATGTGCTTTTTAAAAAAGTCTCGCTGGGTTCTTGCTGATTCTTCCCAGGACAGAGGTTTTTGCGAACCAGTGGTAAAAGTAAAAATTACTTTTAATAAGTATTATGTATTGTAATCTATATTGAATAAAAATGATTCTATTCTATTCTGTGGCTAGTTATAAGCGTGCTGCTTCTACTTCCCGACACTGTATTTTTAAGTTATGTAATCATTTATCTAGATTCTTAATACCTAAACTAAAAAGAACTACTAACCTAAAAGAGAGATTGCTGATTGATAACTCATTTTATGTGCCACTGTGCGCTCGTATTTGTGAATACCACTTAAATGAACCTCACAATGATTGGAATAATTTATACACAAGTAGTAATGATGCATATTTATATTACTATATAGAGTACTATAAATATGCATCATTATTACTATATAGGTAGTTTTTGCCACAGTTGCTACGCTTGTGGCAACCAAAGCTTTTTGTGGTATTCTATAGGGAGATGTTGCTGCTCATCTCCTGGTATCGTTATTTTACTCTGTTACGACTTTTACGACACCATACGGGGCGAAACGCGATGGCAGTTGACGGAAGGGCTATACAATATTTTACATTATATATTTAATTTAGGGAAGACCTATGTTCAGCAGCGAATTGTTGTAATGATGACGAATAATAATCAATAAAACTTGTAATTATTGTTGCTTACTTGACCTGTTTCTACTATGTGCCTTATTATAAATAAAGCGCCTAATTTATAAATAAACGCCGAGCAAGTTGAATAGATGCTCTGGTACCTTTTCGTATCTCTTTCAATTGACAATTTCCTTTTGTTTTTTTTTTATAGAATAAGTGTGACAAACGAGCGCATGGTCCACCTGATGGTAAGTAGATGCTGTGGCTCATAGACATCTACATTTATCCTCGTTTAAGAATCAAAATGCAGATGCATTGTCACCCCTGAGGACTAAGATGGAGTGCTTCGTTTCCAGTAAAAAAGGACTCCGGTTCTCTACACTCACCATACGAAACACAGGAGCATTGTTACTATTTTACGCTGGTAGCGTTTTCAGAGAGCGTGTCCTACCCCGGTCGAGCCGTATCCGTACACAACTAGTTTAAAACTTCTTCATCATTACAGCCTATAGGCCTCCCCCAAGGAATTATACAAAGCACGGTCCTGAGCCACCTGCATCCATAGACTTTTTGAATATCTTACCAGGTCGTCACTCCAACTAGAGGGTAGCCGTCCCACACTGAGCTTACCGGTACGAGACTGCTACTCGAGAATTTTACATTTTAGCTTTAATTGCAGTTGGATGTAAACATGCTAATCAATGAACACATATTAAAAGAATGTCCTGGCACTGCACCTCGCGGCCTGTGATACTTATAATAGACTGCTTTAAGAATATGATGATTTTACAATAATAAACAATAAAAATGCAGTGACAATACAGTGTTTCTTTTTATCCTAACACAAATAGTTCAAAACACCTTACATGCTATTTATTTTCGTGGTTAATATCGTAAAAATCGGATATGTTACTATCCAGTCATTTTGGTTTTAATGGTGCTTGGAATGTAAACATGTTATTCAATCAATACAAATTAATAACAATGTCCTGACACTCCACCTGGTGGCATGTGTCACTTTAATACTGCTTTAAGAATGTGATGATTTTACAATAACAAATACAGTGACAATACAGAGTTTTTATCCTTACACGACCAGTTTAAAACATCTTACGTGCTATTTATTTTCTCAATCGCTGTAGAGGTAAAACTCGCTAAACACCCTTAAAAGTTCACTGTTGGACGCACATGTACCCAAAACCGTGTTACTGGTTGCAAATGATATTAGATAAATAAGTACATGTGTGCTTGTTTTTAGAATTAGTTGAGCATAGTTTTGGCTTACTTTTTGCTTCACTTGAATACATTTGTAATGTATTCTGTGCTTAGTATTCAATACACCACAATAAATAATAAATGCAGTTAAGAATCAATACATCACCGCGTCTGTTTATTCGTACTTTTTACTCCGGTACTACTAAAAAAAAATTCCATCCACCAAGTAGTACTTAAGAATTCTAAGAACCTACAACTTTTTATTATTCACAGTGCATTGCCGTTTACAGGTTATAGTGGGATTGCCGTTTGACTGTTATTTTCTCAGTATTCCCTTTATATATGGTACAACTAATATTACTATAGTAATCTAGAGATTATAAGGAATAAATCTACATACATTACATTACGAGTCATCACAGTTTTTGGTGGGCCCATTCTCCATAAAAAAATAAACTGTCTCCTTTGGATGGTTCGTGGGAATTCTATTAGCTCCTATCATGCTCACCTAAAGGAATGCGATCTTCCTAACCTAGAGCGTCAGGTAGCCCAATTTTGGGAACTGGAAAGTTTTCCCTAATTTAAACCCTACAGTGAAGAGGAAAGGCTTTGTGAAAGGCACTTTCTCGCCACTACTACTCGTTTAGATAATGGTCGTTTTTGCGTAGGTCTTCCTCTTCGTGATGATAGAGAATGCTTAGGCGACCCATATCAACTAGCCAAAAAAGGTTTTTAAGCCTAGAATCACGCTTTAACAAACAACCTGACCTAAAATTAGCCTACACCGAATTTATTAATGAATATGCCGCTCTCGGGCATCTATCTGAAGCGCCGATCCAGAGGCCTATCAACGCCTACTTCCTACCTCATCATCCTGTGATTAAGAACAAGAGCGAATCAACTAAGCTGCGGGTCGTATTTGATGCGTCAGCTCGCACTACTTACGAACTATCAGTTAATGATCTCCAAATGGTAGGGCCTACTATACAGGATTCATTATTTAACATCTTGTTAAGATTTCGTCTTCATAAATTTATAATCTCAGGTGAAGTAGAGAAGATGTTTCGACAAGTGACGATAAAAGAAACGATGAAAGAAACAATGAAAACGAGCCTCTCCGCACTCTGCGTCTTAAAACAGTGACCTATGGGTTTTCTTCAGCTGCTTTTCTTACTAGATGCATTTGGCAACTTGGCGAAGAATGTGTTGACCCTAAAATAAGATCTATTATTCCGAATGACACCTACTGTGACGATATCCTAACGGAGTGTGATTCACCACAAGAATTACGCTATATTCAACGCTCAGTGTACGATGAATTAGCTAAAGGTTGTTTTCATTTAAGAAAATATAGGTCAAACCTACCTGATCTTTTGCCAGATACTAATAGCTCTGAAGAAGGCAATCTAATTATCAGTAATTCCTCTAGCACTCTAGGCATTAGTTGGTGTCCCGCTTCAGATGAACTAAATATTCCATTTCAATTACCTATAAATATTATAGGTAATTGAAATGGAATATTTAGATACCTTAAAATTTTTGATCCTCTAGGACTATTGCCACTATAAGTTATTAAACTTAAAATTATTTTACAAAGGTTATGGCTTCAAAAATTAGGTTGGGATGAACCAGTACCTAATGATATCTACAAATTTTGGAAATCTTTTTCTAATAATATCATTATTTTTTCACAACTTAGAATACCTAGACTAACCCTTACTAATAATATTTTTTTTTTAAATTTATTTTGGCAACAAACAGTCGTATACAAAAGAAAATAAAATACAAACAACTTATCTGTTAGATATGGACCTACAGTGCCGAAAAGTTAAACACAATTTAAAAGAAAGTTACATGGTAACACTACATAGTGACTATTTACATAACAAAATATATAGGTATATAAGAATATCAATAAAAATAAAAATGCAACTCACTTGCAAACCTTACTTAAATTAGTTTTTAATGTCTGTTTTAAGGTATTGAGAGATGTGTTAAAAAGGTCGATATTAGTAAATTGCTTATTATATATGTCAGTGGAACGGTATAAGAATGAATTACGAGTATATCTTTTATGTAACCGCGGAGGAACAAAAAGTGGCATTTTACGTGAGGATCGCACTGGAAGACGAGCACGAGCAATAAATGATACATTTGAGAGAAGTAGAGAAGAGTCAATTAAATTATTCAAAATTTTATATAGAAAGATTATATCAAACAATTTGCGTCTACTGCAAAGGGATAACAATTTATACCTAAGCAAAGATTCATCATATGATTCGTTAGTAATGTTATTACGATAGTTAAGTGACCTTAGGAATATCTTTTGTACTCTTTCAATTCTATTCTTATGTATATGATAACAGGGTCTCCATACAATACTACAAAAATCTGAGATTGACCGAACAAAGGAAAAGTATAGAGTTTTTAGCGTTATTGTTTTATAAAAGGGTTTGCTAATCCTAAGAATAAATCCCAAGCTACGAAATGCATTGCCTAACATATAATCAATGTGTAGATTGAATGACAATTTTGAATCCATTATTATACCCAGATCTCTAATACTATCTACTCTTTTAATAGTGGTGTCATTCAAGCTATAATCAAATATTATATTGTTGACTTTACGTGTATAAGATATAATATGGCATTTATCAATATTGAGATATAATTGGTTATTTGAACAATAATCACATAGAGAAGTTATGTCTTTTTGCAGCTTTACACAGTCATCAACTATTTCGATAACTCTGAATAACTTAGTGTCGTCAGCATAAAGTAGGTAATCACTATTTTTAGTGTGAGTCCTATATCATTAATATATAAAGAAAACAGCAAAGGGCCCAAGTGTGATCCTTGAGGCACGCCTGAAGGTACGGGTAGAAATTGTGAAGAGTATCCCTTTACAAAAACTGCTTGAAATCTATTTTTAATATAGGATTTTATCCACCTGAGAAGGCTGCCGTGAATGCCAGCCCTTGTAAGCTTCTCAATAAGTAGATCGTGATTTAACTTGTCGAAAGCCTTGGAAAAATATGTGTATACAACATCCACTTGTAAGTTATTATCCATGGCCTTCGACAAATAATCAGTAAAAGCTACCATATTGGTATCCACACTACGGTGCTTAAAGAAACCATGTTGTTGTTGACATATGTAATTACGAACTGAAAACGAAATATAGGATGTGACAATTTTTTCAAGAACCTTTCCCAAAACACATAATTTGGAAATCGGTCTATACTCAGTAATTATATTTTTTCTGTTATTTTTGGGAATAGGAGTTATTAAAGATTTTTTCCACTTACTAGGATAAACACCGGTTTCAATAGAAGTACGAAAAATTATGGTTACAGGTTTTGCGAGTTCTTTGGCACATTTGGAGATTAAAATAGGATGAATGTTATCAGACCCTGCACCCTTATGAACGTTGACATTTTTTAATTCTTTAAGAACAATATCATAGTCTATATTAACAGAGTTTACTCGTATATCTAACGTTGAGAGGGGATAAGAGCTAATGGAATAATTTTTAATAAGAGAATCATTTTTGAATAAAAAAACGGAATGAAAATATTGATTGAACGCATCGCCAATCTCACTACCACTAGATAAAAGTTTACCTTTGTATAACATTCTATCTGGAATGTCATTTGTGGAATTTTTAGACTTTACAAAAGACCAAAAATATTTTGGATGCTCTTTAATTTTCTCTTCAGCAATTTCAATAAATCTTTTGTAACAATTTTTCTCCATTTTCTTAAAGCGATGTCTCAGAGTAGAGAAGGTTTGATAATCGCACAGGTTTCCATATCGTTTCTATTTTTTATGAAATTTATATTTTTCTTTTGACAGTTTAATCAGAGGTTTATTAAACCACGGAGGAAATTTATTTTTGGTAGTAAGATAACGCGTCGGTACATGTTTATCCACAAGCCCATCAAGCACATCATAAAAGTATGTAGTCATTGATTCTACGTCGTACTTCATAGTGCTAAAAGTTGCCTCCCAGTTAATCGAATTTAACGAAGTATTAATTGAGTCGAAGTCGGCTTTGTAGAAAAGTTTTTTCTTAATATTAGCAACGTTAAGAAAAGCAGAAGGAAATAATTTTAAACCTATTTCTAAAGCTTTATGATGATTATCTTGCGGCACTAATGGGTATACGCTAGAAGAAACTGAACAGATTTTATTACAAAAAATTAAATCTAGAAGTCTGTTATTTACATTAAATTGAGAGTTGAATTGTAATAACAACGATAAATACATAAAGTCGGCAGTGAGACAAGCTAATCTATCATTGTTTGTTTGAATATCCATGGTATTAGTGGTTATATTATAATGCCAACAAGCATTAGTCACATTAAAGTCGCCGAGAATAAGAAAAATATAATTAGAACTACAACTCATAAATTCGGCTACCCTATCATAGAAAGAAGTCAATAATAGCTCATGATTATTGCCGTGTGCTATATATGAGGATATTAAATGAAGATAGCGAGGTGTGTTATTAAACTGACCGGACGAAGTAGGAGCGGTAATCGCGTACAGCGGCACCGACACCCATACCTCCTCTGCTGGTGGCGGCGCGCGCATGTCTGCGCGGTGCCGAGGACACAATTCACGGCGAACCGCAATCAACACGCCACCGCCTCGCTCGTGCCCACTTAATGCAGCATTACGATCACAACGGTATACCTGATAACGGTTGTCAAAGTATTCTGAGTCATAAAAGTTATCATTAAGCCAAGTTTCGGTTAAACATATCACATCGTAATTGTTGCACAATATTGCATTAAGAATGTTATGTGATTTAGTGCGTAAACCCCTCACATTTTGATAATAAATAGTAAAGTTTGTGTTATCGTATTTTAAAAATTGTAATTAACATCTTTCCACCAACATGTAAGCATATAAATACATAATATAAACTTCGCATCTTAAACCAAATTAACAAAGACATTATTTTAATGAGATTAAAATTAAAACTTCATATATAGAAATAGTTACATAGAATATTTGAATGGTTTAAATTAAATATACAAAATAAAAATAGTCACTTAATTCTAGTAAGGTCGACTTCACTAGTTATCAGTAATGCTTTGGCTCGTCATTTTTACGTACAAATATCTTGCAATCTGACAACCAAACATATTTATAGCTTTTTTCATTAGCTATTAGACGCACTTGCTTATACCGAGTGACGATGAAGTTATCACATTAAATGAAAAGACGTATCCTACATAAAGTTCTTTAAACATACACAACTAAAAAAAAAAAAACAATTAACATTCTAGTCGCGGTAGCATTTTTTTAGTTTTAATATTAAACAACATCATGTAAATACATACAGATATCACCTGATGAATAGTAGAAGGTCAAAGACCCATGGCCTTTGAAGGCGAAGATACCTAGTTTAAACGTTGCCAATTCGAATTACTCAAATAAAGTAAAAAATCAAGCAAAAAATGTACTTACGGCTAACAGTTTAAGGCATAATTTTATGCGCAAAATTAAAAACAAAGGGACCGCGTGCTGCGGGTGTGCGAAAACAAGTTCAAGCGAAAAATTTACTTAAAATAAAGATTTGAAGGCATAATTCTCTATGCGCGAAGTGACAAGAAATGGGACGGGGTGTCGAAATTCATATTTCTCTGGCGCGTGCGACGATTAGTAAGAAAGTAAGTCACTTAGTCCGACGCCGGCGTCCTTGGCGATAGTTAATGAGTCGCTTGACCTAATTTTCGTTTTTCGCGTACACGTCCTTTGAGTTTTAATTGTTGTTTTTTTTTTGTTTTGTGGACATTTTAATAAGTTTCATAATTTGTTTGTGATAGGACACGTTAATACGGTAATAATAGTTGTGATAAGAAGGTGGTGTGACAGTTTGTGCGAAATTGGACGCTTTTATTTTTTTAACGTCTTAACTTTTTTTTAAATTTAAGATGCCTCGTATCAATTTTACGTGATCGGAATAGATTGATATGATTTTTTTTTTGAAATTTTGATTTGTTTTGATTATTAAACTTGAGTGATTTCAAAATTAAAGTGATTATTTGGATACAAACAATACCATTAAATTTGTGATTCGTTGATAACATCGGATTAGCATGCCTAATTATGGGCAAGTGTAGGTATTATAATTACCTATGTCAATGTCGCGTGAGCACTTTTCGGCGTTGCCGCTTTTACAGGTCACTTCAGGTCAGTAAACTAATATTATCAAGGATAATTTATTTCTTGTCAATTTTTTACGCTATTTATTTTGTTTGAAAAATGCATTTTTTATTTTCTTTTATTATTGTTTATTTTATTATTTTAACAGACATATATCAACTTGTATTAACTGCTGTGCTATTTAACGTGATAACATCAGCGCCACCCAGTATAATAATTTATTATGTGGCGATAAAAGATCACTAATAAAAATAGGCTTATTTTTAAATGGGCCGTCCACACCAGCGTCCACTGTTGTCAACCCACGTCGGGCACGCACAGCCGCAAGCATATCTGATTTCCGCTTTCTTTGTGTTAACCTAACGATTATATTAGGAATCGAGGATAAGTTATGAGATCTGTCATCAGCAATATTTGTATTATCGCTACTTTTTGAATTAAAACGTCGAACACGGTGGATGTAATCGATATCCGATGACGCCAATGGGAAACCAATCTTCGTTGTAATGTTGTGAACAATCGTTAATAAATTTTCACCCTTAGTAAAGGGTAATCCTGATATTTCTAAATTATTGACCCTTCCTTGTTGTTCCCTTGCTTGTTGCTGTTCTGATAGGTTATTGACGCTGGATTGTAAGGCATACATTTCCTTTGAGATTGATCCAACTTTAAGGTTATTTTGCTCCATAGAAGATTTCAATAAGCAAATATCATTTTTGAGGGCAGTTTGTTCATCTGATAATTTCTCGGTGGTGAGCTTCATATCATGCAATTGCTGTTTAAACTCACTTAAATCGTCACGAAGAGCATCCAAAGAAGACTTTATATTGTTATTATGACTCTCAAGCACATTATTTATAGAAGCAGTAATTTTATTTTGAAAATCAATCATCATCTCTTGAAAATCACATTGGCAATCCGGTAATTTTCTCTTCCTTTGTATGAAATGAACATCTTCGCTGAGCTTTGATACATCAGGGTATGATCCCGATTCTTTTGGTGGGCTTCTACGAACACTCATTTTTAGTAATAACAAATTATTTCGTAAACAGATGTATTCGAAGGTAGCAGTGTTATCACGATAGTTAATTGCAGTTTACGTAAGATATAAGCGATTAACACGACGGTATAAGCAAGGCGAAGCAAAGCACACGTTGGCTATCCTTTACTCGCAAACTAGTGATTAATGAGTCTGAGCACCACCGAATCTCTAGCCTTCCCGTACGCACTCGATCGTTGTCGCTGACAAAATTTATAGTAAACACACCCGAAATGCACTGTTGATTGAAAACAAAATGCTGTGAATTAACTGAACACAACAGAGGAACAATTTTGTACACGTGCAACCATGTAGAAATACAAAACAAGACTGCAAATAATGTCCTAATTGAAATGAATTTTTTTGTGATGCTTCCCAGCAAGCTTACGGAACTTGCATTTACCTAAGGTCTATTGATTCAAATGGATCGATTCAAGTTCACTTATTATGCGCTAAAGCATGTGTAGCCCCGTAAAGGCCACTACAATACCAAGGCTCGAGCTATGCGCCTGCGTATTGGGTGCACAATTGAGCTCTGCTGTAACTAAAGCTCTACGCCGACCTATCAATCGTCATATATATTGGACTGATTCACGCGTAGTTCTGGGTTGGATTCATACACCCAACAAAACAAAAACATTTGTGACCAATCGCATTGTGGAAGTAGGTGATCTCACACAGTCTACATCGTGGCGATACGTGCCCACTACTCTTAACCCAGCAGACCTCGTCTCACGAGGTGTAGATTTAAAGGATATATCCTCTACGCAACCATCCATATGGTGGCATGGACCACCTTTTCTTTTAGAGCCAGAATCTTCGTGGCCTGCGATGACCACGCCTGATTTCTCAAATCTACCTAAACTAAAAACGAGCTCCGTTTTGGCGGCGGAGATTGTGCCTGCAGCACCATTTATCGATTTTACAAATATTTCAAAATTTCATAAACTTCAAAGGCTTTATGCAACAGTCTTAAGATTCATACACAATTGCTCCAACCGAACTAAGGTAACTGTAACTCTCCAAGCTAACGAGCTTGAAAGCTCAACTAGACTACTTGCAAAATGTGCGCAAAGGCAATCTTTTCCTGATGAACTAGATCGTCTGCGAAACTATAAAAGCTTACAAGCAAAGGCAGCTTTAATTTCCCTTAATCCATTTATAGACTCGGAAGGATTGCTTAGAGTTGGAAGTCGTATACCTCACTCGAGCTACTCCTACGATAAAAGGCATCCCATTCTACTCAAGTCTGACCATCAACTAACCAAACTAATATTTTTAGCAGAGCATGAGCGTCTCTTACATGCTGGACCTCAGCAACTACTTGCGTCTCTTAGGGATCGCTACTGGCCTAAGCTTTGGGGGTCAAACTCTATCAAATATTATGGGCAATCTGCCGAATGATCGTGTAGAGACTAATTTTCCTTTTGCCACTGCTTCTACTGATTTTGCTGGACCATTTTTAATTGCAGACCGCAAAGGTAGAGGATGCAAAATCTCGAAATGCTATTTGTGCATTTTTATATGCTTCCGATACAAATGTATCCACCTTGAAGCGGTAAGTAAGTTGTCTAAGAACGCATTTATTCTAACATTAAAAAGATTTATCTCTCGCAGAGGTATTCCCAAAACAATCTATTGCGATAACAGTCGTAATTTTGTAGCCGCTGCCAAGGAAATATTAATCTTTTTAAAGTCAAAACGCGACCCTATTTGTGACTTTGCAACTCGTTACGGTATAGAGTTCAAGTTCTCTCCCGTGTACGCTCCTCACTTTAATGGATTAGCTGAGGCTTGGATGAAGTCGGCAAAATATCATGTTAAACGTGTCCTAGGCAATTCGCATCTATTTTTTGAGGAACTGTCGTCGTTGTTTGCACAAATTGAGGCTATCCTCAACAGCCGACAACCCCTTTGTCCTCTCAGTCCGTCCCCTAACGACCTACAAGCTCTCACCTCTGCTCACTTTTTAATCGGCAGGCCACTTACGTCGCTACCATCACCAGACTTCATGGACTGCAGTACTAATCGCCTCGACCGCTACCAGCGTCTGGAGCAGGCTAGACAACACTTCTGGTAGCGTTGAGCCAAGGAATATGTTGTTGCCGAGCTGCAACAGCGCTCTAAATGGCGCACTAAGAGTAGAGACCTAGAGCTCAATGATCTCGTTTTAATAAAACAGGACAACCTGCCCCCTTTATGCTGGCGCTTGGGCCGCATAGCCAAACTGTTTCCGGGCAACGATGGTATTCCTCGAGTCGCGGATATTTCTACGTCCCAAGGAACAATAAGGAGGGCCCTTAATAAAATTTGTCTTCTACCTACTTCATCAGAGGAAACGTTTTAAAAGCTAAATAAAGCTTTCAACGGCCGGTAGGATGTCGACGCCAGATAGTCGACAGTCGACCCTATTGCATTTATTATAAGGCGCTTAATATTATGTTTATTGTATAGCTATACATTATCGTACATTCAACCAATCACACAACACAAATACTCGCCAGTTATTCCCCACACCCAACACTCATATTCATTCTCACATTCCCATTTTGATTTCCAACAAAACAAGACACAAGCAGAACACCAAGAATAATATAATTGTAAATCTGTAAATTCAGACGAATAAATCTTTTAAAAGATTTCTTTCTTTTGTTCATCGCGAACAATAATACTTAATCGGGCATCGCAAATGGGATAGTTATAGGAGTTAGTAGACTTTCGTATGTTGTTTTTAGTGGTTCCAGAAGTAGATAATTTGCTTTTTTTTACTTTTGGGTTTTTTTGGAAATTTATACTACCATTGCCCAAGTAAATCAACATTATTTTAATGTGATTGAAATTTTGAAATATTTACTAAGTGTCTTATTTTCGTCTATAAAGTCACATTATTATAGAAATAAATAAATCATTTTATTGACAAAAATATTTAATTATTTATTACATGGAACGAGTCCCAACATGGCACAAAGCAGAGTGGTACTTAACACATCTTGCATTCGAAGTATGTTCTAAGTTCTTTTTCTCTCGTAATGCAAAAACGGCTTCTTCTATGTGAGCCCTTTTTACCGTGACGCTGACCAGGGCTTGAGAGCCGAATCTCATCAGGTATTCCAAAGACTCCACCCTTTTTCTTTATGAAATTGCCTGGCTTATGTGTTCTTTGTGAATATCTGAAAAGATAAAATATTTCAATATGTAAAATGTTTCAATGAGTATTATGAAGTAAATTTAGATATTATTTCAGGTAGAAAATTCTACAAACCATTTATAAGTGCTCTTGCCAGACGTAGTCGAAAATCACTATGGATGTTGTCTCTCTGTCTACTTAAGCAGTATAGAATGAATGCATTTATGAAAGCACTTTCAAACATATAACAGAATAGATGTAGCCATGTGTTTCTCGGTTTTCTTCCAATAGGATAGGAGCTGCGAAAGCGATCAAATTGATCAGCTGCGCCCATATGTTGAGTACATGTAGTTATTGCAGTAGAGCAGAACATGTCTTTCAGTATGCAATTTTTTTGCCTTCTCTTGATGACAGAAACTTCAGATAGATTTACTGCAGTTGATAAAACATGGACATCTTTTGTATCGTGCCATTTTATACATCCAACTGGAGAGTCATACCGAAAAGTAAACTCACCAGAAACTAGCTTCAATAGTTATTTTTTCTTCATTTTCATTTCTTCATTGTACCCAGGTTTTTTTTGGAGTGAATTCTTCTGGCATTCCTTTTCTTGTCTGTGACTGTAAATGTTTCTTTCATGTAAAATCTCCATTAGGGGAATGCTGGTGAAGAAGTTGTCAAACACAACTAACAAGCCAGCAGGTACATTTTTAGTTAGTTTCAAAACAACTTTGTATCCCAGACCTTCTTCACTTGGAGCCCCTGATCTGTCCTTTCCTGTAAATAAATATCAAACAGAATAGCATGTACTAATCAAAACAGTTTATTTTTGAACAAATTAGAACTTTTTTTAGGCAAACATATTCTATTTACCTGTATAGATATCAAACTTATAGAAATGTCCAGATTTTGAGTCACAACGACACCAAACTTTATATCCGCGTTTTATGGGTTTCAATGGCATGTATTGTTTTTTGCTATCTCTACTCTTGAATTTGACCATACTTTCATCAATTGATTGATGATGAGAGTTGTCAGCACATTGTTAAAAGGTTCGGTTCAGAATAGATATAGCAGGTCTTATGTTTTCTAGTTTATCATATTGTGGGTGAGTTTTGAGAAGCGCTTGGGATTTATCGCTGACATGAAAATTCTCTAAAATTTTCTTGAACCTTTTCAATGGCATGATGATGCTGATTTCCTGATTGTTATAAAATCTATCTGAAGACCAGTACAGTTCAAAGTCTGATAATGGATGCAATCCCGTTACTATAAATATCCCCAAAATACCACTTATATCTTCTTTAGTAGTGTTAGTCCAAAAATTTGATTGTTTATATTGCGCATATTTGTTGGTATTCATTACAAGTAATTCAAGCAATTCCTCTGGAAACAACTTGGAGAAATAATGAACAGGTGTGCACCTGTTATTTGATTCAAAGCTGCATTTGCGCTCCTTTTCATATGTATGTTCTGTAAAATTAGACACATTTGTGGACCATTGATGCTGTTTGTTTTGCAATATAATGTAGAGATGTAACTCATTGAACATATAATTATCAGTTTCCTCCTCATCTTCCGAAGAGTCACACAATATATGTAACTCCTTAACTATGTCCTTTTCAGAAATGCCTTTTCTTGACATGCACTCATCAAGTTACATTATTGGTGTTGCTGGACTTCAGCAATACCTTCAATACTGTTGATCATGACATCCTGTTGGGGATTCTGCGTTTTCTTAACATATCTCCAACTGCAATTTCCTGGTTTTATAGTTATTTGTATGGGCGCCGGCAACGTATTCTTGTCCAAGATAGACTTTCTTCGTGGCTTGATACCGTAGATGGCGTCCACAAGGTGGCGTTTTATCTCCTCTTTTAATCGCAATCTTTATTAATACGATTACATCCCAAATATTTTCTCTTTACCACTTGTATGCAGATGATCTCTAAATATACTTACAAACAACCATTGAAGATCTTCCCAAAGCAGTTGAATGGATCAATAAGGATCTGGCTTGCATTCTCGACTGGAGTGTCCCTATCCCTTATAATGACGTTGTTAAAAATTACATACATAAACAATCACGCCTGTCACCTAGAGGGGTAGGCAGAGACTACGGACTTCCATTTGGCACGATCCTTACACATCTCTCTCGCCTCCTTTACATCCATATATCTACGCATACACGCTCGTCGGTTAAGGGTACTCCTAATCTGGCCCATTTTTAATATATCGCCAATATGATCGATAAACCTTCGTCTAGGGCGTCCCTTCCCGACTCTTCCGTTCACTTCCGCCACATAAATTTGCTTTGTCACTCTTTCCTCGTTCATTCTTTCTACATGACCAAACCACCGAAGCATTCCTTTCTTAATCCTGGTCAAAACGTCATCTTGCAAACCACACTTTTCTCTTATCAGATTATTTCTCAGCCCTTAAATTCAGCCTTAGCATACTCCTTAATGACCGCATTTCTACAGCATTTATTTTACTCTTATGCTTCT
The DNA here is from genome assembly GCA_029286625.1 of Parnassius orleans. Lineage (NCBI taxonomy): Eukaryota > Metazoa > Arthropoda > Insecta > Lepidoptera > Papilionidae > Parnassius > Parnassius orleans. Next base: position 110,917 of record JAGSMP010000490.1, on the reverse strand, counting down.
TCTGCCAGACCCAACTTTCACTACCATACATTAAAGTAGGGACTAACACAATATTAAAATTGCCAAACGTGCGTTTTTTGACACATTCTGACTCTTCATAATAGCGTGTAGAGCCCCATTCACTCTATTTCCTGCGTTCACTCGTCGTTCTATATCCTTATCATATCTACCATCCCCGCTAAATAAACATCCCAAATATGCGTTCACTTTCATACCCATTTCTTTTAATGACCAGTTCATTAAACTAACCATCATTTGCAACTCGGCCGCCGACGATGCAAATATGACTTGATCATCGGCGTACAAAAGGCATTTGACGGTGAACTCACCCATTCTCAACCCACATTCTTCAACTTTCAAAGTTTGCAAACAACTGTCCATAAATAGTTTAAACAACCACGGGGAAGCTACACAGCCCTGTCTGACACCATTTTGAATGCCAAACCAGTCCGAGTAGACCCTATTGATCCTGATACAAGCACAAGAGTCCCTATAAAGAGACCTTAATGCCTGTATCAAACCAGCGCTCAAACCAAATGAGTTAAGTGTTTGCCATAACACATTCCTGTCCACTCTATCATAAGCCTTTTCCAAGTCCATGAACGCACAAAAAACTTTCCGGTTTTTGGCCAAAAACTTCTCCGCAATCATGCGCATGGAAAAGACTTGATCCGTACACTCCATCCCCTTTCTAAATCCAGCTTGCACATCCCAAATTTTTCGATCAGTTTCTTCCATAACTCTTTCAATTAACACCTTAGCATACAGTTTACCCACAATGCTAAGCAAGCTAATGCCACGGTAGATTTTACAGTCCTGCTGTGACCCTTTTCCCTTATATATTGGGACTATAACGGATTTGCACCAGTCTTCCGGTACCCTTCAGTTCCCAACATAAATTAAACAAGGTGTACAGCAGGCCTGCCACCACTCCCTCTCCAGCCCTTAGCCTTTCGAGTGATACTCTATCATATCCGGCTGCCTTACCTGCTTTCATGCTTTTCATTGCTTCCATTATTTCATCTACACTTATCTCCCTACCTCTCTCCAATTCTTTCGGAATTTCTATTTCACTTAATTCAGACGACTCTTCACTCATAAACACGCTTTCAAAGTATTCCTTCCATCTATTTAAATTAGAAACTTCATCATTCAGCATACAGCCATTCTCGCCTCGTATAGCATTCACTCTAGGCTGTATTGAATTTCCTCTGGCAGTTCTTACGAGTTTCCAGAACATTTTAATATTTGCCTGGAAGTTATCAGATATCCTTCTATCATTCTCATCCGTTCTTTCTTGCTCTTTCCTTTCAACAACTTCTTTTACTCTCTTATTTATACGTCTAAAGTCTGCCTTTTTTCTTTCAATCTCATCAATCATACCGTTAGAATTACCAGCTTTGGTTGCTAGTAAATCTAGCCATGCTCTCTTCTTTGCTTCAACTTCCATCCGTACCTCATCATCCCACCACAACGTATTATTTTTCCTTTCATTCGTTCTCTTACTTACACCACATACTTCGGTGGCTGCATCCACCAAACCTTTCTTGACATTATACCACACAGTCTCCAAGCCTAAATCATTCATACACAATTCATCCATACCACTTATATTTTGTCTCAGTCTACATTTGAACTTCTCTTTCACACCTTCATCTTGTAACCTCTCTATTCTTATACGCTGTAACGCAGTGGTAGACTTAGATGTCCGATGCCGCCAACGCTTGAATAGACCATTAATTTGGCATAAGACCAAGTAATTCCCTATCCGTCCGTCCTATCCGATCCGTCCCTACGTTGGACCCCCGGTAAACCCTTGTATCTACCACTGCGCTCCTCATTCTTTCATCCACAATTATGAAATCTATCATGCTTCTATCATCACCTCTTTCCCATGTATACATGTGAATCCTCTTATGGCGAAAGAAAATTCGTCACAAAAAGATTATTTTCCACACATACGGTGAGGAAGTCTTCACCATTCTCATTTATACTTTCATCGCCAAACGTTCCTAATATCCTTTCATAACTAGACCTCTTCACCCCAACCCTTCCATTAAAATCTCCTAACATAATAATATTTTCATTTACCTTACATTTCATCAACACCATCCTTACCATGTCCCAAAACTGCTCGGATATAAGTGGGTTAGACATATCTGGGGCGTACACCCCTAGCACAAACAACTTCTTTAAGCCCATTTTTATTCGTATCCATAGCAGCCTTGGGCTTACACATTCATACTCTTTCACACATTGACCCATTCTTTCTGAAAGGATGACACCGACTCCCTGGCATGCCTGCTCGTGTACACCAGACCAGTAAGCGGTATACATGCCATGTGCAGTGGAATCCTTTTCCTTTCGTTTCGTCTCATTTACACATAACACATCTATTCCTCTATCATTCATCATTTCGCATACTTCATCCATCTTATCATTCATTGCTCCACATACATTTAGCGTAGCCAGACGGGCCTCCGCAATTCACTTTTCACCCCTCCAGGAGACAGAACGTGACGGGTGGCGAACCTCGTCGCTTTAAAAATTTAGATATCATTTTTGGATTTCAGTCTTTCTTGGACTCCCCAAATTAATGCAGTGAGCCGTAAAATGTTTGCAGCATATGCTTTACTCCGGAGGCTTAACTAATTTTTTACCCATTGCCACCAAAATTACACTTGCACAATCTTTACTACTCCCTATCCTCGACTATGCTGACATTTGTTGCCTTGATATAGACTGAGGAGCAACTTAACAAACTTGAGCGACTCCAACATCTCTGTATACGGTTCATTTTTGGAATTCGTAAATATGACCATGTCTCAGAATACCCCACTAAGCTCAAGTGGCTCCCAATCCGTCTTCGTCGGAATACTCATATACTTTCTGCTCTCTACTGCGTCTTATTTATAGGGAGGACTTGACATATATCAAGTCCTCCCTATCTAAAAGAACGTTTTAAATTAATAAGAATTAAATAAGAAATTCTTTCCCTCCAATGTCCTGTGCACTCCTCGACTTTTTATGGCAAATCATTTTCTGTTCTTGGAGTAAGACTTTGGATATCCTTACCCCAGTCAATTAAAAGTGTTTTATCCTTAAATATGTTCCAGAAACAGGTTAAGGAGCACTATTTGTCTTACTAACCACTCTCTTCCTCTGCTTAATTATGATCATTGATCTACCATACCATATTATTAGTCATACATAAAGAATGTTGTCTATTTAGTGAATAAGTTTGTATCATTTTATTTTAATGTACCCTACCCATTTGTATTATAAAGCCTGGAAAAGTGACAAAAACAACATTTATTATGAATACCACTAACAAAAACGGAATCTATGACCGGACCATGGCCGTATGTCTCCCACATACTTCCAAGAGCCAAAGACACTTGACTGTAATATTATTCATTAAAATTTGTATGTTATTATAAAGTCACATTCCTTATTAATAACATATTAAAAAATACCACGACTCATCTGTTCTTATTTTCTAAATAAACAACTTTTTATTGCACAGCACTGAAAAACTCGCGACAAAGACCGTTACCAAAACAATATTGTTTAAGTGTCAGTTTGACATAAAACTTTTGACACTTCTTTTTTTTTTCATCGTTCAAAAATGTATCTATAACAAATTGTGGACAAATAGCAGCCATGGCTTGTTTAGGAAAAAAAGTTTATGTGGGAGCTATGCTCCTACGGCTTTATTGAGGGATAATTGAGTTCATTGTTTCAGCTGACATCCGGTTACTTACTTTTGACAATGTTTGTAACGCTGAAGATCCGCTTTACTTCGGCGTTTGAATGTGGAATAAGGCCACCAAGACCAATCCCAGCTGCATTTTTGTATCTGGAGATATGAGCCCAAAATTTCACCACCATCATTTTCCATTTCAATAATTGAATTCCATGCCACTGTATTTTATCAACTTTTCATCGTCAAATCCCATTTCTTAACTAGGAACAGTGATTGAATTATACTTTATTTGTTTTAATGTATTTGCTTTTGATAGCTGAGTCATTTTTTCTGGATTAGTATAATTAGTCGATAGTCTATTTTGAATTTGCATCGCCAACTGAATTGTAAATTCGATACAGCTTTTTTTAACTGAGGTGATGGATGATGGTACGATTCACCATTTAAATATCGGTTGGTATGAGTCTTTTTCCTATACACAGTGTGACCAATACTGACGTCGTGCGAGAGAAGGGCACATCTATCATTTTGGTCAAACTGAGATAATTGGGATTAAAATTTTTACCATATTCTGGTTCATAGTGTGGAAACCTATCGCTTAAAAGAAAAAAAAATACTGATGATATATGCATGAAGGTTAGTACTATTATATTTTTTACTTTTTAATTTTTATATATAATTAATTATTAAATAAATTCAAAAAAATCCTTTCAACTTAAAAAAAAAATTTTAAAAATACCACTTACTACAAAGAAAAGGCATAGTTAACCAAATGTGACCTTTCTTTTTAATATTTCAAGCAAATTGGTCATTGAGTCTAAAAGAAAGGGCACATTTGTCTAATTGCGCCTTTTTTTAGTGTAAATTGACTTAATGTTTTCTACAAAAAAAAATCATGTGAAGAAAGTTTAATAAACTATAAAACATATTTATAATATTATCATGCCATTTCTGGTTAGCTTATCCAAATAACTGAAACAAAACTTAACAAATCTTCTTCTAGGACACCAACATTTAAACAAAAAAAAAACGTTCTTAATATTCAATAGTTATTTATAAATTATTAGGGATAAGCATCTACATACAATTTTAGTTAACAAATAGAACTTATGAATTAGAAACAAAAAGTGCTAATACTTAAACTCAATTACACTTTTTGTTTAGTTACTTAAGGAAAGTAAAAATTAATTACTTTTATTCTTTTTACTAAAAGGTTGGACCCTAACTTAAAAATCTATAAAAAAATAGTTACTCTAAATCACAATATGAAAAATAAATCAAAATATTCTTAATTCTTAATAGAGGTAGTAATTAGGAGAATAAATTTTGGTTTTGAACTTTTATATAATTATAAAAAACAATAAATAATTACAATAAGCTCTAATAGAGTAGCTTATACTCTATTAGAGCTTATTCTAATTATTTATTGTTCATTTACAGGAAATATCTTACACCCGTAATTATTAAAGGCACTCGTAGTTTAATATTTTAAAAGATACTATTATTATTATTATAAAAAGTAAATGTAACTATAACAAACATAACATGGCACTTGGTTGAATTATCACAATGCAATATATTGGTAATAACTATAAAAAAGTATAAAGAAAATTAAATAATCAGTTTTGCTTAAAATATTAATTAAAAAAATAGTATTTTATTTCAGTCTTCATAAATTTCTCTGAGATCAGCTGAACTGTCGTTAACGGGTAGGGTTTCCCAAAAACCTCTTCTGTTGTCAGGCATGAGTGGCCCAAGCGTGGAAAGTATAGCTGATTTCCTCTCAGATGTTATACCTCGTGGAGAAAGCTTCTGCTTAGGCAATGGAATGCCAATTTTAAGATTTTTAATTCTCAAGAAATCCAATTCTATTTGCTCTTCAGTGTCATGGCTGTTCTTGTAGAACATCGAATTGATCCCACGCCGAAAAGTGATTTCAGACATGTTTCTTAAATAAGCTCGCGGCACAGAATGTTGTAATTTATACGACGAAGAGCAGTCTTCAAAATCGTGAAAATCCTGGACTGTCATTTTTTTCACCACAGTATTTGAACCAGTATCAGCGACAGCTTTGCAAAAATCTTCAAAGTCATACACTCGCTTGTTCTTCTTAAGTGATTGCTCCACTCTATGGTGAAATTCATCGGCAGCCATAAAAGTATGACCAACTTCCAGATAACGCAGCACAACACTTTCAATATTTACACCCTTGGAATTGACTAAATATACTAAGTAGGAAAAAAGGCACCAATTTTTGTTTTGGGCCGCGCAGTTATCCAGCCACAAAATCACATTTTTGCAGTCCCGGTTTTCAAAGAAAAATGCTTGAAAGCAGCTAATTATATCTTCCTTTTTTCTCCCTGCAATAGCTTCGTGCCATAAGACTCCCAGTGTTTTGCCAACTCCATGTAACCTTTTGTCACCTACAGGAATAAAACTCTGATTGAAAACGATAAGCCTTGGACAAAACATTACCGTTTTAACCCTTAAATGCATGATTATTTGTTTTGAACTAAAAAAAATAGTATATGATAGGAAATTAGTCACAGGTTACGTAAAAAATAATAAAAAAAATCCAGCTAATAATATAGAATATTTATTTTGAAAAAATACTATGTAGACTTTTGGCAACAATATGCGTTTATTGACAAAATTACTGTAGACGTAAGCAAATAGTCATATTATAATTTTATTCATTAGTATAGGAACTTCCTTATTATTTATGAATGAAATACAGCAAAGCAATTGCGATGTTTGTTAGGACATAAAGCAACCTTGCATTTGACGCACTCAGTCCGTGAAAATCCTTTACAACCTGGAAGTTTGCATCTATTTTTAGCGCTGCACCTTTTTTCATCATGGCCTATACCATCAGTCCGGATATCTTTTGGCGGGACAGGTTTAGCGGGACCTCGGTGTTTTTTAGCTTCGATCTCCCTTTCTACATTATTGCTTGAGGGTCTTCCTCTTTTATTTGTATCGTACTTTTTATAGGAGCATAAAGTCTCTGCAAGTTCAGATCTGTAATCTCCTAAGGTAAGATTTGGGTATTTTTTCTTATACAGTATCCAAGAATTGATCACTGCCATATCAACCATGTGATAAAATAATCTAATATACCACTTGCGACTTTTTATTCTGATTTTATACCTACCCAAAAAACTATCCATGAGGTCAACTCCTCCCATATGGACGTTATAATCTTTGACTATTTTTGGACAAGCTATGGAAATTTGTTTCTTTTGTTTCTTGTCGTATCTATTCACAGTTTCGGCTGGTTCGGAGCCTACATAAGTTGACGCTAATGTGACAACCTTATTATCTTTCCAGCATGTTACCGAGATATCAAGGCCTTCGTAATCAGCTACTTGTTCCTCATATGTTCCTCGTACTATAGAATCTTTCATAAAATCTTTTACACCTGGCAATTTGCAATTCTTTCCGAGGCGGTTACGTTGAATAGTACCCAATGCATATATTCCTTGAGTCCATAGGTAATACAGTAAAGGAACGGATGTATAGAAATTGTCGAAATATAGGATATGGTTCATTTTTCGTGGAATTGAACGGCACAATCTAATCACTGTATTACCGACTACGCCAATATCAGGTTCATCAGATAAGTTGTCAACATTTTGTTTACAGAATATATTTCAAAACTATAAGCATATCCAGAGTGAACACAAAACAAACAACTTAAAACTTTATTTATGGGGTTTGTTGGGTAAATATTGCTTCATAAAATGAGCTACCTTAGTCGAACACATTTGCTCATCTAGAGAGAGCCTTTGGTCAAATGGTGCCACACTCACGAACAATTTGTTCAAGTGTACTACAACAGGTCTTATTTTATGAAGACGATCATGGTTTGGGTGTCCAATCGGTTTGTGCTGTGCATTATCATTGAAATGTATTACTGATCTTATTTTCTCAAATCTATTTACCGTCATGGTCTATCGTATATGATCGAAGCCATATTTACCCCAGTAGGATTTTATATTATTATTATACATTTGGGTAATGGTACACGGACATAAATATGATGATACCTAGAAATTGACGGATTTCAGTAGCAGTTACAGGAGGACAGTTGGATACATTTTTTTGCGTGATGTATAAATTTGTTTGTTCCACAATAACAGTGAGTATATCTTCATTCATAAATTCGGAGAAAAATTGTAATGGTGTTTCAAGCGCGGCTAGTGGAGGTGAAAGGTCTGTATTTCCTGTGAAACGTATACGTTCTTCACTGTATTGCAAATTACGCTTTTTCCATATAAGTTCTCTACTTCGTTGCCTCCACGCTGCAACACCAAGAAGGCTTGAATGTGGTTGACAATTCGAAGGTCCTGGAGCTGGACTATTGAAGTGATCCAACCATCCTTCTTCCATGTTCGAAGGTGGATTTTCATTGTCTTCTTCATCGATAATCAATTTCGTTCATATCACTCATATCCTCTTCGTCTTCAGAAATGTCTCCATTTTCTATTCGTGCAAGTAAATCCTCAATATCGTCATCTTTTAGCCGTCTAGACATCCTATAAAGCAAAGCAAACTATGTTAAAAGACCAAAACACCAAAAACACTCGCTTATAATTATTTATGAAACAAACGCATAATGTAGACATTTGGCAACATACAGTAATTTCCAAAAATCTGTTCAAATACAACATCAAACATTGATAGCTTACCTGATAACAAATTAGAAGTAATTTTTTTAGAATAAGAAGAATCACTTTTTTATTAGGAACTCGACAGTAGAAACTATGTCTTCTAGTAACACACTGAACTTCATCATCCACCACATTCAAATGTCAAAAAACGAGTAACTTACCCGCCAAATGTAATGTCAACTTTTTTCTTTCAATAATGATTTATTGCCTATGGTTATTTACGAGCGTTCGGAAACGCAGGGACTCGAGGTTTTTGAATAAAATAACGTGAAAATAAATGTAGACAATTGGCAACAATATGCATTTAAGGGTTAAATTCTTCCATGCGAGGTAACATAATTACCTTTTCTAAATCAACTGCAAATATTATGGTGTCAGTACTTTTTTGCTTCGTTTGGCTTTCAACATCCTCTTCATATTTTTTTCTCGCTGAAATGTACCTAGAGTGATGATCTTCATATTCTTGGCATTCCTTATTGCTGCGTTAGGGTTGTGAATAGAAAATTTTTCGCACAATTCACATTCCTCGTGTCCAAGCTTTGTGAAGGATATTTTAAGCTCATTTACGACATTCCTATAAAATCCATAGGACACATTTATTTCAGGCTCTTTCTCACAGTAATTGTCGTACATCATGCGGATATTGATATCCGAGGGCAAATATTTCCGGTTTGGTGCATGAACTCTCCTATAATGCGACACAACTGGACGAAAAGACATAATATATTCTTTTACCTTTGTACTGCCTATTTGTGATGGATTCAAGTTATGACCTCGGCCGTCAGCAATAGGCTCATGTATTGTGTTTTATAGTATGTGTCAATAATGTTCCTCACAGCCTTACAGTTACTTTTCTTGTAACCCAAAGTTGTGAGAAAACATTTTACATACCGTAACTTTCTCACCGTTTTCATCACATAAGAAATACGAAACAGTCTTAGTTCGATCATAGTGTTTACCATGCTCATCATCATGACTTTTTTCTTTGGTCTTGCAGGCTTTTGCTGGATAGTATTAGCTAAAAAGTGTTTTGTTCCGACCAAGACATTTTCCAGAAATTACGATTAATAATTTTGCGGTAATCTTCTGAGAATTTCGTTGAACATTTTTACAAATGTTCTCTTGGCATCCGGGTTTCAAAATATTTGGTATATATTTTTCTTCTCTTTAATTTTCTTTCGTTCTTTAAGACTAACATCATATCTTTTGCGCTTTCTTACTGTTTTTTTTGTTGGTTCATCTTTGTAGATTCATCTGAAGATTCTGGAATCGTTTTTTCCAAACACGGTTGAGAACATGGAATGACGTCTGATTCGGAGTCAGAATCATCCAATAAAATATTGGCTTCACGTCGTTCATAGTTTTCATTATGACCCCTCATATTTAAGTTTTTAACCACTGATTGTTTTGAGCATTGAGCGGCAATAATGTACGTTTTGTGGTTTTTTGGTGGCTAATAATCTTTATCGGCTACTGAATCGTCTGAATCAAAATCTGATCCTGATACTAGAATTTGTGGCGACCAGTTTTGTAGACCACTAGTGGATGGAATCTGTTCGTCAATATCAGATCTAAGCTTTAGATTTTGTAAAGCGGCGCTTACTAATCTTTTACCACGTGACTGCATTTTTAAAATTATCTGAAATAAGGGAAAAACAAGTGAAATGAATGATAATATATGTTTATCATATTCCTACTTAATTCATTAAATATTATGACATGTCACATAGGTGTTAAGCTAAGGCACGGTAACATTATCTAATACAATTCCAACTTCACACAAACGGACGAAGCACGGGCTATGCCTACGCTCCTCGACCTCCGGTGTAGACATAGATAATAATAATATTACCGTGGCTTTGTTTGACACATCTGTCTAGAAACCGACAGGTAACTGTTGAGATTACCTAGGTGTACGACCTAACCTACAAAGTTATGTACCTACCTACTTGAATCAGAAACAACATGTAAACATGGATAAAACGTAAATAAACTTACCTAGCGCGGGCAGGCTGCTGACAAGCGTGGAGTCTTCGACGTCGCAGGCACAACTGGCGCGTTTCAATCAAACCCTGCCCTCCTTTCCTCACCCCTAATCGTAAATAATTTAAAGAAAAGGCACAACTGGTTATTTGTGCCTTTTATACGTAAATTAATTGAGACATACATGGATCATTAATGAAATAGACAAGGCACATCTAGCATTTGAGCCTTTTCTTTATGTTATGTTGTAGGTGTGCCTTTTCAAAGTAGTTTTTAGTAAAATCTGTATGAAGTAATGTGACTATTACTTCTGTGTGTGTATCTACGTATTTGTGCCTTTTCAATATAATGGTAAATAAATGTGCCTTTTCATTCTATAAAATAAGAATATTAGTCTCATTTGTGCCTTTTGAGCCTACTGTATCTCCGAATTCCTTGAAGATAAAATTCTACAAAAATAGAGCAGATGTGCCTTTTTTCTGATTCTAAATATGTATATAACTCAATTTTTAAAAAATGTTAGTTGTGCCCTTTTTCTTACGACGGCAGAATAGTGTTATCAGGATTTCGGATGACTAAAACATCTAGGAAAGCTAAAATTGTTTGCCTCTAACTCCATTGTGAATTATTTTAGAGTTTATGGAATTAAGGTGGTTTAAAAATACAATTACTTTGTCAGATGGTAAAATTGTGAAAGTATCGTCTACGTACCGCTTGTAGAATCTTGGATTTACAGGAGCAGTAAGAAGGGCTTTCTCCTCAAAGTCCTCCATGAATATGTCGGCGACTACGGGAGATACAGGTGAGCCCATCGCCACACCGTCTACTTGCTTGTGGAACTCTTTCTTCCACAATAGATAGCCAGATGTGAGGCAGTGTTTAAGTAATACTGCATATTCTGTGGGCATGTTGTTATCTTCTAGCTTCCTAGTTACAGTTGAGATGCAGTCTTCAATAGGTAAGCATGTGAATAGTGACTGAATATCAAAACTGACCATAGTTTCATTGTCAGCGAGATGTAGGTCTTTTATCTCACTAACAAAATGTTATGAATCCTTTGTGTGTGCTCTGGTATGTCCTCTCAGTGGTGACAGTATTTTGCCAAATGTTGAGCCAACTTATAAGTTGGTGAATCGATCTGACTCACTATGGGACGTAGTGGAGCGTTTGTTTTGTGTATTTTCGGTAACCCATACAACCTCGGTGGTTTGGCACATGATGGTATTGTCGAATTCACGTCGAGATCTAATTTTTCGGAGTATTTCTTTATTAAATCAGTAGTTGTTTTAAGTGTATTAGTTGTAGGGTCTATTTTGACCTTTTTGTATGTACTTTCGCCCGATAAAAGTTGTTGTATTTTGAAATTATACTCTGACGTGTCCATTACTACCGTAGCATTTCCTTTATCCGCGCGGAGAATCGTGAGCTCTAGTCTGTTGCGTAAGTTGTACAACGCTTTAAACTCGTCTTTGGGGAGATTTAGTTTCGGCGCTGAACTTCGACGTAACAAGGACGAAATGTCTTGACGTATGGCCTCTAAATCCTCCTTACCAATATTATTCTTAAACAGACAATCCTCAACGCTACAGATAATTTGTTCGTACGGGATTTTTTGCGGTGTTATTGCAAAATTCAAGCCCTTCGATAATACTTTTATTGTAGGTTAGTTCAGTGTTTGTTTTGACAGATTATAGACCGTGCGTTGTTTATTTTTTGCGTCTGTGGTCAACGGTTGTTGCGTTTCGTTTCTACGTTGCCATGGATGTTTGGCATTTGATTTGATAGTTAATTTATGATATTTTTCTATTTGTTTATTTTTGCATTCATTATATTTAGATGTTTCGCGTTTGTTTAAAGTTTCAATGCAATTATTAAAATCAAATGTTGTTAAAACTGTCTTTAATTCACTGGACAAATTGTCTATGGTATTATTTATGAATTGTAGATCGAACCGTTTTTGCTGAATCACCGTTCGTAACAAGTTTTTACTTGCCTGATTTAAGATCTTAGCGCTTCCTCGGATGTCCTTTTTTGTTGATATTTTGACACACGTAGGAATGAGATTATGGTCTCTGCATCTCTTCAAGAAATTTAAAGATGTTATACATCTTGCGCGCTTGGTCTTGAGAACTTCTAATCGGCAAATTTTATCTGCTATTATCAGTCCGTACTGGTTCACATAATGTTTTCTTATATTTACGCGAAGACTACACATTAAATGAAACTAATTTTTTACGGTTTATTAATTTTACTTTTTAATTCCCGACGTTTCGGGTGCTTTACAGCACCCATGGTCACGGGGGGGACTGAGGTGTTTGACGTCCCGATGTCATAGTTAGCCCGGCTACCTTCAGTTTTTTAATATTAATTTTTGGTTCGATCTACGCAGAACGAGCTTACAGTATCTAGTCTAGCAGTGGTATACTTGGGTTTGGATTTAATTTTATTAATTATAGGATCCCAAGCAGATGGCAGCACCCATCCATCTTCTCTATTGAAATTAGGATGTTTTTTAATTTCAATAGCCTCGCGAATCATCCTAGGTAGGAATCGGTGTTCTTTTGCGAGGATTTGTGGTCTATCAAATCTAATGGCGGGGACGATCTTGAACATGTTCACACACTGCAGACTTCCCGGAACGTCGGTGCTTCACGTCAGCTATATGTTCTTTTACGCGGGTTTTTATAGATCTTTTTGTTTGTCCTATGTAAGAAAGACCACATTCACAATCCAGCTTATACACTCCTGCATCTTGTAGAGGGATATGACACTTGATGGATGGTAAAAATTGACTAATCTTCTTCGGCGGCTTGAAGTATGTTTTAATGGAAGCTCGCTTCAAGATGTAGCCAACCTTGTCTGTGACTCCTCTGACATAGGGTAGTACAGCAGGCACACGCTCGACTGTGGCCGGCTTCACTCGGTCACTGTGACGTAGGCGCGAGACCCGAAGCTTGTTGTCTTGCAGTACTTGCTCGACGTGCTGGAGCTCGGCGGCCAGATGTTTTCTGTCACAGATCCCTCGTGCTCTCTGAAACAAAGATTTTCCCACGGTAGCTAACTGTGATGGATGATGGTATGTTGATTGTACATGTGTTTTTTTTTTACAGGACATTTTAAAATTTGCGCCATATGATCTGAAAGGCCTAGTTCAATGACTTCGCTGTTTGATCCTCTTATATTATGTACAAAATTGTCTATACTCGTCCCACTTGCAATTCTTGTCGGCTTCAGATTGTAGCTTAACAGTAGATTCTTAAATTCTCGACTAACAGAAGTATTTTTCAAAATATCAATGTTGAAATCGCCACAGATAATTATATTTTTATTTTTAGTATTTATAATAATATTTAGAATGCCTCTAAGAGTATCATAGAACGTATCCAGACAAGATTTATTTGTGTTAGGATCTCTATAAATACATATTACAATAATGTTATGGTCACATATTTCTACAGCACAGGTCTCTGTCATACATATTCAATCGAGAATTTCTTGATATTATCGACTACTCCATACTTTAATCCTTTTCTTACTAAGATACATGATCCACCACGTCTTTTATTTCTTGAAAAACTGGTTGCTAATGTGAAATTGGGTATCGTAAGGAATTCTTTCAATTCTGGTATCATATTGTGCTCGGTCACACATAAAATGTCGATAGCTTTTTTTTCTGTCTAACTCATCCAGATTTAACACATTTGCTCAAAAGTCCCGATATGTTCTGATGTAATATATGTAATTATTATTATTAAAAACATATGTATGTTGGTGAAACTAGGATTACGTTGGTATTTTTTACTTGTTCCAGACTGTCTTTGATTGTTTTCACCAGACTTATAGTCTTCCGAGGTATTAAAATCAGATTCTCCGATTATCACAACAAGTAGTCGTGTTTTATATAGTCCTTTAGTTTTTTATGTATGTTTTTTAAAATTATCTCTATCCCGACATTTGTAGTAATAAAGTGACATAACTCAAACTATGATTTTTATTTACATTTTGTATTACTTTATATCTCTTGTCACTTGTAAGTATACACAATTTGTTTTTAGTGGTTTGATTTAGTATCTTTATGTACATGTTGTTTTGTGTTATCATTAATTTCTAAATCAATTTCAGTTGTTGTTTTGTCTTTCAATTACTTTTCTAAACTCTTGATTTTTGTGCACCGATTTCTTACTTCTTCTTGAGCTAATTCCAGGTCTTGTTGTAATTTTGTTATTTTATTTTTATAAATATAAGTCTTTTTCTTATCTGAATTCATATTAATAACAAAACTTGAGGACAAACTTGAGGAGAAACTCCTGCGCAGTTTTTTTACATTTTATCGGGTTTTGCATATGTTTTTTCAGAATAAGCAGCTCCTGTGTCAGTTTGGTGACTTCTCGCCTTAACTCATTATTTTCTAAAATTGTATCGTGTAATTCAGACTCACAACTCTTTAATTTAATTTGTAAGTCATCTATTTTAATTTTTTGTTTGCTCACAAAATCAAGTTCATTTATTAATTCTAAGCTGTGTTATAAGTCTTCTAAGGATTGGAAACTAATGTTAATTGATTCAACAGGCAATGCCATGGATAGTGATTTTGCTAATAATTTTTCTGTAGTTAAATCTTTTGTTATGTATCCATCTGTTTCCTTGATGTGCGTTGATAATAGTGTCTGGCCAGTTATTGGTGAGCTGTTGGTAGATTTTGAGTCCACAGCATTCATATCATTACTTTCAAGTGCTTCAATCCTTTTTTTACGTATTGTGATATTCACAGTATCCTTTTCCAGTGATGGAGAGCGGGCTGCATTCTTGGTATTTGTTTTACTTTTTATGCATTTATTACACCTCCATGATTTTTAAGTCTCATTTGTCCATATTCTAAAGCGAGCGAAACTTATGTTTGCACAGTCAGTATGGTAGGTATTCTCACAAACTGAACAAATTGTGAACTGTCGATTTTCTATTATTGATTTACATTTAAAACAACATTTTATTAAAGGAGTTTGTTGCTTTTGCTCCATATTTGTATTTGTGTTAGAAAATTAAAGACAAAAATACTTGTCTGCCTCGAGGCTCGATCCTCCGTCGCATCGGTATCAAACCAATCACCTATACCGCTCGACCAAGCGTGTTAGATTTTTACAATTGAAATTAAGCATTACATTCCACTTCTTCTTAAGAATACTCTTGGGTAGATGAAATAAAATGATGATGTAGTTTCATATATGACGCTGTAATCATCAACTATATAAACGACCATAAGTCATAGAATAAAATGTTCAAACTTGTTTGCACTTAATCACAATATTTGAATAAAATTAACCGTCAGATTATTACTTTTCACGTTGAACGTATAATAAAGAAATATCTTCACAGAATATTGTAGTTTGGAACAAAATTATAGTCTTTTTAGTCTTTTTTGTTTGTTGTGGCATAAATTATGTCCAGCTTTAATGTCACAAATTCACCGTCTCTTTTTGTTGATTAATTCACAAAACACGGAGTATTTGCCGATGATAACATTTGTACGCTTTAATTCAATCAAAACACACACACCAATAACATTTTCTTATTTAGAATTTACCTCTATTATATTTTGTTAATTAATTACTACGGAGCTTCTGTTTACACACTGTCAGCGCCATCTGAGCTAAACTAAAGTTATTAACAATTCAATTTAATTTATGACGAAAAATTCAATATTTATCTCCATTTTGTAACGAATTAAGTAGATACTCTATTATAATACGAGGGTATAAGAAAAAACAGCGTGCGCGACCTCTCTCCGTGGTTGTACCTAGGCGACTGGCCGCCGATGCGTATGAAAGCATGTGCGTCTTCCATATACTACTGTGCGTTCGGCCGCCGGCTAACCGATAGGCGGCGACCGGACGCACAGTGGTGGCTCCGGCGTGTACCCGGCGAGCGCTTGCCGGAAAAATTATGCCGGTACTTGTGAAAGCTAATATGGTATACATTTTGCCACCGTGTACCCGGTACCGGCTACCCTTCAACCGGGACATATGAAAAGGCACTAAAACAAGTAGCATAGGTATAGGTTGAATC
Organism: Parnassius orleans; assembly: GCA_029286625.1. Taxonomy (NCBI): domain Eukaryota; kingdom Metazoa; phylum Arthropoda; class Insecta; order Lepidoptera; family Papilionidae; genus Parnassius; species Parnassius orleans. The sequence goes on along the minus strand of JAGSMP010000490.1, from coordinate 94,492 downwards.
TTACCGATGACTGTCCAGAATATCCAATGATACTTTTTTTGTGTTTCACTGAGTTTATATCATATTTCAAAACAGAAAGTCGTGAAACTAATTTTATATTACATGCTTTACAAAAAGCGGCATTGTTCTCATCCTTGGATCTTGATAACCAAGACGAAAACATTGGATTCTTCTCCCACTCGGAACGATGGTTCTGATCAATAGTCACGCAATTTTTTTCATTTCGCTTTAGCAGTTTTTGCTGAAAAGAAAAAGGATTTTTGACGGATTAATACAAAATAGGTTCACAGATTAGAAATATAATTATAGCTGTGGAATCAGGTTCGTGATCTGGCCCACTTTTTCTAACTCAGCAAATGATTGAGATTACAATAGTATAGATCTTTTTTTGACTATTTAAGGTTATAATAAAAATGTTTGAAAATATGAATAAAAATGTTTAAATGTAACTGTTTAAAAAAACAACTATAAATTTGGAATCGAAATCATTTGCTGAGTTAGTTAAAGTGGGTGTGGACTAATGTATGTATGTGTTTTAATTATTAAGTTTTAAATATTTTTTACAGATATTTAGCGACGTGTTGTAAGTATTCTACATTAGCACAAGATTTTAGGATCGGTAAATCTACTGTAATGAGTATAATTCAAGAAGTTTATGACTGTATTTGGAATGTTTTGCAGCCCATATATATGCCAGTACCTAATGAAAATGATTGGTGTCGGATAGCAAAAGAATTCTCGGACTTGTGGGACTTTAAGAATTGCGTTGGTGTGATAGACGGCAAACACGTTTACACAACTGAACCGAATAAATCATTCAGTTAATGTGTGTGGCTGTTGCTAAAAGGAAAATAATATTGGCAGATTTAGGATCGATGGAAAGATTCAGTGAAGTAGGAATTTTTGCTGAGAGTGAATTTGGAAAGTGACTGCAAAACAATGCTTTGAACTTGCCACATCTCAAACCACTTACTCAAGATGGAGAGCCAGTACCATTCGTATTTATTGGTGACGAAGCTTTTCCTTTTTCTTATAATTAAATGCGACCATATCCCAGAGAACAATTAGATGCAAGCAAACGAATATTTAATTACAGATTGTCAATAGCTCGACGTATTCTAGAAGTAACATTCGGTTTACTAAAGAGAAAATGGTACGTGTATCACAAATACTTCGAATGCCAAGTCACTACTATTGACAAAGTTGTTAAAGCAACCTGTGTTTTACATAGCTATTTAATTGAAAAACAGGCCAAGTATTAAAAATAATTCAGATAAATCTTCAACGAATGAGTCATTAACATTATCTATTAATGAAACTGATTCATTAATAACCACAAACAACGCAAGTTTGAATCAAGGTTATCGGATTCGGGATATATTTCGTTCTTATTTCAATAACCAGGGGAAAGTCCCTTGGCAAGATACTTGCATTTTGCTACAATTTTTTTAAATCTGTATAATATAAAATAACAGTGACTAGAATTGTTATTATTATTTGCAGCATTGGCTGTCCCACCTTCCTTTGCCCAGTAGTGAGTAGAATACATACACTATCTCGAAAAACGTTGGTATAACCGAATAAAAATGACACATATCACAGGTAGGTACTTATAATCAACCACTCATGTTCCACTCAGCGGTCAGTTTTATGGGCGAAGAGCAATTATAAATTAGCACTATCTATTCCGAGCGCAATAATAAATAGGTACTTACCATCTTGTAATCCGGTTTCTTTTACTATGACTTCCCACGCTGCATTATTGGTTTAATTTCATTTGTATGTTCCATAAACATGGAAATTTTTTGACACTTTCAATTAGCTTCTTCTCCATTTTGATTATATGACATACAATGTCGATGACGTGTGAAGTTTATGACTTAATATCGATAACTTAAATACAGCGCACAAGTCCTGTCCTGACAAGTCTACCCTACCCGCCGCGCTGCACCGTCCCACTACCCTCCGCTCGGCACCACAGCCTGCTCGACTCCGTTCTGTCCGGTTGTTCATATATTTTATTGAAAGTCCGCTCAGATCCACTCCGCTCCACTTACACTGTTGCCACTGATGCGGAGTGGAGATTTCGAGCACTGTGATTGGCCAATACACGGTCCGCTCCTCTCCACTCCACCCAGCTCTGCGTCAGTGGAAACGCACCCTTAAATTAGCTCGCAAATCCCTGCACACTGGAGCGGAAATATTATGCAATCCCATTGGTCGATATTTCTCTGTTTCTCCGTTTCTTCACTTCCATAGACAGGCAGCCTTGTGGTCGGTAATGGCTTTGTGCAGTTTGCTAAGTACTGTATGTGTGAATTAGAGCGTTTATGCCGATAAATAAAAGTCACTGGTTTAACGACCTGTTTATTTTTACTTATCCGACACGTTTACATTTATGGCTGAAATCTGCACTTAATTATAAACGGGCGCATCGTCGAGACGCTAGAGACGACTGTCAGCGAGGGGGTTGCGCAGGAGCAGTTATTCTCAGGTTACATATTATCATTGTCATATCGCTACATCCACACCCCTTCTTACAATTTTTTTTAACGTGAAATTACAAAAAAAAATTTGAAAAAAAAAATAGAGAAAGTTATTTACTCTTAATAACTAACACAACATTATTGAAATTTAAAATAAAATACGGAATACAGAATACGGAGTACGGAACCTTATTACGCATTTTTGATACCCTATTACACAACACTATTCACTACACCACGCTCCTTTGCATAGTGGTAGTGGGCGCGGCGTCGTGTGCATCGCGGGTGCGGGCTGCTGTACCTGCACGCCGACCGGCGGCGACGTGCCGCTAAGCACTATATTGTGGGGAAGACCAGTATTTCCCATTATTTGTTGTCGCAGCCATCGTTTGATACGGCACTTGAACTGCTTCCAACAAAAGTAAAATAATATTATGAGTTACATGGCTGTTATGGCAACCAATAGCATGTTTTGAGTAGACATGTGGGTATCAACTTCGCCAACACTACTTCCACTTTGGGCAATCACAACCTGTTCTTTACTGACTGCCTTGCCCATTTTGTTAGACTTTCAAAATTATAATGATTGAGTTTGTAAAAATATTTAATAAGTCAACTGTTATTTCGTAATAAGTTCCGTTTACAATATGTTGATGTAAATATTTGACATCAGCTATTGGAATTAAATTACATTACGCTCATACCTAGTGCAGTTTAAGTCTCTGTTCATTGTATGACCGTTTTATCTCTCTTTTTAGCACCGTGTAAATACTTATTTAACTCTGCTTGATGTAATGCGGCTTGACTACGATAGAAATTTACCATCCCTAGAAATCTACGCAACCCGTAAATAGTTTGCCATTTGGGAAGTGCTTTAATTGCTTCTACTTTATCTTCCAGAGGACGTATACCTTCTGGCGACATCTCATAACCTAAAAATTCGAGTTTTTTCTGCCCGAAACAACATTTAGAAATACGAGTATTTATAGATATACCATACTTATTAAAACGTTCAAAAACTTGTTCTAGGTGACTCTTATGGTTTTCAATAGAACTAGCTATAATGACGTCATCAATATAACAGAATAAGAAATTTAAACCTTGCAAAACAGTCGTATTCATAAACCGTTGGTACGTTTGTGAATTATCTTTCAAACCGAATCCCCTGCGATTAAATTCAAACAAGCCAAACGGAGTGGCAGTTTTTTCCACATCCTCCGGTGCAATCTCAATGCAGTGATAGGCTCTATTAATCTTAAAATCCTGCAGTCGTGGTATTGGATACCGGTCCGGCCTAGTGATATCGTTGAGCCGGCGGTAATCACCACAGGGCCGTAGATCACGATTTTTCTTAGGCGCCATGTAAGGAGCTGGCCCATGCAGACTTTGACGGTCGGCATATGCCAAGCTCCTGCATAATGCGAAATTCCTCACGTACCTTATTATTTCGGTCTGGCGGAAGAGGCCTGGCCCGTGCGAATACTGGCGATCCTGTGGTCTCGATGTGGTGATAAACGCCGTGATGCGTAGGCTCCTTATACGATACTGGCTTGGTGATGTCTGGGTACTTACGTAGAAGATTGTAATATGGGTAATCACAGTATGGATAGGCGGTTCCCGATGATTCACTAAAGGCACTGCTACACTTAAATTGATTAATTTATCGATGAGTTTACGCTCACTTAGGTCCACCAAAAGCTTGTTATTTTTAAGAAAATCGGCTCCTATTATTGGTTGCTTGACGTCGGCAACTATGAAAGTTCATCGATACGGTCTTTATAATTTTAAATTTAGAACAAGCGTTTGTGTACCGTAAGTATTAATTTGTGATCCGTTAGCTGCGTAAAGTTTATAGTCCGAACACTTATTTTCACCAAATAACCTTTTTTTGTCCGGTATCACTGAAACGTTGGCACCAGTGTCCACTAGGAATCGCAATCCACTGTTGAGGTATGTGACGCTGAGGCGGTGAGATGGTAAGACTGTACAGACATCCGCCATTGGCTGCACACCGCTTAGTTTCCCTCGTCCTCCGGAGCCACCCATGCGCAGAGCTTCACGCACTTGTGAGCTCTGGTCTTGAATCTCGCATGATAAAAGCATAACTTCAGCCTATTATTACTTGGGCTTCGCTGGGACTGGTTACGGTCACGCGAGAGTGATCGGTTTTTGCCAAACTGCCGCTGTTTTGGCCTTGAGCGCTCCAACAGAGACAGAGTCGTCTCTAGTACTTTGTCTGCTACGTTCGCCAAGCTCTCCAGGTTTTTCATATCCATCACTGCGAGTACCGCTCTTGCTGCTGGCGGCAGATGCCCTTGCCATAAAATACGAAGAGTATCGTCAGGTACTTTTCCACGCGCCAGGTCACGCATATGACGGAGTAGCTGTGATAGTTTTTGCTCGCCCAGGTCCATTTCGCCTATCAGTTTTTGTATCTGGCGATTTTCCGATTCTTCATATACTGCTAATAGTCTCTCCTTCAGAACCCCATACTTTTCTTTGCTCGGAGGCTGGAGTAAGAGATCGGTGACCTACTGTATGGTGTCCTTGGCCATCTTAGTAATGACCTCGCCTCATCTCCGAGTTTCTGATTAGCTGTTACTGCTTCGAATTGCACGAACCATAGGCGTGGTGAGTCTTTCCAGAATTCAGGTATTCGAGATGACACTGTTATCTGTGACATTTCCACCGAGGAGGGTCCTGGAGCTGGTACGGGCATTGGTTGGTATTCCGGACTCATTGTTGTATTTATTTGCACTTCACACTAATTTAAGTTTAAATTCAAAGTTCGGGGTCACCACTGTGCAGGTCGCTTAGTACTATGTGTGAATTAGAGCGTTCCTGCATCAAATCAGGCCGATAAATAAAAGTCACTAGTTTAACGACCTGTTTATTTTTACTAATTCGACACGTTTACATTCATGGCTGAAACCTGCACTTAATTACAAACGGGGGCATCGTCGAAACGCTAGAGACGACTGGCAGCGAGGGGGTTGCGCAGGCGCAATTAGTCTCAGGTTACATATTATCATTGTCATGTCGCTACAGCTTCTAGCCAATGTCTAAAGTACTTGATGTCCTCATAAACAGCAAGGAGCTCAGTGTCGTATGGTGAGTATTTCCTTTGCGACGTGCTCAATTTACGAGAGAAAAACGCTAGGGGTTGCCAATCACCATCTATTTGATGTTGCAAGACTCCACCAATTGCAAGATCAGAAGCATCAGTAACAAGACCTAGCTTTACCTTTGAATCAGGATGTGCCAACAATGTTGCATTGCATAGACTTTCCTTAAACTCTTCGGAGGCTTTCAACGAGACTCCATTTGAATTGACTGGATGCGATGCTTTGATGGCGCCAGTCAGTAAGGCGTTCAAGGGGGCCTGGATTTTGGCAGCTAGGGGGATAAACCTCCTTTAAAAGTTTATCATGCCCAAGAACCTCCTAAGTTTGTTTGGCTGTTTTAGAGCCAGGGTACTCCTTTATAGCCTGAACTTTACCTTCCAGAGGTTTTTTCCATGTTGTGACATCTCATAGCCTAGAAATGTTACCTCTGACGCACCGAAAACGCATTTAGGGGTGTTGATGAGCATGCGATCATATTTAATATAGCACCTTCGTCAAATATTATTTTATAAATATTTGACGAAGGTGCTCTTCATGCTCTAATTCATTGCGTGAAAATATTGAGGAAATCGTCAAGATATGGCTAGCAAAAATCTAGACCACGGGTCATCTCATCAACGTACTAGATGAAAGAAGAAACGACTAGCTCCGCGCAACCCTAACGTCATATATGGGAACTCGAAGAGTCCAAAAGGTGTCGTAGCGGCAGATATGGGAATGTCCGTCTCAAATATTGGTATCTGGTTATACGCCTTGACCAGATCTATGGTTAAAAATTTTGCAACCAGATAAATTGTGGGCAAAGTCATGTATGTGTCGGATAGGGTACTTATCTGGCACTGTCCGGGCGCTGAGCATGCGATAGTCACCGCATGGTCGCCAACCATTGGCCTTTTTGGGAGCGAAGTGTAGTGGTGACGACCAGGGGCTCTGGAAAGGACTAGCAGTTCCATCTGCCAACATTGCCTCAAACTCAAGCTTGGCAATTTTCAGCTTGTCCGGGGCGAATCTGTGTGTGGTATACACGATATTGGAGGACCTGACGTGGTACGGATGTGATAGTCTGTGTAATGTTTGGGTGGGCGATGAGCGCCTGCCGGTGTGGAAATTCATAAAGTATTTTGTGAAATTTAGAATCACCAGTCACCTTTACACTCGAATTACGACTATCGCTAGAAACAATAGCTATAGCTGACAATTTAGTGGTGACATCAATTAAAAGCTTATTACGTATGTTGACAATAATGTTGAAATGGAATAAAAAATCTACGCCTATAATAGCTTTGGCGACGTCAGCGACAGTAAAGCGCCACAAAAGTCTGTACGTAGGCCTAAATTAAGGTTAAGCTTAACATAACCTTAAGTGTTTATTGGCGATCCGTTGGCTGTACACAGTTGGTAGTCCGTCTTCACACATCTTTGATGAAGCGCAGATCTAGGGAAGAAGCATAAGTCGCTTTTATTTTTTACAAATTTAAGACCAGGAATTGGACTCGCGATCTGCGATCTGTCACGAAAAGGCGACCAGTAGTAGGCGATGGGCAATCTTCAGTCGCCATTTTAGATTTCCTGTCGCGTTTCCCGATTTGTAGTCACATGGCTGGATGCACTTCGCTTTGCAGCCATATTTGTGATGCAGCAATTGAAGAACTTCCTGTAATTGGACTGGGACCGTCTTGATGGTATACGGCTTTGCCCACGTGACGTCTGTTGTGGGCGGGGGCGAGAGCGGTTGTTAAGGCTCGTAGTCAGTGCACTAACCTGTTTAGTTAGCTCCATGATCTGCCGTGCCATAATGTTTAACATTGAGTCCACTGGATGGTTAAATGTAGCTGCAACCAGTCGTGGACTCTGTCTGTCAGGTCAGCTAGTTTTGGACAGGCTCATCTGGGATGCGATGATGGTTTGCAGGTTGCTTGGTAGGCGGCTTGTCCAAAGTGACCTCAAAAAATCTTCTGGTATTGTAGGGCCAGTCAGGTGTTGCAGGTGACGCAGGAACAGTGATGGCTTGCGATCACCTAATTCTTCAGATTATAGGAGCTTTCACTTTTTTCTCTTTAGATATAGAGAGACGCTTGATTAGCTCACTTTTGAGTTTCTCGTACTTCCCGGTGGCTGGAGGCGAAGTAATAATATCCTCTACCTCTACCGCATACTGCCGGTTCAAATGCGAAATGACGTAGTGAAATTTCGTCAGGTCATCTGTGATTCTCAATATCCTAAACGGATCTTCAATTTGCAAAAACCATATCGTCGAATACATTTTCAGGCCATAAATGTGGTATTCACACGCCAACACGAAATATGTCGGATGAAATATCGTACGAAACAAAGGACACACGCTCTCGTTTTTTCGATGACTGCGCCCTTCTCTGCTAATTCGTTATGTCACTACTGGCACTGCTCATCTTTCTTAAGTATTCTGCTCTGGGTCACCATTTATGGAGTGTTAATGTAGTTGTGGTGGTATCAAGGTACGGAACCTGCTGGTGAAGTCCGTTGCCGGAATAAGCAACTGAGACATAGTTAAACAGCTTTATACTTCAAACCACAAAAAAGAGTTTTACATAAAGCATCAGAAGATGATGGATATAGTCACAATATATAAAAGATGAAAGAAGAAAGTACAGTATTAGATCACAAGCATAAATAAGAAATTACTAAACTAAACTAAAGGTCGGCGTAGGCGCAAGCGGCACTGGTTTGGCGTCAGAGAGATTGATCGCAACTGGTTGGTCGATATTTGAAATGCGGCCGATGAACATACAGCAGTACTAAGGTACACAGCGTTGATAATAAATTGAATGTTTGTTTCCAATTTACTTCGACTGGCCGGCGCCGAGTAGTCTAATTATACAATGCATACAATATTTAAATTAAATTAACTATAATATATAGAAATAGTATAATGATGTATAACTGTAATTATATTGTAAATATATAAATTAAATATATATTATAATATAAATGAAATTTTAATTGTACACATACACATCTGTGAAATAATAATTATGTAGGGAGTTAAACAAACGAATGATGATATAAGACTCACTTTATTGTATTAATAAATTTGATTATATAGGATTATTATTACACTTGTGTGTGTGTACTTTTATATACTCTTACTACTACTACTACACCTTCCATCCAAAAGAAAAAAAATGTGACAATACAAGGATACATTTTTTTAAACATCGATACATTAAAAGATTTTATTTTGTAAATATTAGGAACAGTTACATTATAAAATAATATATAGGTATTTATTTTAAGAAGATTTTTTTTTTTGATTATTTAATTTAGAATATTTATAATTACGTAATATTAAGTAATCTACAGAAAGAAATAATAATAATAACAATAAATGTACTTAGACAAAGCATATAAAATATGTTTTATTTATTATTGGATATACAATTTCGTGCGGTTTTATGTACTAATTCATTTTACCATTCTTAATTATTTTACGTTTGGTGCTACATCTTTAACAACTTTATAAGGACCAGAGTATAGATCACTTAGTTTATTACCTGACTCATTTTTTAAGAGTACTAAATCATTTACATTGTATTTTATAGGCTTGGTATATTTATCAAATATAATTTTCCTCTTTTCTTTAGACTTTATCAAATTATTTCTTGCGTCTCTTTGTGACAATTGTAACCTGTATTTGAGCTCACATGGATAATGATCGTAGTTATAAAGTGGCTCTAAATCTACTGTCAAATTACTAGGAAGTGAACATTTTTACAAAAGACAAGTTCATAAGGACTGAATTTCGTCTCTGTGAACTGTCGTATTATGAAACAAACATGAAATGATCGCTCCATGTTTCAGGGTGATTATCAATTTGAATGCGAAGAAAAGCATTTAAATTTTTATGTGACACTTCAACGCACCTAGTGATTGGTGGTGGTAAGCAGTCAATTTTGTTTTTATTTGAAGCAATTTACATACCTCTTGGAATAATGATGCAGTGAACTCTTTCCCTCTGTCAGTAGTTATTACTTTTGGTACTCCATACCTAAGAATAAAGTTAGTAACAAAACTCTTTGCTACTTCGTTGGTTTTTAGAAATTAAGGATATGCTTCGACATACTTAGTGAGTTCGCATTGTAGCGTTAAACCATAAGAGTAATTATTATTATCAACTTCAAATGGACCTACTAGGTCTAAATATATCTTTTCAAACGCTGTGTTAGCTGTCGTTGTTATTTCTAATGGCTCTCTTACGGGTAACGAAAATTTCTGACGCTGACATTTGTCACAATGCTAACAAAGTTCTTTACATCCTTATCTAACCCAGGCCAATAATAATACTTTTTATTGTTGACCATCCTTCTCATACCTGCATGGCCACTGCTAGGTAGGAGATGGAATCATTAATATCACCTTTCTGTCATCCTTACTATATATCGTTTTACATTATTTATTATATGTACACGTGGACCAGTCCTCATTCATAGATTTAACTTCTTCAACTAGTTTTTAATAAATTCCTTATTACCATCCTTCTTTATTATACATACTTCATTAACATTTATTAACACAAAATTCATCTAATTCCCTCACAAACTCGCGTCGCGTCATTCGTGAGTCGGAACTTAGATATTTAATATAAATTATCTTTCCTTTTCAACATAACAAAATGTATTATTTTCTTTACTAATAACTCTTAATTTTCTCAATGTTTTCAAATCATCTTTATTAACCATACGCAACTCCACTGATTCTGTTGGTTTGACATGATTACTTACGACTTTCGGTTGATCAGGCCTCAAGTCTGTGGGTATCATGTCCAACGAGGATCCTGGTTTATTATTTTTCGCGATTTTGCTCGTGTCATGACATTAACAATGTTCTCATTTAACTCTTTTAACTCTTTCGAATTCAAACAGATTCTAGATAACGCATCTGCAGCTGCATTATCTGAACCCTTTACATACTCTACGTCAAAATTATATTCCTCTAATACCAAACGAAACTTCATAAGCCTGCTCGATGGATCTTTCATGCCAAATAGGTATACTAGGGTTTATGGTCAGTCCTGATTTTAAAATATTGCCCATACAGATACGGTCTGAAATATTTGACGCCCATACTATCGCTAACAACTCTTTTTCTATAACTGGATAGTTTGATTCAGCCTTATTCAGAGATCTGCTAGTAAATGCTATTGGTCTTCCATTTTTATTCGACAGAACTGCTCCAATTGCTTTATTAGATGCATCGGTTTGTAAAATGAAATAATTTTCTTTTGAAAAATCAGGGTAATCTAAAACTGGGGGACATAATACGTTTTTGAGTGTTTCAAAGACTTTTGACATTTTCAGTCAAACGAAATTAGTATTTTTTCTACAAAGTTGGTTTAATGGTTGTGCAATTTCAGCAAAGTTGGGTATAAACTTTCTATAATAATTTGTGACGCCACAAATCTTTTAACTTCGTCGGCATTTTGCGGACAAGGATATTTTTACTGTATTTATTTTTTCAGGATCAGGTAAAATCCCTTCGTTAGATATACAATGTCCCAAATATAAAATCTGTTTTTTAAAATGTACATTTGACGGATTTAATTTTAAATTTACTGAACGAAGTCTTTCAAAAACATCCTGTAAGTTTTTTTGTGGTGGTCTAGTTGTCTACCAAAAACAATGACGTCATCTAAATAAATCAAGCATTTTTCATTATTTAGTCCTGACATTGCTAAATTCATCATTCATGAGAAAGAGCTGGGACTTGTTTTTTAATCCCATGGGCATTCTCGTCATCTGATATTGACCAGAATCAAAGCAGTAAATTTTCGACAACTTTTATCTAAATTAACATTGTAATACCCTTGATATAAATCCAATGTGTAAAATATACACTTCAGACAAAGATTCTAAGATTTCTGTGATATCAGGGAGGGGTACTTATCATCCTCTATACAGTTATTTAATTTACGGTAATCCACTACCAATCGCCATTTTTATTACCCGATTTATCTAATTTTAGGCACCAATATTGGACTAGACCAGTCACTTTTACTAGGTTCTATAATCCCTTCTTTAAGCATGTTGCTAATTTGACGATTAATTTCCTTTTTGACTAATTGGTAACCTATAGGGTTTTAAAATACTGGACTAACGTTTGGTTTCAAAAATATTGTGAGAGTAAAAATATCTGTTGTTGTCAATTTATCGCCCTCTAAATAAAAACATCTGCATATTTTGCACAAATATTTTGAATACTTTGAATTTCTAAGTCATTTAAATCATTTAATTTGAATGAGGAAAATAATCGTTTTACTCGGTCTGAATTATTCTCATTTTCTCAAAACTACAAATGTTATAATCGTTAAGATCATGAATTGCAGGATTTATTCTGACAATGTTACTGATTTTTCGGTAACATTTAATATTTTTATTGGTATTTTTCCTTAATTGGTGTCGCTATCGAGCTAGCCAAATAAACGCCATCTTGTAATTCTCGTGAACAAATAATGCAATCGGTTTGAAAATCAGTTTGAATATAATGTATGGATTCACTTCTTGGGAATTTCCAATACGTTAATATTATAATTATTAGTGAAGGCAAAAACAAGTGTGGTGACCCTAATTTCAAAGATAAAATATTTTTCTCGAAATCTAAACATGCTCCAAATCTATTCAAAAGTCTCTACCTAGAATTCCATGCGACGAAATGGTAACGAATTAAAAACAAAACTTGTGATTAATAACAGATCCATGAATCATTAATGGGACATAAACATATCCGATTGTTTGCACCTCGCCACCTAGACCGTTTATAATTACATTCTCTTTATGTAATGAAACACTTAATTCGATAGCATGTTTATATGTTACGGCGGATAAAGATGCGCCTGTGTCGACTAAGAAAGAATAAGTCTTATTGCATGATGAAACTGGTAAATGAATAAAACAATTGCTATTACTACTAGCCAAAATTAAATGATTTTGTTTATTCTCGAAAAACTTATCTAGTCGGGGTTCATTTGAAGTTGATTCCTGGTTTTCATTAATTATATTGACTACATTTCTTTTTATCCTTGATTTCCGCGATAATTACGAAACGTACCTCGATTATCGTCTTCGCTGTCCTTGGCCGTGAGTTCGAATGGTTCCATGAACTCGATCGCTGCGAGTTTCCATGGTAGTCCCCGCTGTGAAAACATTTGCCGATTACGCCCGTTGCCACGTGGGTACCTAGAATTATGATGAAAATTCCTAGGATAATAAAATTTCTTACTGGACATACCCATCACCTCTCCTGCGGCCGATGATGATGAAGCCTCTTCATCTTGAGCTGCTTGAATGGCATCTTTCAGAGGCTGTAATTTCTAGCAGAAATTGTGTGCTGATTCGACGATTTCGTAAGCCATCGGAAAATTGCTTGATCGCTTGTTTTCATTAACAGTTTTCAAAATATTGTAATATGCGGTATTACCGTTGGCTTGCGATATCATGGTCCACAAATAACTCTGTTATTTGTTTTCCATAATCAGGAATTGACATATCATTTTGGCGTAATTTTTGCAATTTATTTTGAATTGCTGCTGCTCCTTTTCTTGGCAACAACTCTTTCTGCATGTCACTAACCAAGTCTTCAACATTAGGTAATCGTCTTGAAGACGTAATTTATGAATTGAGATAATCTACTTTTAATGAATTTAATTAAATTATTTTTGCATTCCTGTTTTGTTAACAAAATTATAATACTGAATATTGTCGATTAATTGTTTCACACTTGTTTCGTCATCTAACATAACAGGTAATAAAGTCAAAGCCGTTTTCAAATCGAAAGTATCCATATTGCTCGGATTTTCAGATTGTACACACTCGGGCTTACACAATTTTATAATATCCTGATATAATGATTCAAAATTCTTACAATAGGTTTGATAAGATGGAATATCAGTAGATTTAATCTTACCTTCCTTTACTTTACTATTAAAATTTATTAACAACTTAGAGTATTCACTAAATATTTCATTGGCCTCTTTAAGTTTAGTATCTAAAACTTTTCCTTCACGTCTACTCGGTCCAATTTTAATTAAATATGTTCTCACTTCTTTTAATTGCTCATATAACTGTTCTAAAGAAATATTCATAACTTACTACCAATACGTAGAATAGAGTATACTATAAATAATTTTACGAAATATTTAATATAATAATAATACGGTTACATGACGATTAAAGACAGTACAACGAATACATGATTTAATTTAAAATATAAAGTTCAGTAATAGACTAGAGTCCCAGATTAATGTAGTTGATTTATAAACACTATACCCCTTTTTTTTTTCACTATTAATAGACACGCACTTTTACTCATTTTATATGCACATAAACGCCACTTTTAAACTTCGATCCGCGACGGTCATACTTTATAATACGCCTTGGTTGACTTGCCTCTTCCACATTTGTGGGGGTTGCGGTTGCCGAAAAATAGACCTTCTTAGGGTATTTCTGTTTAGCTCTGTGTTAATCCACTTTATATGACATCGCCTATGTTCGATACAAGCAATATAGGGACCCCAGTAGAAGTACCAACAATGATAGACAGCAAAATATTACTCGTAGTCAGGTGAAATTGCAATTGTTCAATTCCTGCCTTATTGCTTCCTGCGTTTTGCACAATTACGGTTTCTTCTTTAGTCTGTTTACCGCCCATCTTGGATGTTATTTTTCGTTAACTTTTGTTAAACACGTATACACAGTCGCGTAACTCCAGATAGAACGCCATAGCTTGATTTAGTTCATCAGTTGCACACAGAAAAAATGTTCCACTCAAATATGGCAGAGGTGTGTCATATTCGCGTCGCGAATTACTTCAGGGTCGCCATGTAGGCGAATGTTAGGAGAGTTAAACAAACGAATGATGATATAAGACTCACTTTATTGTATTAATAAATTTGATTATATAGGATTATTATTACACTTGTGTGTGTACTTTTATATATCTTACTACTACTACTACAATTATTTCTTTAAATTAAATAAAATAAATAAATAAATAACGGTGTCAGTCGCCACAGAGATTATTATAAATTACTTTTTTCTATAATTTTGTACAATTTAGTAACAGGAAAACCCCTTTCTGTCACCTTTTTTTAAATAATAGTCTAATAATGGATGTTTTAAGAACGTCAGGAAATACACCATCTTCCAGACAATGGGGCTATTATATTTGCTACGTATTTTCACTTTCGTTGAAAAGTCATCAAAACAAGTTGCAAGATGTTTTTTAATAATTTTATAGTTAATAGAACGTCATAAGGTGAAACAAAATTAAAGAAAATGAATTGTATTTATAATGTGTCAAAGTATTAGAATATATCATTATTTTTGTTATCTATTGAATATACTTGGTCAATGAAATGATCATTAAATGCCTGCGCAATTTGTTTTGGATTCGTTACGAATTTATTACTTATTTTAATTTGTGTTATAAAATTTCTACTAAAATCTTTATTATATTTTTTTCTGTAATTATCAACAATTTTGTAAGTAGTTTTTGTCTTATTAAGTGATATATTGACAAGTTGATTCAAATTCAAATTTATTTATTTGCCTGAATGTAGGTGTAAAATAAAGTACGATCTTAAATTACATCTAATGGCCCATTTACGTTCTACCACTACATATGGTGTGCAAATATTTTATAGGTATACACGCAATTTTTTTTAAACAACAAATAGGAACTCAATTCTGTACATTTATGATTATTAAATAAAACTATTTAATAAATTGATGTCAAATTTATAATGTCAATTCAAGAAATACATTATTTTAAAATGTTAGATTATGTAATAATCGTACTCAATTGTTAATGTACATACTTCCATGGTTATTCAGCATCAAATAATTATTAGTTACCTATATATCAATATTACTGATGTATAAATTCAATAATGTCGTTAAAACATTTTTCCTTTAACCATTGTGTCAACTTTTTTCAAACATGGTTAAAGGTAACTCTTTAAAGGAGTTGGGCAATTTCTTATATACCTTTATAGCATTAGCATAAGAATTCCTTTTATACAATTCGAGCATGCATTAAGGTAAACAGAGCTTATGTTTATTTAGCAAGTTGAGGAAGATGGATCATTACACGATGTGTACAGTATAACATCAAATCTAGAATATTATCTATGAAGCAGAAATGAGAATGGGTTCGATGAATTTTGATACCAATACTACTCAGCCGCTTCGTTATCAAAATGTTCGTCCAGGATACTTCACATGCCAACCTACAACGTCAGCAATTTCACCATCGCCCTTAACTTCGCGCTCTTATTCTGTTCAATCAGATTATGAAATGCAAGATAGGCCAGATGTTAACACAAGTGACAGTCTGTTACAAGTCTTGGAAAATAATTTAACCGAAAATATAATACAACATTAAAATAAATTTTTGTTTTCGGCTATATATATATATGAATGCATGATTGTAAAAACTCACCTCAGACCACTTTTTCCAAAATACTGTTTATTGTGGATTTATATTCTCTACGGCGAGACAAACTCTTTGAGTGTAAAAACACACCTCAGTCATGTAAGCATTCCACAGTAATAGAAGCACAAATATTTCAATGAGCGTAAAAATCCACCTTATCCTGGATGAATTGTTTTTTTACAACCAAACACGTGGCAACACCTAAAACTGTCAGCTGTCAATATTGACGTTTTTAACGTTAGTTTGTTTAGTTTGAACAACTGAGGTGACTGTAACGGACACGAATTACTTGTATTACACAAATTAAATTAAATTTTGCTGCTTAATGGTGAAAATGAGTGCTGAAATGGAGGAAAGTGTAATATATTTAAACCCAGGTGAGTTCTCCTCGGGTGAAACACGCACTAAAAAACGACGTGATAACTCTGCTGATTATTCTCGGAATAAGATCAAACAAGCACGTATTCATGGGCAGGCTTATGTGACGGCAAAAAATAAAACTGTACGGGCTAATACAATAGGACCTCCATGCAAGTGTGCTAAAAAATGCTGGGAAACCATATCCGAAAATGACAAATTAGAGAACCTTGCCAAATTATATAACTTGGCGACAAAAAATGAACAAGATATCTATCTCCAGGGGTTAATATCCTGTAAGGACATAAAACGACGCCGAGTGCTGAAGGAGAACACATTGAGAGAGAAAATGTTTACATACACCGTTCAAATTGGTAACGAGAAGAAAGATGTATGCCATTCTGCTTTTCTTAGCTTGTTTGGAATTACTAAGGACCGTGTTAAGAGGCTCCGTGACTTGTTGGTCTTGGGTAAAATACCGGAAGACAAGAGAGGGAAATCGAAAACGGTCAATGCGATGTCTAGTGATGAAATCAGTGCAGTGATCTCTCATATTTCCTGTTTTCCAGCAAAAGAGAGCCACTATCCTTCTGGCATAATAAAGTATCTTCCTGCTGACCTATCAGTAAAAAAAATGTTTCGACTTTATAAGGAAAAATATCCAGGAACTCAGTACGAATATTATAATAAAATATTCAGGGAGAACTTCGCTCTTCGCTTTGGACGACCAGCAGTAGATACGTGCATCCTCTGCGAGAGTCTAGACTTGAAAATCAATTCGAAAACCCTGAATGACGTAGCTAAAAAGGTAGCTTTGGCCGAAAAGCTAGTACACAAAAAGAGGGCAAAGAAGTTCTATAATAAACTTCAAGAAGCAAGGCAAAGATCCCAAGAAGATGAAACATTTTTGGGAATTTGCTACGATTACATGCAGAATGTGTCGCTGCCAATAATTCCAGTGCAAGAAATATTTTATTTGCGGCAACTGAGCGTTTCTATCTTCTGCATCCACAATTTGAAAACGGGTAAAAATGTCCTGTTCGTATATCATGAAGGGCAAGCAAAAAAGGGACCAAACGAAGTATGCTCGACATTAAAGAGTACGTCGACAAAAAAGTGGTAGAACTAATGCTCTTTTCTGATAACTGCGCAGGGCAGAATAAAAACAATACATCAGTACGAATGAATATGGCCCTAGTTGACAGCGGGCGTTTCAAAAAAATTCAACAGATCTTTCCGATGCGTGGCCATTCTTTTCTGCCGTGTGATAGAGCATTTGGGATTATAAAAAGAAGCCTTCGTCGTAAAGAAAGGCTGTACAGTGTACAGGAACTTATGGAATTAATCGTATCTTCGAGCAGGCAGAGTGATTTTTTTACAGTTCACTTGATCAGCGGAGAGGATGTGACCGAGTTTAAAAAATGGTGGGTTCAACATTTCAAAAAGACTGCACTATCCCTTGAAACAAAGGATCGGCGAATTCCGAGAACGGAGAAAGTAAGCTTCAGTATCTCAAAGTTCCATCACCTCACATTCAAAAAGATCGGCAGTGATGTGCCGGTAAAAACGCAGGAATTCATTGATGGAATGATAAAGCATACATTTTTGTTGAAGATAAGGCCACAGATTACCGTATCGCTACCGAATGAACCTGCATATGGACTAAGGCAGCTCTGCATTAATGCAAAGAAGATGCAGGACCTGAAAAAATGCGTTCAGTTTGTGCCTGAAGACGAAAAAACTAAGTTCTGGAACGAAATATTGCAATGGCCAACAGCTGAAAATGTCGAAGATGAAGAATTAGATTAATTCTGTTATTTTTGAAAATAAATATTGTTTAATATTCGTACAAATTGGACTTTTATTGTAACACACACCTTGTACATGATGACTGTAAAATCCACCTCATCCCAAAACTTAAAAATCAAATAAAATATCTATGAATATTTATGCTACCACTTTTTAACATACCATTATATTAAATATTTTTCCACATAAATAGTAAAAAAAGAAAAACATGGACCTAATTTTTTTGTACACCAGACAGTTTTCATTGATTTTCTGAAACTTTTGCATTTGGTCTGAGGTGGGTTTTTACAATCATGCATTCATATATTATGTACACTGTTTGATTCTTGTATACCGTCATAGTAGAAATAAATTAAGTAAGAAGCGCTCTCGAACAACCGCTGCACCTACAAGCACATTATCGGGGTTTATTCCTTTCTCGGGCAGTTGCGCACATACACTCGTAGCACGCGGCACGGTTCTTCGAGCCAAATTTAACCAGAACTATGTTTAGTACTCCACCAAATAATATAATTATGTCGATAAAAAACCGCGAAAAGTTAAACGAGAGGTTAGAAAACGCGTCCGAGCACGTGCTTGCGAACGACGGAGTTGCGGCAGTTTGCAAAAAGTTGAACCTTCTGGAAATAAGTTCCATCTCTGCAAAGATCGACTAAAAATGAATCGGTCACCTCGGCCACGGAATCTTCATCATCACGCTTAAGACGTACAGCTTGAGCTGGCAGCTGCTGAGGAAAAAGCGAGAATTCGGATGAATCTTATTGACAAAAGGCTTGACTTTGATTTAGCAAAGATGGAAGGTAGCCGTGCGTCAGAATGTCAAAGACGAGTCAAGTTGGTAGAAGCATCAAGAAGCAGCCTTTTGTGGACCAGCAGCTGGAGACCAGCAATTTGCATACACATTGGTCTGCTTTGCTGTTGACAAAGTCAAACTTTTTAAGCACAGAGTCAAATTTACTATTCCAACACCGTGGAGTCTGTTTTAGACCATACAATGATTTATTAAGTTTACATACTATACCGTCTTCATGGTGCAGGGCCTCTGGTGGTTTCATGAATATGGTCTCTTCAAGTTCTCCATAAAGAAATGCTGTTTTGACATCAGTTGTATAATTTTTAAATTATATTGTGCTGCAACTGAAAGAAGTAAACGTATAGAATCATACCTGACTGTCGGAGCATAAGTTTCATGATAATCAATACCCTTAGTCTGTGAATACCCTTTTGCACACAGACTTGATTTATACCTTGGACCTGTTGGTTCATCCTTAATTCGGGATACCCATTTGCATGCTATTACTTTTGCATTCAGAGGTTTTTCAACCAATGTCCAGGTGTTATTTTTCTGATGGGCTTCCAGTTCCTCACCAATGGACTTAATCCATTTATCTTTATTAATTGAGTTCACAGCTTCCTTATATGTTACTGGAACATCTAAATGAATGTCTTCACTTTGACACAGGTATGTACTTTCTTCAGAATCATGTAGTTTTATTTTATTTATTTTCTTTCGAGGTCTCAATGTTATGTTACTAACTGTAGGAGAATATAAACCGATGTCGGGTGAGTAATCATTGTCTGAAAATGCTTTATTTTCACATACAGTATCATACGAACTTGTTGAAGATTCTGCATCTATTTCAGTGGTATTATTTTCTTCACTATCATCAATTTTCGTTACAGAATTCTTTTCGGACAGTTGTACAGGCGCATAATCTCTTTTGACAGTATATTCAAGAAATGTAGCATCCCTGCTTTTTATCACTTTTATAGAGTTTGGTATTATGAATCTATAGCCTATACTGTGCTCACAATAGCCAATGATATCATTTTCTGTGCCTTTGGGTCCCTTTTTTTACGCTTCTCTTGTGGCAAGTGTACCATGGCTTTACAACCAAATATGCGCATGTGTTTTACATTTGGTTTCCGTCCAGACCACAGTTCGTCTTAAATGATAGGGACTTGGACGGAGAACGATTGATTATGTAGGCAGCAGTGTGCACTGCATCAGCCAAATATTGTTTTGGCAGTTTTGCATTAAGCAGCATACATTTTGCTCTTTCAATGAGAGTCTTGTTCATTCGTTCTGCAGTCCCGTTTTGTTCCGGAGTATATGGTATGGTAGTCTGGTGTATGATGCCAGCACTTTTTAAGTAATCAGAGAATTCTTTACTGACATACTCTAGGCAATTATCTGTTCTTAGAATCTTTATGTGGCTATTCAATTGATTTTCTACTTCATTTTTGAAATCTTTGAATTTTGTTAGTGTGTCACTCTTTTTGCTAAGAAAATACACATAAATCTTCTTAGTATAATCGTCTATGAAGGTCAGAAAAAACTTGGCACCTCCTATTGTTTGTTTCCATGGGGCCACATATATTGGAATGTACCAGCTGAAGAGGAACCGTTGATCTGTTTCCTTCACTTTTAAAAAGTAGCCGTGTTTGCTTACCTTCTTTACAGGTGACACATGTCAGACTTTCTGTATTTGCTGAGAAAGTTACATGGTCAGCATTTTCAGGCATTTTCCTTAAACTGTCGAAATTAAGATGTCCCATTCTTTGGTGTCACAGGAAAATATCTTGTTCTCCAACTTCAGACATGCATGCATAGTCTCCTCCGGGAGTGTTCAGCTGGTACATGTTGTTGATGATACTAAAGTTAATTGTATTAAAATTTGTTAGCAGTGATTGTCAGTTTGCTGATATACTTACAAAAGCATTGTCTAAAGATAAATTTCAATATTTAATGATAGAACGTCCAGAGTCTTGCCAGCAGGACTTTTCGTACTACCGGTAGGACGCAATGTTTTTGGTTATATGAGGCTTTCTAGGTCTGCGAGCAGGACGCAATTTACTAACATGCATAGTGCGTCTCTTTCTGATTCAGCGAGTTTTTGAATCGTGTTTCTGCGATCAGTCTGGCCAAAATGGCGGCGAGTATAACACGTGGTGTCCGCGTTCGCGTCAAAGCTACATATTTCGACGAAAATGATGGCCAGAACACCTGGAGTCGCAAACATTTTGGTGATAACTACGATATAAGTTATTGTTGGGGTACTGTAAGAAAGGTAGAAAACAACTATGCCAATAAATCAATATTCATTGGTGCCCGTTGGAGTTCTGATTGCTGATATCGAAAACGATAATTTATTGGAAGCAACTACCAATGAAGAAAATTGTAAGTACCTACCAATTATTATTTTATTCATAGCCTTACGTTACAATGAAAAAATAGTAGGTCGGTCGCCTGTTCGTTACCATGATTTGCATGGGTTGACAACATTTTTTTTTGGATTTAAAATTTTTGGTTCATCACAAAATTTCCTCAAATGTACAGTCGAGAACTTAGTTAACTAAGTTTATACCTATAGTCTGACCTTGAAAGCGCCCATATTGCTCGTTATAGTGGCTGTTTTCAATATGTATATGTAAGAGTGTTTTTTTACGTGTTTGTGTGGGTGAGTTTGTATGTGTATATACATATATGAGTGTGGCTGTATTTGTATATATAATATGTGTGTGTGTAATTAAAAAAATAATGTTAATTTCAAATGTATTGAGTGCACCGTGCACCCCTTTGCTTCTATTGCTAGGACTAATAGAGCTTTTTTTTTCAGCATCATCTGAATCGGGCTCTTCATCTTCGAGTGAAGATGACGAAACAACTGTTTCAGTCCATCCGACTCCGCGTATGAGCAGCGTAACAAATTCTTCTGCTGGAAATACAAACGTTGTGAAGGAGTCACCTGGACTTTTCATGAAGCAATACGTGTTGATTAGCGACAACAAGGCTATTTCAAAGCTACCCTGCTAGTACCACTGGAGCCTGCACGAAGTGTCAAGGATGCATTTTTTATGGTATTTCCCAGAGAGAAACTTAGTTACATAGTCCAGTGTACCAACTCTTCGTTTCCCCCTAGACAGAAACTGTTGAACGAGAAGGAATTATTAATTTTTTTTGGTATATTATATGCTATGACTCTTCAAGAACTGCCAGACCGAAGATCCTACTGGAATACGACCTCCGATGGAATATTTCCCCCCGCAAATTTTGGACAAAGATTTGGAATGAGTCGTCAAAGGTTTGAGATCATTCTAGTGGCCCTGCGCTTCACACAACCGTCAGACCTTGATGATTCTGACAAATGGCGTAACACCAGAACACTAGTAATGATGGTGAATGATAAACTAAAAGATACCATCCGTCCTGGTGCAAAAATAACTGTAGATGAATCCATGTTCGCCTGGTATGGAAGAGGTGCGTACTTCAAAGACGGGATGCCAGCAGTTATGAAAATTAAAAGAAAACCAAAAGGAGTGGGTTGTGAAGTAAAAACAGCGTGTGATAGTAATACAAACATTATGATGAGATTGGAAATTAATGAGGGTAAAGAAGCAATGAGTACGAAGAAATGGCAAAGAGAATTTGGCGCTAGAACTGCAACTACTTTGAGATTGACAGAGCCGTAACTCAGTACGAACAGCGTAGCGATAGTTATATCACGAATGTTATGTCTGGTTTAAATACCGATAATATTTTGTTAAAGGAACCTATGTTAGACAAGCCTATTTTTTGTGAGATGTCTACTGATATAGCTCGTCCGTACCTACCGGAAAGTTTCGACGCCTAGCTTTTGATAGTTTGCATAATTTGAGCCATCCTGGAATTCGGTCTACACGAAAGATGTTAGCTAAAAAGTATTTCTGGCCGAGTATGAATCGTGATGTTTCTTTATGGGCAAAAACGTGCATACAATGTCAACGTTTTAAAGTTAACAGACATACGGTATCGAATTTGGCTATATTTTCGGAAGTAGATCGTTTTGAGCATGTGCACATTGATATCGTTGGCCCTCTTGAGATTTCACCAGATGGTTATAGATACTTACTCACGATAATTGATAGGAGGACTAGGTGGGCCGAAGCTTTTCTGTTACGCGACATTACGGCAGAAACTGTTGCCAAACATTTATATGAGGGTTGGATTTGTCGTTACGGTTGCCCGATGAAGTTAACTAGCGACCAAGGTTGCCAGTTTGAGAGTCTTTTAACCAGCTGTTGAAGATGTTGGGGGTTAATAGAATTCGAACTACTCCTTATCACCCGCAAAGCAATGGCGCAGTCGAACGTTGGCATCGTTCTTTAAAAACAGCACTTTCGGCTCGCCTGTCACATGGGTCTTGGGTGGAAGAGCTATCTACAGTATTACTTGGCCTTCGCGCGGGAGACCGCAGCGACTCAGGGGTTAGCGCCGCCGAGTTAACTTTCGGACGAAACTTACGTCTACCGGGAGGCTTTTATGACAGCTCTTCGAACAACCGTAACGTCACGTACGAGTATTTGTAATAGTAAAAGTATTTGTTCAATCTCTAGACTTGACCGCTTCCAAGAGTGACGTCACTCATCGTCACGAACTGACCGGTCCCCGCCATTACGCTTTGAGCTCCGCACCCGGCAACAAGTTTTAAATTAAATCATTGTAATTGAATAACTAATTAAATGTACCACATTTTATCGCGGAGTTTCATTGAAAAATTCTCTAGAAATTGAAGACCAGCGTGATCATATGGTGACCTCGACGTGATTTATGCGAGGAAAACTTCCAGCATATCGAAGATTTCGGTTAAATAATATACCGAACTAAGACGAACCCAACCTCAAGGAATCCGCCAGCCACCAGCTGCAGTCATTGTTCCGAGGGAAGTTCTTTTATTTTTTCCTTTCTATTTATCAATCCTACCTGTTTTAATTTGCGTAGTC
The DNA here is from genome assembly GCA_029286625.1 of Parnassius orleans. Taxonomy (NCBI): domain Eukaryota; kingdom Metazoa; phylum Arthropoda; class Insecta; order Lepidoptera; family Papilionidae; genus Parnassius; species Parnassius orleans. Next base: position 70,488 of record JAGSMP010000490.1, on the reverse strand, counting down.
TTTAACGTGGACAACGCCTTTGGCTTAATATCTACCGCCATCTTTAAAATATAAAAACGCTCAAATTATTACAGTTTAATAATTGAATTACGTTAATTTAACGAATATTCTGTTACATATAACGCCAATTTAAGTATAAATAAGCATTCTTAATAAAACAATATTAATAGTAGTTTCATGTCATTACACAAACATTGCAATTCTAGTTAACTAGTGTTCATAATTTTAAAACAGAAGGAGTAACCTTAATATTTATTTCAATTTTTAAGTTTGCAATTAAAGAATACATATTGCATTCTAAATATAGTGGTACAATCTATATATTTATTTTCCAAGGCCCCAATTTAAAAAGATTTAAAGGAAATCTTCCTTACCGGAAAATTTCCGGTAAGGAAGATTTGCTGTTGCAACAAGAACAATATCAACCGCCGTGCAATCATCGGCTGCAAAACCGGTTTATTAACTCGTCGCTTCATTGAACGTAAAGTATTCACTTTTTATTGTTAACATTGCACATTTAGCATGAACTAAATCACCTGTTTATATTTACCAGTTGCAAGTTATTTACACCGTCAAAATGAGTGAATTAAAAGAACTTATTAAACAAAGGGGTCATATTAGAGCTCGACTTACACTATTTGAAAAATATTTAACACCGATAATGCATTGCAAAGAAACTAATACATTGAAAATACATGAGCTCAAGCTTCGACTAAATAAATTACGTGACCTTTCATGTACATTTGAGAAAGTTCAGTCAAAAATTGAGATGTTAGATGAAGACACTAGCAAACAAATAGAAGAACGCGAGACAACAGAAAATTTATTTTTTTATTTAATTGCTCAAGCTCAATCCTTGTTAGAGTTCTTCAAAAATTCAAATAAGGTTGAATTTTCATGCAACCAAACATGTAATAGTTATAGCAATTTAAAGTTACCACCTTTAAAATCCCACCTTTTGTCGGCGCTCCAAATAAGTGGCTTTCCTTTAGGGATACGTATTTATCTTTAATTCACAATGATGAAAATATTGACGACATTAGTAAATTTCATTACCTTAAATCATATTTAGAGGGAAATGCTTCTTCTGTCATTAACTCCGTTACTGTATCTTCTAAAAATTATGCGACCGCTTGGGACTTTACTACTTTGCGAATGGTATAAGCGTTTATTGATAAATGAGCACATAAAGGGGCTATTTTCAATCGAACCGTTACATAAAGAGACAGAGGCTGGCATTCGTAACTAAATTGATATGTTATCGAAAAACCTGAGTACTTTAAATTCTTTAGGTGAACCCACTGACAAATGGGATACAATTATTATTTATATGGCCTCGACAAGGTTGTACAGTGCGACTAGGAAATAGGAGGAATTTCGAAGCAATATAATTTCACCTAGCTTAGAAGAGTTCTATTCATTTCTTCGTCAACGCGCAATGGTTTTGGAAACTATGAATGCTAGTAGGTCATGCAAAAATGAAAGACGTTACAGTGTCACAAAAACTAATTCATTTGTTGCTTCTTCTACCTAGTCCTCTTCTGACAAGCGGTGTGCAATCTGTAACCAAGGTCATAAATTACATAAGTGTTTGAAATTTATGTCTTTACCTGTTGAAGAGCGTATTTCTACGGTTTCCCTATTTAAATTATGTACCAACTGCTTACGCGGCGGCCATCAGTCATTTCAGTGCAGGCTGAATGGCTGTAGAATTTGCCAAAAAAAAACCACAATACTCTATTACATAAAGAACATTCCTCACAACTTATACGCATGCAACAACTTATAGCACAACAAAGCAAAACTACACCACAACAAAATCTACAAGAACTGACAACATCTACTAATGATAATAATTTTCCAAAAACAAGTGAAGCAAACTTACCTAATATTACAGTTGACTCCAATGTACCCAGCCCCTCTTCTCTTGTTTCTGTCTGCTGTCCCCACAAATCAAGCTCTACTTTCTACTGCGTTGGTAAAGGTGACAAACAATAACAAGGTTTTTATGCTGAGGGCTTCACTAGCTTGTGACAGCCAGTCATCTTTTATTAGTGAAGGGGCTCAAAGGAAAATGGGTTTTTACAAAATAAAGGAATGTTACAAATGTGTGCCAGGTATAGGTAATACTGTTTTAAATATTACTGAACATTGCTCAATACGGATACATTCACTATATAATTCATTCAATATATCAGTTAAATGCTATATTTTTCCTAAAATTACTGATCGTCTCCCTTATGCCACAATTCGTTATCAAGAATTAGGTATTCCAAATAATGTACAACTATTATTATATTATATTGATTTACTATTGGGTGCTGACACATTTTGGGCGCTGATTGGAACGGATAGAATAAATTTGGGGCCTCAAAGGCCACTTTTACTAGAAACACAATTAGGGTGGATAGTGGCTGGCCTCCTGGGAGAAGGTTATTTTAACAGTAACAATTCAAACATACAATGTAATTTTTCGTATGAGGTTCGTAAACAATTATCAAAGTTCTGGGAACTTGAAGAAGTTCCTAATGTTACGTACAATAAGGACAATTATTGAGAAACATTATTTAATACAACTACTCGCCATGAAGACGACGGTAGATTTTGTGTACAAATTCCACTTAAAGATTCTGTAGAAATTTTAGGTGATTCATACAATGTTGCAGAAAAAAGGTTTTTACAACTTGAGAAAAATTTAAACAGCAAGGATAAATTCAAACAAGAATATCAACATTTTATTAAAGAATATGAGCGTTTAGGTCACATGACCAATGTTTCTAAGCCCCCATTCGGTTGTTATCTTCCACATCATGCTGTGATTAGAGAAAATAGTGAGACTACGAAGCTGCGTGTAGATTTTGATGCTTCTGCGAAATCGTCCACCGGAATATCACTTAACGATATACAACATATTGGCCCTGTAGTGCAGGACGATTTATTTTCAATTTTGTTGAGATATCGGCAACATCACAGCAGATGTGGAAAAAATATGTCGCCAGATCATGATAGATCCTAATCAGCGAAAATGCAAATTATTTTATGGCGTGACGAACCATCACAGCAAATTAAAATTAAATACAGTGACGTATGGAATGGCATCGACGCCATTTCTGAGTACACGTTGTCTATTGCAACTTTCAAAAGAATGCAAAAATAAGAAAATAGCACAATTAATAAAGGCAGACTTTTATGTTGATGACTTTCTGGCGCCGAAACTGAAAGTGAATTACAAAATATAATCAAATCAGTCATTACAGTTCTCAGTACAGCCTGCTTTCCTTTAAGAAAATGGCGAACTAATGCAAATATTCACCTTCAAGGTGAATCAAATACGTCGTTGCCATAAAATTTAGATTCGATTTCGCAACCCAGCGTTTTAGGTCTGAAATGGGATCCAAGTAAGGACATTCTTCGATTTCCAGTTAACATACAGTTAGATCAAAATGTAACCAAAAGAACGATTTTGTTCAATTCGACTAAATTATTCGACCCACCAGGTTTGCTTAGTCTTTGTACCATCATACCAAAAATAATTCTACAAAAATTATGGTTAACAAAACTTGATTGGGATGATTCGGTGGATAATGTATTAAAGGCAAAATGGCAAGGTTTTATAAATAATTTAAACACCGTATCGTTCATTGAAATACCCAGATGCGTTCTCATTAATAAACCTGTGGTGATAGACTAACATACATTCTCGGATGCTTCACAAGTAGCATATGCTTCTGCAATCTATCTCAAATCGGTTGATGGTTCAGGTAAGGTTCTGGTCAGATTACTTTGTGCGAAAACTAAAGTTGCTCCAGTTAAACCAACGACAATACCTCGATTGGAACTGTGTGGTGCCTTGCTTTCGGCGCGATTAACTGTTAAGGTATTTAAAGCTCTTCGTTGCAAAATTGATTCAGTCTATCATTGGACTGACTCAACAGTAGTTTTCAAATATGGTTATATGTGATAGCCAGTTTTATGGGAGCAATAATCTTGTATACTGGCTGTTACAAAACTACCCGTAAAGCCGAAAGGAGGTTAAATGGGGCCTTATAACGAGTCCATTCACAATATTTAAGAACCGTAATAACGCTGTATAACATACCCCAAAAATATAAAAAAAATATTATTATTTTCACTGATGTGCAAACCCTTCATCATCATTACAGCCCTTCACAAGAGTCTACTGCTGAACATAGGCCTCCCCCACTGAATGCCACAAAGCACGGTCCCGAGCCACCTGCATCCATTGACATCCTGCATGTCTTACCAGGTCATCACTCCATCTAGTGGGGGGACGCCTTACACTTCGCCTGCCGGTACGAGGCTGCCACTCGAAAACCTTTCTTCCCCAACGGTTGTCGGTTCTTCGAGCTATATGGCCGGCCCATTGCCACTTCAGCCTACTAATCCTTTAGGCTATGTCGGTTACTCTGGTTCTACTGCGGATATCCTCATTTTTAAGTTTATCACGCAGAGAAACCCCGAGCATAGCCCTCTCCATAGCTCGCTGAGCGACCTTGAGCTTCCTCGTACGGCCAGCAGTGAAGGACCACGTCTCAGTTTCATATGTCATCACTGGCCACACGCACTGGTTGTACAATTTAGTGTTGAGGTTTTGAGGTATGCCTGACGAGGAGATGGGTCGTAATCTCCCGAACGCTGCCCAGCGGAGTTAAATCCGTCGATTGACGTCTCGGTCGAAGTTGGACTTACCTAGTCGGACTATTTGCCCCAGGTAAACGTATTCGTCTACAACTTCGAACTTAGTGCTCCCAACAACTACCGGCATAGGTGTGACATGGACATTAAACATGATATTTGTTTTGTCCATGTTTATCTTGAGACCTATCCGTTGGGAGACACTATTGAGGTCATTGAGCATAGTGCTTAGGTCCTCCAGCGATTCTGCCATAAGGACTATATCGTCGGCAAATCGAAGGTGAGTGATGTACTGGCCATTGACGTTAATACCGTATCCTTTCCAGTCCAGTAGCTTGAAAACGTCTTCTATCTTACGCCTCTCTGCAGTCAGTTGGATAGGTTTCGTACTCTGGTTCTGTACTCGGATAGCCATCGTAGCCCAACTGTACAAACACTTCAGCACCTCAATATACCGACAGTCCACTTGGCACCGCTGAAGGGACTGCAGCACCGCCCAAATTTCGACAGAATCAAAGGCTTTCTCATAGTCCACATACGCAAGGCAAAGTGTCAGATTGTACTCTTCGGTCTTTTGTACAATTCGCCGAAGGGTATGTATGTGAAACCGACTTGTTCAGGAGGCTGGAAGTCATCGAGTCTGCATGCGAGACGATTTTGTTCAGGTGTATAATTATTCGATCTTTGATGAATTATACCCTCTTGCTTTAAATAATTCTCAAACTCTTTGTTGGTATATTCTAGTCCATTGTCTGACCTTAGTATTTTTACCTTTTTATTTAACTGATTTTCCGCCATTGTTTTAAAGATCTTGAAATTAGTAAATGCTTCATTTTTCTTTCGAAGAAAATAAATAAACGTCATTCTACTAAAATCATCGACGAACAGTATAAAATATCGTGCACCATTCAGTGAACTAGTTTCCATCGGTCCACAAAGGTCTGTATGGATTCTGTGTAGTGTCTCGGTGCTTCTTTTACCCACATGCGAAAAGGGTAATCTTTCTTGCTTTCTCTCGCGACAAGTTGTACACTGAGACTTGGTCGAAATTGTTTTCGTATGACAAACCATCCACCATATTTCTCATTCTATTCATGTCCTGACTATTGTTGATGTGCGCCAGCCTTCTGTGCCATAGTTTGCCACTTACCACCGGTGTAGCCAACATGTGTGTAACCTCAGCTTATATACACCATCCGATAAATCAGCTGTAGCTACCAAAACATTGCTTTTGTTTCGTATATAGCAGTGTTTTTCATCAAAACTAACATTATTTCCATGTTTTATCTTTCACCGTAATGTGGCATTTTAAGTCAGAAACAATGTCGACGTTTCCGGAACAAACAACTGGCACTTTTGATTTTTTTTTTATAGAATAAGGGTGACAAACGAGCACACAGTCCACCTGATGGTAAGCGGATGCTGTGGCCCATAGACATCTACATTTATTCTCAATTAAGAATCAAAACGCAGATGCGTTGTCACCCCTGAGGACTGAGATGGAATGCCTCGTTTCCAGTAATAAGGGTCTCCGGTTCTCTACACTCGCCATACGAAACACAGCAGCATTAAGCTGCTATTTTACGCTGGTATTCTGTGGGAGCGTGGTCCCATCCCGGACGAGTCGACCCATTCGTGCTGCAACCACAATATAGCTGCAGCATGGCTCTACCACGTAACAAAACGTGATACACGTGATTGGTTTGCTACCACAATTTCAGGTAACCACGGTGTGGTTACCTGAAATTGTGGTAGCAAACCAATCACGTGTATCACGTTTCATGTTTCTAATCCAAGATTCGTTCGCCGTCATATGTGCGCTTGCTCCTGAATCCACGTACCACTCTGTTTTATTAAACTTTCCATTCAGGAAAACGACATTAAATACGCATTTGCTATTATTTTTCTTCAATAACGGGCACTGATTTCTATAATGACCATCTTTTACATTTATAGCATGTTATTATTTTCCTAGATGAATCTGTCATTGCTGTCTCTGCCTTCTTGTTTGAAAATGAGCGACCGCCATATTTCTTTGGCTTAGTACTGCCAGAGTAAAATTTATTTCGCGCGGCAAATGAAGCTTCGTTTCCCGCGCTCTTATTGTCACTGGTCACTTCCATGTCAAGTAATTTCGACTTTATGACATCTGCAGTTATCGAAATACCCGATTGTTCAATTGCCATGATCATGGGAATATAACGATCAGACAAGCTTGCTTATAATAGTGAGCCAACCCATTCGTCTGTTATTGTAAAGCCCGTGCCATTTAACCGCTGTGCTGTCTCGACCATTTGAGTCACATATATCGCCATAGAATCGCAGTTTTCTAATCGTATGGATATCAAATGTCGCAGCAAGGTTATTTTTCTCGAGAAACCGGAGTCATCAAACATGGTCTTCAACGTAGTCCATAATTCTTTTTAGCTCTTAGTGTTCTTTATATGCACGTACAATGACGGGTCTATAGTCAATATTAGCTTTGCCTTCGTTTTTGCATCGTTCACAGGCTTAAGTTCAAAATCTGGCGTCGGTTTGATGTACTTACTACTACGAGCACCAACAAAGTTTCAGCCGCGAAGCTCCACTCATCATAGTTTTCCCTTCCTTTTAATTTAGGAACACTGGCAATATCATGTTCCTAAATTAAAAGGAATTAATGTCATGTTTCCGCGATACAACTTTCACTATCTATTTTAGAACAAAAAAGACTGATAATTTTGGGATTAGCCCATAACCTATAATTAAACACATGAATGTCGCTAACAGACTGGTTTTATTTTTTAAACTATACATAGACAATCATACAATTATATAAAATTGGCATAGTACCATAAATATACTTAATACAATATAGTGTATACATTGCACATGAGATGGCGTTACTAGTATCAAAAATACAAATAAGAAATACTTTTATTATTTTGATACATCATTATAACAATTAAAGTATAAATCGATGGGTCCTGTGTATATGGGCCAAAGTGCAAAATTCACTTTTCAGTAGAGGCTTTCAAAGTTTTTAATTTGATATATATTTTACATGCTATAATTTAAGTTTTTGTAACTTTGCATGTTTACTATGACACCTATGTCCATTATTTTGGTTTTAATGAACTTTTTATATATATTTTCGTTTTCGAATTGTTGCACATATGCCCTTATATGTTAATTTTTAGCATCTTAATTCTATTGTAAAATAACGGTAAAAAGGCCAGTATCACTTTGGACGATTTACTTGGTTTAAGATTACTTTTAAATAAATACGTATTTCCTAGATTTTTACTCAATTTTATATTGGTAGATTAAAATAAATAAATCACCAAAACGAAATATATTGATTATGTAACTGTATTAGTTAATAATTCAATAGTTCTGCAACCTTACAGAGTCTCGTTCAGCATTGCAAGAATAATTTTGCTCCGATTTTAACCGGGACAGCAGTCACAAAAAAGAAGACGTCTTATATTCCCGCGTTCGTCAAGCTTTTATTTCTTCTTCAAGTATTTGCTTAATATTGTAGCCATCTCATTAGCACCACGGTTACCCTGGCGTTTGTCCCAATAATAGCAATAAACGCAATTGCGTGTACAAAATAATAACATGCTAATCACCATGCGGTGTGTTCAACATTTTTGTAAGTCAAAACTATACAAATGGATACTGAGTCTTTTAAATAAATAGCTTTGTGCATCTTCGTGAGCTTATCGTTGTTCTGGTGTAATATCAGTTTTATTTTCGTATTGACAACATTTCAGGCATTTGTTTTTTTTTTTTTTGGAACGTCAGTCCTTGAAATCTACGAGGTTATTTTATACTTTCTATAAAAACTGGTCAAGTTTTTGTATTCCGCCAGAAGGTATGTTCGAGTACTATCTTTCCTACAATAATAATAAGGAACCTCCGGTAAACGTTTTATATAATTTTCAACCGCTGTAATTTCATCGTTGCTGGTTTTGTTGGGTGGTACACTTTTACCCCTTTCAGAGTTTTTGGCACTACCAAACTCACCAGCAGTCGAAACCGTATAATAAATATGTTTGTGTAATATATCGATCGTTCTGCACAGGAATTTCAGACATATTTATCGATGAGCTGTGGTGCGTTTTTCTGAGTCCTTATTTCTCTTTCTTTTGATATTAGTTTTCTGAGTTAGGCTGATGATCCAATCCTTTCTTCTGTTCTGAAAGGTTCAAAAATGCTTGAAAATGCTTATCCTTCTTTTTTCCGTTATATCACCGCAGTTGTTTCCACATTTCTTACCCGCGCAAGGGTTTGATTGGACTTTTTTTTGTCTTGAACACTTCTCCGTTTGTTTTAATGTAACTCTGACCAAATATCCGTTTTGGGCAGCTTGTTTTCTCTTATTTTTGGAAATATATTTCGCCGCTTTGTTACCTACAATCTCTTCTTCGACTTTAATAGTCATTTGCTTCCTTTTCTTGCCATTTCCTTTCCGCTCCCACTCATCTGAGCTTCCTGCATTGCCATAGGTCGGACATATAATCTAAATAAGATTGGTTCTTTCCTGGACAGGTGATTCTAAATGATGAGGATGGAGTGTTGTTAGCGTCGGTTCCCGAAGATTTACCTGGAAAAACTTCCAACGGTTGTTGGGAAAATCGAACGATTTTTTTTTGTGTGTGATTGAGGGTGTCCCTGGATGGTTTAGATTCGAATCCAGTAGGTGACGCTGTTGTCAAGGATCGCTAATCATATATAAAATCATGTCTGCGTACATAAGCAAGTCTCCAACTTTGTACTTAAACATAATCTACTCAGCGATTATCAGTCTGGGTTTCATTTCGGTCACAGCACCACTACAGCATTACTCAAAGTTACGGAAGACATTAGACAAGGTATGGAAAAGAAGAAAGTGACTGTAATGGTGCTTGTTGACTTTTCTAATGCTGTTAACGCAGTGGACCACGATATCCTTTTATCTATCCTGTCCTATTTAAGATTTGCACCCTCAGTCTTGGATTGGTTCTCTTCATAATTTCGCGGGCGTCAGCAGTCCGTCCATTTGGGACAGAAGAGTTCCCAATGGGCTAGTCTTGATGCTAGCGTCCCGCAAGACGGTATACTTTCTCCATTAATTTTCTCAGTTTTTATAAACTTGATCACAACTATTCTTAACTGTTCGTACCATCTGCATGCTGACGACCTCCAAATTTACTTGCACTCATCTATTGAAGAGCTCCTTGACGCTATTAGAATGTTAAATCTGAACTTGGAAGTTGTAAAAGATTGGTCTAGGCGTTTTGGAATATCAGTTAATCCAACGAAGTGTCAAGCTATAATCGTAGGTAGCTCGAGAATGTTGTCCAAAATTGATGTGGCAAGTCTGCCTGCTGTCTATTACAGTGATATACTGATACCGTTCTCTTCCTCTGTAAAAAAATCTTGGCCTGTATATAGATAACACGATGAACTGGTGTACGTATGTCACTGAAATTAGTCGCAAAGTCTTTGCCACCTTACGATCCCTCTATCGTCTGAAGAACTTTCTCCCAACCAAGACTAAGCTAACACTTGCGCAAACACTTACAATGCCCATTATTGATCTGCATATGTGTGCTACCCAGATTTGAACCAAAATCTTCTTAACAAGCTAGAGCGCCTTCTCAATAACTGTGTTAGATATATATTTGGTCTCCGAAAATATGATCACATCTCTCATTATCGTGAACGCCTGAAATGGCTTACTATCCGACAAAGACGAAACTCTAGAATTCTGCTTGTTCTTTTCTCAATTTTGAATAATCCAGCTTCTCCAACATATCTCAAGGACAAGTTCCAATATCTCTTTTCAACTCATGATAAGGTTCTTCGCTCCTCATCTAATCATAAGATCAGTGTTCCATCTCATTTCACTGGATTCACAAACAATTTATTTACTATTCAGGCAAAACTACTCTGGAACTCCTTGCCCGAAAACATAAGAAAAGCGCCAAGTAAGGACTGTAGAAGAAAGTTCATACATGACTTTTTTTGAAACGAAGCGATGTTGGATGTTAAGAATGATAATGATATATTTAGATACATTTAGATGTTTTATTATTTGCAATTTCAATATATGTATTTTATTATCATATGTAACGTATACATTATATCTATGTAATGTATACATTATACATATTTTGTTCATATATTTACATACACTATATGTAAAGTTTTTGTATATTTTATGAATATCTTAGTATGTATGTATACGTATATACATATATATATTTGCACCTGCCACAAAATCTCATCACTCCACGGGTTGACTGGCAGAGAATGCCGTTAGGCATTAAGTCCGCCCTTTGTTACCCTAGTTATTAAGGTGTTAACAATCAAGATTAAATAAATATAAAATCACTTTAACTTCAATTTTTTTAATTGTATCTAGCAACTTTATCAATTTAATGTCAAAACCAACAAGTTTAAACTTTTTATTTTTGCTATCGAAAAGTAATATATAACCAGTAAGCACAGACTTAATTCTTTCAGTAGTTGTGCGACTCGAACCTTGTTTTCACTCGAGTGACTTTGTCTAACGCGGTACTCGAGTGAAAATAAATTTTACTCGATTCCGCTTGCACTCGAGTTACCGAGTCAACACGGCGTACAACAAGTCAGCGTCAACACCAAGTAGATTCGGTGAGCGCTACATAGATGTCACTTCACTTATAGTATAAGTCGCGGCGGGCGATGTCACAGGTGAGAGACAACTTCAAAATGTCATCTTGCATGTTGTAAACAAACATGAACTTAGTTTGATTCATAATATCGTGGTTGTACTATCATTGTTTTTTATTTTTTGTTACTTCATATAAGTAGTGCATAACATAAAAGGTGATTAAAATCATCTTTTTCGTTTAAAATGAGTGATAACATTGTAAACAACAAAAAAAAATCGTCTGTGTTACTTTAATAATAATACTAATAAAAATAATAATAAAGTTATTTTCTCCGACATATTACGATCAGTACATCACAATAAACTAAGTACAACTGAATAACAGCTATAAATACTAACTAAATAAGATCTAGATGGAAGACTGGTGCCCAAACTAGGTTGCCCTGTGCTATGGGTTCACCAGGCCCCTCCCTAAACAGAAGTGATTTTGCTGTAAAACACGTAATAAACAGTACAGCTACTTGTAATAAAATTACATTAAAATATACTTGTTCAGTTTGGAGAAACTGTGTAAAAATTATTAAAAAATATTAGGTATATACAAAAAAAAAGAAAAACATGCTTTAAATCATAGATACACAGACCGCGGTCCGCGGGCCGCATGCGGCCCGCCGGTCGAATACTGCTGGCCCACCGACAGCAAAAATAATACTCTCGTACATTCGAAAAATATTGAATTATATTCCAGAATAAAACCAAAAAAAATATGTTCGAAAAGTAATTTGAATCTCGCGCGCGCGCTCTTAAGTGCGCTTATCGGTGCGCCGTGCATGCGTCGGTAACAGCGGCCGGTAATGTTCGTGCTGATCTCGGTTAAATTCGTTTTCTTGAGGAACCGCCGCGACCGGCGGCGCGGCGACGACGGCAGCGCGGTGGCAGCTTATCCACGGGTTATATTGTTAGATCAAGCGAGATAGCAATAGTCCCGAATTCCCGATTGCTCGCGTAGGTATATACACGAAGCTTCCAGAATCGGTTTCGTGATTTCTTCAGACAGTTTTCGACTCTATACGCGCGGTATAAAAGCCACGCTAACCGCAGCGACCGACAGTTCGGTTTTGAGTGAAGTGTCAATAGTTCTAGTGTAGATTTTAACTCGACTAGCCGGTGTCATATATTTTGATCCACATTCAACGTAGATTTCCCGTCAAGTGCCGTGTATAATTGTGTTGTGAAATCGTAAGTAAAACTCTGTTATAATAAGTGTTTCCCTACCTATTTAATCAATAATTTTTGGTAATTTAAAAAAGGATGGGTAATTTAAGTAGGTACTGTAATTGTTTTTAGGTGCTGTGTTAATCCTAGCCAGGATTAGAACGCAACATGGACAAGCCAGGACCTAGTAAAAAACGTAAGGTTAAAGATGAAAATCGGCAGTGTCAAGAAATTTGGACTGAGAAATACTTTTTTGTATGGTCGCATAACAAAGTCGTTTGTTTAATTTGCAAGAATTCTGTTGCGATTGCAAAGGAATATAATGTAAAAAGGCACTATGAAACGCAGCATCCGACTTTTACCAAGTTTACAGGTGAATTAAGGAAGCAAAAAATGTTGTCTTTAAAACGGGAGCTTATTGGTCAGCAAGCTATGTTTACACAACCCATTCAAGATTCAGAAACAGCTACAGAAGTTAGTTATGAAATTTCTCGAATGATAGCAAAGCGAAGTCGCCCCTTCAATGATGGGAATTTTGTAAAGAATGCATAGAAATTGCCTAAGAAAATGTGTCCAGAAGCAGCAAAAAGTTTGAGAAAATTCAACTGAATCGTATGACTATCCAAAGACGAATTATGTCTTTGTCAGGTATTGCGGAACAATTAAATGAAAAACTAAGATCATTGAATTTTTTTCATTAGCACTCGACGAATCCACTGATATTAGTTCCACAGCTCAACTTCTGATATTCATACGAGGTGTTACTCAAGATTTTGAAGTCTTAGAAGAGTTATTAGGAATGTGTTCATTGAAAGGTCAAACCAGAGGAGTTGATATACTCAATGTACTTTTGGATGAGTGTTCAAAAACTGATTTGGACTTATCATAATTATCGGGAGTTGCGACTGACGGTGCTCCTTCGATGATTGGTGTCAATTCTGGGCTAGTTACTTTGCTGAAAAAGCATCTGCAAGAAAAAAACATAAACGCTGAAGATCTCATGCAGTTTCACTGCATTATACACCAAGAAGCCCTCTGTTCTAAAAAAAATGAATTTCAAAATGTCATGAAAGTGTTAGTTTCGACTGTAAATTTCATAAAATCACGAGGACTCAATCACAGGCAATTCAAACAATTCCTTGATGACATCGAAAGCGAATATGGAGATTTACTGTATTATACAGAAGTAAGGTGGCTAATTATAAGAAAATGGCTGAAAAATTCAACAAAACTGCGATTAATTTCAGTTATGTAGAAAAGCTAGATATTTTGATTCAATCTTTTCAAGACAGATTTTCGGAGTTTAAAAAAGTGAAACCTCTGTTGGACATATTCAGCAATCCTTTCACGATTTCAGTTGAAAATGCGCCAGAGTCAATGCAGTTAGAAATTATCGACATTCAAAACGACCAAGATTTACGCAACAAATTCAACGAAGGAGACTTGCTGAACTTTTACCACTGCATTGATAAAAATACGTACAAAGAGTTGCGCATAAACGCTCTGAAATGTGCCAGATTATTTGGTTCTACTTATATATGTGAACAAACATTTTCAATACTAAATAATAATAAAACAAAAAATCGAAACCGCCTTGCAAATGAAAGTTTCGAAGCAGTTTTACGTGTTGCTACAAGTAAAGGAGACAATTTCTTTTTGTATGGAGAATGGGCCCACTACAAATTTTAGGGATACTTAATGAAATATATGTCGATTTATTCCTTATAATCTATAGATTACAAAATTAATATTAGTTTTATCGCATCTAACGGGAATACTGAGAAATTAAAATAGTAATTAGAATATCACAATAACCTAAAAAGATACTAAACGCTATTTTTTTAATCTGGCTTTACGGCTCTGGGTTCTAGCCCTTCTGAGCCTAAACTAAAAGCTATTTTCTATTAGTATTATGAGTTAAAATAGAAAAATAATTAATAGCATAAAACAAAGTTGCAGGTACATTCAGCATTTATAGGTACTTTTAGACTGATGGAAAATCCTTTTAGTAGTTCCGGCAAAAAATAGTACACTGACAAAGAAACATGGTGTGGAGGCTATTTTTTACATGTATTGATTGATTAGTGAATATACATCACAAACACCATTACAGTAATTAAATAAATATGATTAAAGCCAAAATGAATAAAAGATAATATGTTCATTTATAATATTACCTTTACATGCTATATAAGTAAGAAAGATGTTTTAATCTGGTTGTATAAGGATAAAAACACAAAGTAAAATACCACTGTATTTATTAATGTAATCATTTCAAAAGTAGTCTATTAATAGTGGAACAGACAGACAGACAGGCGCGGTGTCAAGACTTTATTTTAATACATCTTGGTTGGTTAGTAAAGTTGCAACTAACTTTGCTTTAAAATATATTAACTGATTAGTTATTATAACCCCAAACACCATTAAAGCCAAAATGTCTAGGTAATATCATGTTTATTATGTTGGTAAATATGAAGTGAGATGTTTTAAACTGGTTGTGTAAGGATAACAAAACACATGTATAATTTAATTGTATTTATTATTGTCAGTCATTATCATTCCAAAAGATTTTCTCAAAATAACATGATAATAACATGTCCATTTATGAAATTGTTAGGAATCATAAGGATATTTTATGTGATATAAGACTCTTGTCTTCAATATCCATACACTTTTTTGTCTCTGCTTACGAGCAGCTCTGCAAGATTTCAGCCTACAAGACATACACATTTATTCTAAGCAATCCATCTGAAAAAAGTTAATGAATATTGTAAAGAGTGTACTATACTAAATAATAATTATTATCAATATATTAGTTTTTCTATATTTATTGCAATCTAAATAGTGTGTGGGGTCTATGTTTATGCTTGTATTGAAGAAGCTAAAAACACATCCACATATGATATTGTTAGAAAACAGGACATTTTCAATAATAAGAGATATAAGTATATATATATACTATACTTCAATGTAAATAAACTATATTTCCATATTTCTGACAGTATTTTGTTGCCTCTGCCTGTATGCTAAATAATCAAGAAATTATTATAAAATATACAACATTAATCAGCTACAGATGACCAAATACTAAAGTATTAATTATGGATTTACATCAACAATATTTGTAAAAGTTGTCTGATTTCTTATTTTCACTGGTTTCATGTAGGGAAAAAGGATATTATTTTTATATTAGTTATCTGATAGTAAATGACAAAATAATATTCCTTACTGCGGAGTTAACAACACAGCAGTCTAAGCATAATGAAGCATCTGATCAACAAGGATATAACCATTACACAAGTAAAATAAAATAACTAAGTAACAATACTTATGCAAACTGTGTATTTGCTTCTAGTACAAGTAAAACTACTTATTTACACATAAATATATGTACTATCTATCTACTATGACTGGCATAAATTCAGGATCCATGTTTGATGCCATTTGGTATTGTCAAGTTTATGGAGAAACTTGCTGAATACATAAGGTATTTATATCTAAATGCAGTTAAATGAATCGCTCTTCAAAGCCGATGAAGCTACATCAAATAGAGAAGCTTTCTTAAATTCCTCGATCCATTGGTGCTTATTTTCTTCTAACATACAAAAAAACTTCTTTTGTGTATTTACTCTATCTATTATTTAATTTAGATTTTACTAATAACATAAAACTTTAATACTTTGTCACTTTTAAGTCACTAATAAGGTTCTAAGACCTGTGTTTGTCATTTGTTTTAGGTAATTCATTATAAATAATATATCTTATTATTAAACTCTTGTAATACATACATACTCTTATGTTAATTAAGAATACTCATAAATTTTCATTTTCCAATTTCGAATGTCATTGATAATTTTACCATGCGACCACAAAAAAAATAAAAAGGAAATAAAGTCTAAACTCCATATTATGTTAAACACTTGTGCATCGATGAGACGATATTTATTTTATTGTCTTGTAAACAAACAAGTATAAACTTTTTGCTATTTACTAATTTTGCTACCAAAAATTATTTTAAAATAACCATTAACCACAAACTTTATTCTTCCAGTAGTGATGCAACTCGAACTCTGTTTTCATTCGATTCAATCGAGTGAATTTGTGTGACTCGGTTGTCGAGTGAAAATAAATTTTACTCGAGTCCGCTTGCACTCGAGTTACCGAGTCAACTCGGCGCACCGCACCGTGTAAATTCGGGGAGCGCTAGATAGATAGTTCACTAATTCACTTGTAGTATAAGCCGCCGCGGGTGACGTCACTGGTTACATCCAAATTCAAACTTGCACCTGGCATGTTGTAGTCAAATATGAACTTAGTTTGATTTATTATATCATGATTGTGCTATCATTGTTGTTTATTTTTTGTTACTTAGTATAAGTAGCACAACATGAAGGTGATTTAAATATACTTGTTTGTTTAAAGTATGAAAGACAACAATGCAATAACAAAACAAAAATCGTCAGTGTGGCATTATTTTGAAAAATGGAAGCGATTTGTAGGATATGGAAAAGGTTTATAGATTTTGAAATAATAAATAAATAATAAATATTTGTATTTTATTTCATATTTGATTTTTTTTTTCTCTTTTAAAAAGTTACCTCACACTAGGATTTTCTCCCAGTCGATAAATTGCACGAGGACAAACATCCAGACCCGGAACAATAATTTGTAGGCCATCAAAATACTTGTTTCGTGCAATCGAACCCGCGTCCCCAGCGCAACAACTCATTGCTAAGCCACTGCCTCACGGAGCCGTCGATGCCACATATTATTATTTAATAAAGGTACCTATTTAAAAATGCTTTAACTAAGATAATCGCTATTCTCAACTCGAGTTATAAACTTCAATCGATGTAGGGACTGTAAATAGTTAATTCATAACTCAAAACTCGATTACAACTAGTGTCATGATAAAACCTGAGTGACTCGAGTCACAAAATTCTACTCGAGTCTCATCTTTATCTTACGGTCAATGCAGAGTCTGTCTCCAATTTAGTAGTGAACTCGACTTACTAATCGAGCAATTTATTGATATATTATGTAATATCAATAAGCTGATTAAGTATAATTCGTTATAGTTAAATTATTAATAACATTAACTTTACGCTACGTCATAAAGTTAGAGTGATATTATTTTATGAAGATTGTCTATACGCAAACCAATAATATATAACTACCTATTAAGTTAAGTAATAATAATTATCATGGATGTAAGAACAAATATAAAAATAATTTGTAACAAACTGACACAGATTCGTTATGCCAATTCGATTTGCGTAACTCGAATACTATTCGAGTTACGTGAATTTTAACACAAGTTAACTCGAGTCGAGTTTTTTCCGAGTAGGCACATCTCTACTACAATTTTTTTTTAATATTACATTATCTGAACCAATGACATGAACACAAATATCAAAACAACTCTATTTTTCAGATTTCTTGATTCCGTTTAGATTTTCATTAAATATTTATGCAATTTACGATAATAAATTGGTATCTTGTTTTTGTATATAATACCATTGAGGGTCGCGAAATTTGATTTATGCAGTGCCACGCTTCAAATTAATAATTTCTTTTTCAATTTTAATACATTGTTATCAATTCTCTATTGTCTTTTATTACCTATACTTCTGGCGGCCCGCCATCAGTTCATAATTTGCCCGAGTGGCCCCTAGTCTTAATAATCACTACTTTAATTACTAGTAAAGGTAGGTAGGTTAGGTTATTTTTTTTATTTTTTATTTGTTTATTCTAGTTCCTGACATGTTGAAATCAGGGACTTTTTTATTCTTTTTGGTGTATCTTTTTTCACCTTTTTTGATTTCTTTCTTATTTTTATTTTTTGTTTTTATGCTTAACATTCCTTATTTCTAATTATAATAATGTTCTTTTTTCAATTTATTTTGTGGAGCTGTTACATTGTATACTTATATTTTATACTATGTTACAGTATCCTTATCTATTTATTTTTATTCACTATTTTACTTACTATATGCTTACAATATTTTAAGAACTTATTTCTAGTGTTTATTAATAATTATCTTATTTACATTTGCTTTACTTATTTTTACTCCTAATTATGTTTCTATATCATTTCTTTCTCTACTATATATTACACATTCAGTTAAAATATGCATTACATCTTCAGTTTTAGTAGGATCGCAGGCATATGCTGGGTTGTCCTTACATTTAAATCTAAACAAATACTAGAAAAGCCCCCATGTCCTGTCATTATTTGTACTGTCATCGGGTCCATATCTATTTTTCTTATTATGCTATAGGCGTTTATGGCTTCTGGGAAAAATATCTTAGTAGTAGCGGCCGTTTCCCCTTCTATATAGCGCCGGTCCCATTCATCAAGCGACTTCAATCGTATGGTTCGCTTGATGTATGAAATCAGGTTTTCTTTTTAATTTTAAGGCAGCTTCTTTGGCTAACTGGTCTGCTCTCTCGTTTCCCTCCAATCCTGCGTGAGCTTTTATCCAGAAAAAGTTTAATGTCTTACCTTTGTTACTTATTTTCAATGTGTTATTTCTTGCTTCCACCGCTAGAGATGGAGGAACGTGGATAACTGTTTGTAGAGCAGACTTCGAATCGCTATATATGCTGCAGCTCGGTGCTTGAGCTTTAAGCGCATATCTGGTGGCTTCAAGTATAGCCAGCAATTCTGCCTGGTAGACGGTGCAAAAATTTTCCAATTTTCAATTTCTGGGTATTCGTTTCCACGGCGTTGTTCCAAATGGATAACGCCGCGCCAACTTTCCCGCGGGATGTGTGGTTTTGGAGTATTCGATTTTAGTTTCCACATCACGATCACCCACCACACGTCGGGAGTAACCTTTCTTTATTTCATAAAGCGAGGCTGCTTCCCGGACCCTTAGGTCCAATGGAAACTGCCCGGCGAGTAGTAGAGCCGAGTGTAGGGAAACTGTCCTATAAGATTTTATTATTTTTTGCACAAATCCTCGCTGCACCATGTCGAGTTGTTTTTTGACTTTGCATTTGTTGGTTGCTGATTCCCACGCACTAGCCGCATACATTACGATCGGCTCCACCACCGCGATGTATATGGTCCTGATAATCTCGGGGTTTAGGCCCCAGTGGATCTTTGCGGCTCTCGACAGTTGACGATACAAATTTTGTACCTTGTAGCACACATTCTTGACATGTGTGTCGAAGGTAAGCCTGTCATCAACTGTGAGGCCGAGTATTTTTATTTCTCTGGAGAGGCTGATGCTTTCCCCACCCATCTCAAGAAGTGGTGTGTCATATTTTAACTTGTTAGTGATTATCATGGTTTTTTTTTTAGATGGCGCAAAATTTTAGCTTATTTTTGACACCCCACCTCCCGACATGAGCAAGAGTCACATCGGCCTGCTCCTGCACCTTTTTTGTTGTGTCCCCGGCGAATATCAGGACCACATCGTCCGCGAAAGCCTGGCAGTGAGTCCCTATCTCACTCATCTCCTTCAGAAGTGGGTCCAAGAGTAAATTCCAAAATTGGACCCCTATCGACCTACACACACACTCTTTTGAAGTTCTTTTTGTCTATTTTGCCCCAGCGTACCTGACACACACTGTTCTATCGTTTAAATAACTGTCTATCAGGCGTCTCAGGTTTACTGGGCACCCAGTCTCCGCAAGTGCACATCGTATTGCCGGCCACCAGGCGTTATCGAAGGCTCCCTCTATGTCTAATGATATGAGCAGGATAAGTTTTTTGTCTTTTAACTTAGTTCTTATTAACTGCATCATATCATAGAGGGAGTCCTCGGTGCTTCGCTGCGGCATAAACCCATATTGTGTCCGGCTTATTTTGGGTACGATGTGCCACTTGATTCTTCGGACTACCATCTTTTCGAAAACTTTTAGTACAGGCAATAGCCAATCGGCCTGTACGATTTGGGTGGGTGTAATTTTCTTTACCGGCTTCCGCAACACCACCACTGTTGCTTTCTTCCCTGATGAGGAAGTACGCGAAGCTGAAGCATTTATTTATTAGTGCCAAGAACACCGCTGAATCCAAGGCGATAACAACACCGCAAATGTCCGCTGTAAGACCGTCGTCTCCTGGCGCCTTTTTTGGATTAAAGCTGGACACGGCCCACATCAGCTCATTCTCTGTGAAAGGTGGGTCACATGAATTATCATGTGTCCCTTCATTTACAGTACTTGCTTTTCCCCTTATTTGGGTGTGTTCCGTGTTATCATCCTCAATACGGTCTTCTGGATAAAAGGTCTCCGCCAGGACCTTGACTGATTCCACATTTTCAAGTATTTTTCCACCTCGGACAAGCGGAGTGTCTTCCTGTCGCGTCATGTGTCATTGTACGGCTTATGACCCTATAAATACCATCCCACATTGTTTCATGATCCTGCCTGCTACAAAAATCTTTCCAGCTCGTGGTTTGTGCCCTTTTCACTTCTTGCTGATATTCTTCCTTTGCTATTTTGTATTGCTCGACCACCGACTCACGACGGACTGGTGCTGCGTAAGAGATTCGGCGCTTTAGCCTGGAGACTTCCTTTTTTCGCTGCGTCAGCGCATCGGTCCACCAGGGCAGTCCCATTCGTTTTTTATTATTTAATTTTGGTATGTTCTTTTTACAAGCTTCAGTTATTGAATCTGTAAAGTCCTCTATTTTATTTTCTAATTCCTCTGTTGTGGCTATTTTTCAATCTCTGCTTCAGTTATTCGTCTGTAGTTCCAAATCTGAGCGAGTTTCTCACGAAACTCGCCCCAATTTGCTTTCTTTGTGTTGTACTTTCTTGTAGTTCTTTTTATGTCAGTTCCTAATGATTTTTCTAAATTTATGTGGAATAGGATTGCCCTGTGGTCCGAACTGGTTGTTTCATCGGACAGTCTCCAGTTTTCCATCCTTCCGAGCAGGCTGGTCGAGCAAGCAGTAATATCCACGCAACTGGAGAATCTTTTTCCGCCTCGAATTGTGTCAAATGTGGGCTCAGTCCCCTTGCCGCAACTTCAATCCCTCTACTGTCCGTTTTCCGACTTCCCCACCAGGTATTCCAGGCGTTTACGTCACCACCGAGTATCAAGGTTCTTAGTTCCCAAGCCCACCACGGCTGCTTCAATCATTTTTAGATATGCGTCGATTGGTTTATCACCCTCCAGGTAGACAGACACCACTCCCAATTCCCAAGCCCCTGTCCTTAGCTTTGCAACTGCGATATTCTCCGTTGTGAGACTGGGGCATTGGGTCATGTCGATGGTGTCATAGCACAATAGGTACATATGGTACAATAGCAGCTTTAATCACCTTATCAGTGATCAGGCTTCTGTTGCTTTGTATTATTCTTGTCCCCGGGTAATTTTTCATCTGGCCAATTCGACCGATATTATAGCAAATGATGTGATGTGATGATGCTCCTGTATTATAGCAAATGATGTTCTCCTCTTTGTTGCCTCTGTAATTAATTGGCCGTGGCTAGCTCACATCTTTGGAGATTTGCCTGGATTGCGTGATATCGGTTTTTTTATAGAATAGGGTGACAAACAGCACAGTCCACCTGATGGTAAGTGGTTGCTGTGACCCATAGACATCTACATCTATCTTCATAAAGAATCAAAATGCAGATGCGTTGTCACCCGTGAGGACTAAGATGGAATGCCTCTTTTCCAGTAAAAAGGTTGTTTCCGGTTTCCGGTGGTTGGTTCGGTGTTTAGCTTTGGGGCAACCTTAGCAGTATGCTACTGTTGACCTTGCTAGCATTTCCCACTTCCTTCTTACCGGACAGTCTGTGCTGAATGAATTGTGGTCTTTTTTATCAAGTTTTGCCTTACTACAGTTTTTACATACTGGCATTTCTCCTGACAGCCATTCAGCACATTCGGTTTTGAGGTGCGGGCCTCCACAGTGGCTACAGATATCAGTTGTCTCGCCACATATGCGTTTGCTGTGCCCGTATCCCAAGCACCGTGAGCATTGAACCAGGGGAGACTGGTCCATTACTCTTACCCGCTGGAGATCCACATGAATTACTCCAGCTTCTGTAAGGCGGTTACATATTTTGGGTAAAACCCTCATAACAATGTGGGATATATGCGGGTTCCTAGTCCTTTTTCTATATTTGACCTCCATTCTGTCATCTTTATCCGATATTTCTGTGAAGAGATTTTTGTTTTGTACTCTTATGGCTTTTTGTATCTCCTCGTCTGTATTGTACTGCAATACATCCCTAAGGATTACGAGAGGATCTTTGTTTTTAATGTCATCTACGTTGAGGTCTTTCCCAGCAATTTTTAGTCTTTCCTTCACTCTATTTATCTCTTTTTCTGTTTGACATCCTACTATTATCTTTCTATCCCTAGCCTTTCTAATCTTATCTATTTTTAGTCCCTCTTCTTTAGCATTAATTACCTTCCTTATCTTATCCATCACTTGGTCTCCTGTCTCCTTTTCGTCAGTAGATGTAATCATCACTGAGTGCATGGCCATATTTTCTGGTGATGAACACCTTTGTGGCCCAGCCACTATACTTGCATATGTTACTCTATCCTCTTTATTTTCTTGCTTTTTCATTTCTTCTCTTAGTTTTTCCATCTCCTTTCTACTTTCTTCTAGGAGTTTTCCATGTTCTTCCAATTTCTTCATTAAGTTTTTATCTTCTTTTCTTTTTCTAGTTTCATCTTCCAGTCTCTCTTCTTTCTTCTCCTGATTACTTGCTTTTTCTCCTTTCGCTGTACTCTTACCTATTTCTGCTTCTTTTACTAGTTGATATAGTCTCTCTATGGCCTGAGTGACTTCAGTTTTTATGTCAGTCCTCAGGTTGCGAGAGTTACTGAGGTGTAATTTGGCCTTGTTCAGACAGGCTCGAGCCTCTGTCAGGCGATCCACATATTTTTGAGTTTCCATTTTTGGAGAACTTTCTGAGGTGTCAGCAACAACTTTACGAGTTGTTCCTCTCGCTTCCTGGGACTGAACAATTCTCTGTTTTTGGCGGGCCACCGGAGCTGTCTTTTTTGGTGAGTTCTGAATTGCTATTTCCTTATCTGTTTTTCCCGTCTCCCATTCTCCAATGCTTTTCCTCACGTTAGGGATTTGTGTCTGTTTTAGGAGAAGGCCCAGCCTTCTCTGTCGCGCTTGGAGAGTCATGAGGACTCGTGTTCTTGGCACTATTCTCAGAACATTTGGTTGAAGTACGGAAATCGAACATATTGTCAGGGAAACGCATCCTAGGTCTCAACAATCAACAAATAAGTTTTGGTCAAAACTTAACACTTATAAAGGTTTGTAAAAGTTTTAAAAACAAGATCAAATTTTTTATTTAAGATAATATAAAATAATTAAAAAAAATGGATAGGCTGCGGTATGTTTAAATTTATGTAATTTAATGAAAAACCACAAATGCCGGGTCACAGTTACTTTCTAAATCTGTCAAGCCACTCTTAATTTTTAGGGCTGTTACTAATAAAAATATTTAAAAGATCTGTTTAACAACTGTGTACTTATACATTGTTTAAGCTAGGGATAAGAGTTACACACGCCCTTTACCAATAACAGATGTATAAGCGTTGTATAGTTATACACTCGCTAAAACAAAAACCATTGGCAACATTCATCGAAAACGTTTTGAAACTAAATTGTCAAATTGTAGAGACATTTTGAAAACACATAAACAGCTTATAAATTCTCTTTTTGTAATTAATAACACATAAATTTAGCCCAAAATATTGTTAAATTGAATTTAGAAATAATCTAATGTTTTTATGCGATAAAAACTAAACATTATTTTGATAAAGCCATATTTATCATCGTAACAAGTTTATGAACGTACCTTTCAGGCAGTTTGCAATTCGATCGTCAATTTGGTGTTTGGATTTTATAATTCGTTAGTTGCTACTATATTTTTAAAAACATCGCTATTATTGTGTAATAATGGCTAATAGTAATGGAAACTTTGTCAAAAGAAAACGATCTGCAAATTGGGATGCATTAGAAAAGGTAAGATAGAATTTTACTAGAAAAAACATTTGCAACTACTGTTTTCCAATATGGTCACAATTTGTAATCGATCTTTGTATATTATCTTTCAGAGTTTATTAAAAAGTTGTATGATGGAGTTTGTATCCATAATAGAAAATAAAAACACGGATACAAATACTAATAAAAGTAAAACCATTGCTTGGCAAAAAGTGATGAAAAGGTTTGTAAAATACCATTTTTTATGAATATTTTTTCACGTTTCTTGTATGCAAATTGTGATTGAGACATTTTTAGTTTTAGTGAATTGAATAGCCGGGTAAGAGAATTAGCTGAAGTAAAGCAACAGTGGCGCACTATGAAACTTGATGCAAAAAAAAACATGTCACAAGTAAAGACATCTATCAAATGTACTGGTGGAGGGCCAAAACCTCTTAGCCCAGACCCGGAAACCATTGATATTTTGAGCATGATTCCACAGGAATTTGAGACGGATTCCAATGTCTTCGACAGTGACAGCATAACAGTGAGCGCATACTATATTTTTGTAATTATTTTGTCTTAACACTAACACAATGTTAAGTATCAGAATGAGTATGTTGTCTTATGATTATGACATCAATGTGTGATATTCTATTTTCAGGAGATAATAATGAGAATGTGCAAGAGGTTTGCTAATTTAAATTTGTTGATTGAATTTACTTTGATTAATAACTTTTGAATTCTGAATGACTTTTGCTAATATTTCAGAATATTACACCACTACCTTTTAAGATGCAAACTGAAATAAATAGAAGAACAAAACGGAAACTAACATTCAATGATGTGAATGATAGTAAACACACAGCCAAACGTGAGGTAAAATGAAATTTAATTTAATTTTAATAAAAAGTTTAATTTAAGTTTAACAAAATAATGGGATTAGTGATTTGTGATTGATAATAACATATTTATTTCAGGAAAGAGACTTAACCAGAGAGCGCAATCATGTTCTTGTCACTTGCATAAAGGAGGAACATAATTTAAAAATGAAAAATATGATAGAAGCTCATAGTTTTATTAAAGAGGAACACAATTTAAAAATCCAACAAATATTATTGGAAAAAGAAAACATGTTGCTTCAAGTTGAAAAACTAAAATTAGAAATTTTATTTTTAAAATCAAAATTACCACAATAATAAATTTTTGTAACTAAAAGTGTGTTTCAATGAATAATCTCCTTGTTCCTTGACCAGATCGGCCATCAAGACCTTCCCTTAGCATTTGTTGGTCACCATTATCTTCAGATATGACTGGTTCAAGGAAATCAATGCCTTCATTCATTTCAATGGCAATATTGTGTAATATCGCAAGCGCAACAATGTATAATTTTACATTTTCCAGTGACACACTAAACCCAAGTAATAGACATCGGAACCTCTGTTTCCAAACTCCGAAACACCTTTCAATTGATTTTCAATATATGCGATTTATTATAAGATTCCTTCTTAGCGATACGGGGATTCTGGACTGGTGTAAACAAATAATTTGTCAAACCATAGCCAGAATCTCCTAGTAAACGAGCATGAAATTCTCCATTTTCAAATCGTTGTCGGATTCGGCTTTCCCTGAATATTCTTGCATCATGTGTGCTGCCCCTCCAGTGTGCCACTATGTCCCTTATCTTTAATTGAGCATCACAAACTACCTGGACATTTAAGGATGAAAATCCCTTTCTGTTTATATAATGTTGAGCACTATCGCCTCCGACTTTTTTAATCTTTACATGCGTGCAATCGATAGCACCAACTTCACATATTTCATCAATCATCACTTGCTTAAAGCCACAAATGTTTCTAAATCCAGAAACCACATGTTCTTGCTCTTCTAAAGTACTAGGCATGCGTATAAATTGTGCAGCTTTACTTGCCAAAGCAAGAGCTACTCTTCGGCATATATTTGTGATGGACTGTTGGCTAAGTCCATGAATGTCTGCTGCATCATCTTGAACTTCTTGCCTAGCCCACGTTCTGAGAGCAGTACAAACCTGAAGTTCCACAGACAGCCCGCCACCGCTAGCTTGTAGTTCGATGTCACACTGAACTAACTCAACTATTTTTCTCATATATATTTTACTGAATCTGTATTTCATTCGAAAATCCTTTTCTTGTAGAGTAAAGGGATCGAAACGTTTTTTGTAAAATTTTCTTTTTCTTGGTGGTTCCTCACGGTCGATTTCATCAAAAATATCGAAATATTGTAAATAATCCATTATTTTCAAAAACGCCACACGTCAAATTGAGGTTATACACGTCTTAAACAAAGGTTGAGAACTGTATAACGGTTGCGTAATTTCCCATACAATTTAAACACTCGTTATAACAGATGTATACAACTGAACTGTCAAATATCGTTTATTGGTAATGTTAGCGTTATAACTCTGGTATACGTCGTGTGTAAATCTTTATTAGTAAGGCTGTAAATTTATAGGTCTAATATATATAACAAAATTAAAAACTTTGTAGTGCTCTATATAGAGTCAGTCTACGTCTAGTCTGTCAGCTCTATAATGAAGGTTTCTACAAGATATGTCTTTTAATATTAAAAATTTAAAAAAAAATATATTTTACAAAGAGAGTTATAGGCTAACAAGTTTTTGACTCTACGTAGAGTCTATATCTTATATCCATCTAAAAGCGCTTCTCGAACCCTACTCATAGAACCCAAACTCGGTATACCTAGCCCAAGAGGTTCGAAAGTTATCGCGTTTTCGAATTCTGGTTGCAAACAAGATGGCTGCCAAATTTACGGTTACAACGCTGTAACTTCCGAACGAATAGGCTTACAGCTCCGTGCTTGGGCTCGTTTTGATCGGCTCGACCAGGGCTTCAATATGGTGTAGCTTTCAGGACTTACAATATTTTTAGGTTCTGAAATTTCCTGAAAGCTTGATTTTCAGTTCGAGCACTCCTTGCCTACGTCTAGGGTCAAAATCCCAGTCTTCTAGGACTCCTAGTTCGGCAGATGTGAACTATTTTAGTTTTCCAAGATGGCTGCCGAATCGTAGGAGACCAGCGCTTCCTCCATACTACTACTCTTCTTCTAATCATTCTGATAGGATCGGTTTCAGGACCCTGATAAATTTAAGCTCAAAAAAGCCTGAATCTTTGTAGGTGGGTAGAAATCGATCCAATAATAGTATAGTCGAAAACCGCAACTCAATGCGACTTCTACAACCATAGCTATTTAATTTTAAAAGTTTTCAAAATGGCCGCCGGTCCAGACAGGAAAACGCTATTTTGGCCGTTTTTTAACTGATTTGGCCCGTGTTTGGGCTCATTTGATAGGTCTCGGTGTCGACCTTACACCTCTACACTCAAGTCTTTTGGCTTTCAAGCCTCCTTTAATTAAATTTTACACAATATGTTATGAATTTTCAGGAAAATTTGATTTTTACAACTTAATTTAATTTTTAAAATTCTATAAAAATTTACATATGTTAAAATTAGTACTCTCTCATTAAATGTGTATTTTATAATTTGCCAACAGCTAATGTAAGGGTAGCACGTGTTAACTAAATATTTCAAAAAAATTCTAACTCTAAAACTACTTACTACAAAAATCTAAAATTTTATACACACGTTCCTTTTATTGTTCTTAACACTATTTTAAAGTAAAAACTAGGGGTCTTCACTTTAGTTTTTAAGTTATTTAAATATCAATTTTTGCCAAAATTTAAAAGTTTAATATCTTTTCACACACTTATTAGTTCTGTAAACTGCTCCCGGCTCAACTCCGCGCGTACTAGGAATGCAACTTCAAAAATAGCCGCACGACTCTGCTTCACAAAACACGTACCCACGTGGCACTTGTATTTTTTTGCGATTTTCTCTGAGATTATGGCTCAGAAAAATCTCAATTTTCGCACACGTGTAGGGGCCAATAAAGGCTTTAAGGCCGCATTTTAAAAAGTATGGGTAAAAACGCTTAATCACGCAGCGTTTCACTTTGAAAGTTTTCCACTTTTTAAAATTCACTCTTTTCACTCTATCTTTTTTTTACTAAAACTTGCAGTTTTCACTAACTTAAACCGCGAGTCAAGGCACAACTTTTGATATATCACACACCAAAGTCGGTTGCGAAAAACCTATTTTTACGATTTTTAAAGCACGGAGCAACACAGAAACGTTCGGGACGGCAGTTGACACCGGACTAGGTAGGTTAGGTTAGGTTAGGTTAGGTTAAATAAACGAAACGTAAAATAAACGAGAAATTAATAAATATAACGAATGCAAACAAACATACAGTAAAATATCAAAAATTAACGACAAAATTAAATGTCAAACATCTGTGTCAACGTGAGAACGAAGCGAAATCGTTGACCACAAACACGGATCATAGATTAAACGCGGTCTATAATCTGTCAAAACAAAGTCTGGATGATGCAACAATTAGAGTATTATCGAAAGGCCTTAATTTCGCCATAACACCAAAAAAAATTACCGTACGAGGAAATTATCTGCAATGTCGAGGACTCATTATTTAAAAACAATATGCAAAAGAAAGATTTGGAAGCGATACGTCAAGACATTTCGTCTATGTTATGTCGAAGTTCAGCGCCGAAACCGAATCTACCTAAGGACGAATTTAAAGCGTTGAATAACCTACGCAATAAACCAGAACTCACGATTCTCCGCGCAGATAAGGGAAATGCCACGGTAGTCATGGATACGTCAGATTATAATTTTAAAATACAAGAACTTTCGTCGGATTCAAGCACTTATAAAAAGGTTAAAAACGACCCAACAAATAACACACTTAAAACAACTAGTGATCTCAAAAAGAAATACTCCGAAAAATTAAATCTGGACGTAAAATCGATAATACCTACGTGTGCCAAACCACCGAAGTTGTATGGGTTACCAAAATTACACAAGCCCAATGCTCCACTACGTCCAATAGTTAGCCAAATCGATTCACCAACTTACAGATTGGCTCAACACTTAGCGAAAATACTGTCACCGCTCAGGGGACATACAAGAGCACATGATGGATCTGTGACAGTAAACACCTGGCCGCCGAGCTCCAACACGTCAAGCAAGTTTTGTATGACAATAAGCTTCGGGTCCCGCGCCCAGTGAACGAGTGAAGCCAGCCACAGTCGAGCGAGTGCCCACTGTACTGCCATATGTCAGAGGCGTCACTCACAAGGTTGGCTACATCCTGAAGCGTGCTTCCATTAAAACATACTTCAAGCCGCCGAAAAAGATTAGTCAGTTTTTACCATCAGTCAAGTGTAATGTCCCTCTGCAAGATGCAGGAGTGTATAAGCTTGATTGTGAATGTGGTCTCTCTTATATAGGACAAACTAAAAGATCAATAAAAACCCACGTTAAAGATAGCTGATGTGAATAATCGACGCTCCGGAAGTCTGCAGTCTGTGAACATGTACAGGATCGCCCCCGTCACTACATTAGATTTGATAGACCACAAATCCTCGCTAAAGAACACCGATTCCTTCCAAGGATGATTTGCGAGGCTATTGAAATCAAAAAACATCCTAATTTCAATAGAGAAGATGGCTGGGTGCTACCATCTGCTTGGGATCCTATAATTAATAAAATTAAATCTCAACCCAAGCATACAACTGCAAGACTTCAAGATACTGTAAGTTCATACTGCGTAGATCGGAACAAAAATTAATAATTTTTAATCTGGAGGTGACCGTGGTTAACTATGACATTGGGACGTCAAATACCTCAGTCCCCCCCGTGACCATGGGTGTTGTAAAGTACTCGAAACGTCGGGAATATAAAATAAGTTAATATACGCAACTTGTCTATCTCTTCGTCCAGCTCCAGGATCTTCTCGTCAGTCCGCAGGGTACGTGCGTTGTATGTTTCCAGGTCGAGTCGTCTTAGATGGCAGCCGAACCTCCACCGGAGATTCTTAGCACCCCCTGCCCTGCCGTTACCATGGTCGACACCGTAGCCAGGAATAGCGGAGCCGCCGGGGACTGGGGCCGTCTTTTTGTAACTTTTTGAGCTAACTTGGCAAGCGGGTTGGCAACCGCAGTTTTTTATTGTAATTTGCTGTTATTAAAAAGATGCTGCTGCCCATCTTCTGTCTCAGTTTCCCTCTGTATATATAATACGATTTGTAAATGAAGTTAAATACATAATATTTAAAAAAATCTTATATAGGTATGTGCATTAGGAAAATCTAAAGCCAATTATGCGATGAAAAATGCCATTTTTGACATGACTTTATTTACGTAGGGATCGTCGATATTATAAATTGAAATTGGTTCCTAACGTCATTTTTTTAGAATAAGTCATATTTGTAACCAATCAAAACTTTAAGAGCTACGAGTACAATGATTAAACTAGTAAAATACTCGCGAATCGTATTTTGATCAACACGAACTAATTGAGCTGAAATTTGAAAAAAATGCTCAAGAAAATTTAATTTTGCGGGTGACCCTGGAACATTCACAAATCTATAAAAACAATCAAACAAACTATTAAAATATATTATTGTTATTATTATAGCATCACTTCTTTATATTTGGTATCGTACGAGTATGTAACGTTCATAAATAAACTTACATTTTTATATTTTTTTTAATAAAGTTGTGTACAAAACTCTTAATTTAAAACGCGCTTCACTTAAAGGCCGTGTTACGAAATTTAATAACCCTTTAGAAGAATTAAAGGGTAAAAAGCATACTCCTACGGAAGTTAGCGTACTATCACAGCGATTAGTTAAACTTGAGACTTTATTTGGCGAATTCGATAACGTGCAGAATCAAATTGAAGCATTGGATGAAAATAATTTAAGCTTAGAATTGGATACCAGAGAAGTTATCGAACAAGCTTACCACAATTCGTTCGCATTGGCTCAAGAAATTATTTCCGTAAGCAGTACGACAAAAAAGTCGTCGCTTCAGCACAGCAGTATTTCCACAGCTGATGAAGATGATCACGAAGTTATCGGCTTTCGTTTACCAGTCATTAAAATTAATAAGTTCGATGGTACGTTCAACAAATGGTTGGAATTTCGTGATACGTTCAGTTCTCTGATACATAATAATACAAAAATAAAAAAATATACACAAATTTCATTATTTAAATTCCTACCTGGAAGGTGAAGCTGCTCGTGTAATATGTAATTTGGAAGTTTGCGACAATAATTATCCTGAGGCATGGAGTCTTCTTTGCGGGCGTTTTAATAATATTCGTCAATTAATAAATAATCATTTGAAAACTTTGTTTAATATTAGCTTAGTTTAATATAGCCGTTTCGTGAGTCTGACAAGTCATTAAGATTTCTAGTAGACCACGTCACAAAAAACCTACGTGCTTTAAATACTTTAAAACAGCCAACTGATCATTGGGATACCCTGATCATATTCATAGTCTCAGCGAAATTAGACAGCAATACGCGTGTTAAATGGGAGGAGTACATTCAAGCTAATGTTAATGCTTCGGATATGCCTAGCCTAGATGATTTCATGACCTTTATTAAGGGCCGCGCTGAAGTTTTAGAGTCTTTTTACCGCAGTAAACAAGACAAAAGTATAAAGTCAAACCCGAATGACAATCAAGGCACCAAACAAAATCCCGTTTCTCATACTAAGTCATTCGTTAGCGCTGAGCAGGGCGACTCATTATCAACCACGTCTCACAAGTGTATTTTCTGTAGTCAAGGTCATCGTAATTATGAGTGCTCACAATTTCAATCGAAATCTATTGATGATAGACTTTCATTAGTGTCCGAGCTAAAGATGAATAGACTTTCATTAGTGTCCGAGATAAAGTTGTGTCCCAACTGTTTTCGTAAAGGCCACGTGCATGCAAGCTTCCAGATACGTGCAAAATATGCAAAAAACCGTCACAATACCTTTTTACACAAACCTACGGATTCTGATACCAATGTGGCAGTCACTAATGTTGCAGTCTCTGAGCCAGTTTCGATGTCAGCTGTTTCTGCTTCTGAGACACTATTATGTACGGCTTTGGTTGATATTTTTAATCCCACAACAAACAATTACATTACCACTAAAGCTCTCTTAGACAACGGTAGTCAATCTAGCTTTGTTAAAGAAGCACTTAAATCAAAATTTAATTTAACTTCTTCCACGTCCGATGTTAGGAATGTTGTCGGCATATGTAACACTATTGTCAAGCTTAATGCTGAACGTTGCAATGTTCGAATTCATTCAAAGGTAGGTTCTTTCAGCGTTATGACGTCAAATATCAGGTAAGATACCTAAGTCTCTTGTGTCTATAACACACCTTAACCTGAAGTCTTTTGAATTAGCAGACCCCAGCTTTTATGAGCCGTCTGACATAGGACTGCTCATTGGTCCATTATTGGAACCAAACAGCACTCTTTAGGCAAGGAAATCCTAACTTCGCTGATAGCTACGCGGCCGTACGCGTCGCGCGTCGGCCCCGCGTAGCTGTCGGCGAGCGGAGCGGACATCGTCCGATGCATCCGATCCACTCTACAAAAATAAAGATGCAAGAAACAAAGCCTAGGAGGATATTGTGGACACATTGTTCGAAAATATTTCAGGAAAAGAAAAACAACAACTTGGTTTGTTTACTTTCTTATTTTATTATCTGAATACCTACACTACAGGATAAAGCCTTTTCAAATTAAAATATACACGCATCTTGCCAGGGTACGCTTCCAATAGGGCTCACAAAGTACTCAGCAAAATGTTCTCGCAGACCGTGTCCAGACCTGTTTGAAGGTACAGTTGGCAAGTCTACCATACCCTCAATTGTAAGTGTGTCTTCAATACGATAACCATCGAGAATTCTTATAAAGTTATGCAATACGCAGCATGCTTTAACTATATTCTTTGTAACATCAAAACTCACATTAATAGGTGTATGAAACACTCTGAACTTGTTTGACATTATACCAAATGTCGATTCTATGTATCGTCTACTGCGCTGCCCCGATAGTAAAAGGACGTATCTAACATTTTTCTAAAATTGAGTTATATATATTGCCTGAATGAGGAAAAAAGGCGTACCTGCTGATATTTTTTTAATTTTTATCTCATTTAGTTTAGGATTTACCACAGTGAAGAAAGACTCTTCTCCATTATCATTTATACTTTAACTAAGATGAAAGGACACATTTTGATCAGTAAAATGAAAGAGATATTCGCGTAGATGAGTCTAATCTTTCAATGAATAACTACTTTGATGGAGAAGTAAAAAGCCGCATCTATTCATTAAGTTCTGCGTATGACTATGAAAAGACGTAACTGGCTATTGCGCCTTTCAATTCGTTTGAAAATCTGGGCTAATACTAGAAGAAAAAGACTTATTTACCACTTGCGTCTTTTCAATTTAGTACACCACTTCTTTTAATAGACGTATGTGGTAGATGCGTTTTATTTTCCCGTGGAACGAAATTATATATCAATCAATACTTAATAAAAAAGACGCAAGTGAGTAGAAATGCCCTTACTATTTCGTTTTGCTGTATGCAAAGGGACGCGAGGGGAAGGGAAATGTTCGGGAACGCTTCAGTTGCGCCTGAGCGGCTGTTAAAGTCTGGCGTGTAGCATCGGTATCGACACCACCACTCCGTGAGCAACATTTGCGAGTGCGGAGGATTTTCACAGGTAATGATACTCGTAATTTAAAACGAAGTTATACTGTATTTCTTTGGGTATTTAACTAAATGTTAACAACCGTTAAATACTTATTTCAGTGGTACATGTATTTATTCCTTCTAAATAGATAATAAATAAATGAATTTATCTAATTTCATTAAATATGTTTGTTTATAGCAAATATTTCGTTTAGTTGCCAAATTATGACTTAAAACGTCGAATTAAAAGTGTTTTTGTGACAGTTCTTTGTTTACCTTTAGATAAGCATCTAAAAATAGAGTATAGATTAATTTACACCTACGTTTGCTATAACAAACGTAGCTATAACATACTTAAGTATAGGATTAGGAGCGGGTAGTTATACGATTTTATTGGGACGGTGAACTTGTTATAATATAACGTATATCTACGTCGTACGCTTTTTGGTTTGGTTTGCTTTCACGCTTCTGATAATGAATTTACATTTTTTTAGATAAAACTAAAGATGAAGAAGGCGGGTCGTGGTTATGACCTTATTTCAAGAGCATTATCAAACAATTTAGTACGCAAAAGCCCGGCTACTTCGATCGACAATTTTGGTACCGGTGAGCAAACTTGTTGCAGCTCTAACTCCGCCATTGACAGCATCCGTACCAATCCGGTCAATGAAGCTTGTTGTAGCATTAGTACCACCAACGGCAGTATTAGCATTAGTCCCATCGATCAAGCTTGTGCTTTTCACTACTACCATTAACGATAACATTGGTGATGACAACAGTCTTAAAAGAAAACTGCAGCAATAGTAGCAGCAGTTCAATTTCGGGAACTGAATTTGATTCGGATGATTCAGTTAAAGATAAAGATTATGTTCCACCTCAAAAAGAAGGCAGGATATCCGCAATTACTTGATTCAGACTCTGAAAACGATGTTATACAGTCTTCACAGCCGCTGAATAACGTCCGTATATCCGAGTCATCTGAAGATGTTAGCGAGCCGGAGTCAAACATTCAGGAAAACCAAAACGTTGAAGTTCAACTTACTAAGAAAGGACGATAAGAAAACGGAAATATTATGCAACAAAACTAGCTGTGCGGCAGGAAATTATGAAGAAATTAAAAATGAATCCAAATACTACGTTAAGCCAGGCTGTGATGAAAATTGTAAAAGAAATGCTCAACAAAATTTTCGGAAAATCAAAGAATCTCATTGAATAAATTGTTTCGTAACATGACTTGGAAGGAACAAACATACTTCATTAAAGGTAACACATCTCAGAAGAATCCAGATAGACGTACAACTAATAGTTCAGACCCGAGACGTTTAAAGTCTGTTTTTTATTACTTCTCGAACGGAAACGGAGAAAAACTCAGTGTTTGCAAAGTTTTTTAACTACACTAGGATTTAACAAGTCTAACGATAAAGCCGTTCGAAATGCTATTAAGTCTGTAGACCATGAAGAACCGAAGGACAAGAGAGTACAAATCCTAATCCTAAAAGATAGATAACACGAATATAATTGAGCACATTAATTCATTTCATCCTTCCCTATCACATTACAGACGAGAACATGCACCTAACAGAAAATATTTACCTTCCGATATTAATATGCGGGACATGTACAATGACTTTTGTGCAAAATATAATATAACAAATGATTCTACTCAAAATGTATTGTATCCTATGATCACTATCGAAGAGTTGTTAAATCACTGAACATATCTTTTGCAAAATTGGGCAATGAGGAATGCGAGACATGTGAAAAATATAAATTTCACAACCTAATCCTGAAATAAGACATCGTTCCTGCACTGAGTGCTTGAATTACGAAAATCACTACAAACGTTACACTCTAGCAAGAAAAAGTATAATGAGGATAAGAATCTTCAAATGACCGTTGGCACAGACAGTGACGTTTTGTACTACTCCGTTGACCTGGAAAAGGTGATCATGCTTCCACGAATTGACACCTTCAAAACAGTGATATTCTGCCCGAGGCTGATAGCTTTCAATGAAAGTTTCGTTCCTCTCGGTGATAAAAAGTAGCAGCTCAAGAGACATTTGCATGCATATGGCACGAAGCTATTCAAGGCCGAAAGAAAGATGATATTGCCAGCTGTTTTCGGGCTTTCTTTTCAAAACCGAGATGTGAAACATATCACTCTGTGGCTTGATAATTGCAGCGCAGAACAAAAATTGGAGCTTATTCATACCACATCTCACAGAATACCAGCGTAAAATAGCAGCTTAATGCTGCTGTGTTTCGTATGGTGAGTGTAGAGAACCGGAGACCCTTTTTTGAAAAGAGGCATTCCATCTTAGTCCTCAAGGCTGACAACGCATCTGCATTTTGATTCACAAGCGAGGATAGATGTAGATGTCTATGGGCACAGCAACCACTTACCATCAGGTGGACTGTGTGCTCGTTTGTCACCCTATTTCTATAAAAAAAAAAAAAAACCTTCTGTTTTAATAAACTCCACACACGTCAATCTAGAAACAATCACCCTCAGATACTTTGAAGTTGGGCATACCTTCATGTCCGCGGATGAGTTTCACCACCAGGTCGAACTTTCTATGAAGCGAAAGAAAAGAATCTATGACTTCGAAGATTTCCATCGTGCGGTGGCAGATACCCATCGTAAGATCACAGTAAAAGATATGGGTGTTAGTGACTTTTATACATTTGAGGATTGCTCATCTTTATATAAGTTGCAACATGGACATGGATCATCTTCAAGAAGATCGCAACCTGGAGTAGCTCGAGCCTACCTTAGTGACATGTGTGAGGTTGTATTCCAAAGACACCGAACTTCAGTTGTCTACAGAACGGATTTTGATGCAGAACCGATGGATCTCGACTTTCTGAGAGTAAAAAACATTAAGATTGGGATACCTTCGCGGTAATCAAAAACTACTTCGAGGAATAAAGCAAGAACGTAAAGATGAGATACTTCAAAAGTTAAGTCCTCTAATGCCCGAGAATAGGAGGGCATTCTGGAATAATTTGCCTGTTAATGATGATGCAGTCAACCTGATCACTGAATATGACGATAGTTAGAGATTTTTAAGTGATTTGTGCAAAAAATTTTTTTTAATAACAATTTTATGTTTTAACTCTTTTAAGTTTGCTACTTCTAAATTAAGTTGGACTTATTTTTGTGTGCCGGAAAGACAGGCCTTTTTGTTTTGTTTATTGATGGTTGCTGTAACAGGTACCTATTAATTACGTATAAATCTATTTGTAAACATTTACATATGTTATTTTAGGCGCTAGAAGAGCCTTTTGTTACTTTATATTGTTGTGGAATATTTTGACTGTTTTAAGACTTATGGGTCACAGTGACTAAGTTCCTAACGTACAGGGTTCTAATCTATACTAATTAAGATATGTGGTTCCTAAGAGTAACAGAGTGCCTTTAAGTGTACCTATGTAGATAGAGATCTCTTTGTAAATATTTCATGTTTTGGCGCTAGAAGAGCCGCTTAAGCCACCGAAGATTACATCTTTATATTGTTGTGAAATATTTTGCTGATTAAGACTGTTTATTTTAGTGTAGTTATAAGACATATTTATGGGTCACAAGGTGACAAGCTCCTAATGTCAGGGTTCTAATTGTTACTACTTAAGATATTTGTTTCCTAAGAGGATTAGTTTTAGTTTTGTGATTGTGCCATAACCAATATTTTTATTTTTGATATATTTGTACAACTTCCGTCCATAAATAAATGTTGATTATGTACCTGATTAAAGTGACTCTGATTTAATACTTAAATTAACTAATTTGAATGACGTTTATACCTTCAAAACATTGTTTTCTTGGTCTTTGTAGGGCCACTGTGAAAGATAGGTGATAGATACTCTTTATCCTAGTATTTAAATAGCCGCAACAGCTAAGGTACTAAGGATGAAAGTCGTAAATAATAAAATGCGCCTTTATTCTTAAACTTAATATTATGAAAAAGCTATTGTAATTGGTGAATTGGTAGTGATGTATTTGTGCTATATTGAAAGGGCGCATATGGTGTTTACAGCTTTCCTACTTAGTTCTAGGTAATTTTCCGATTTTTTGCTAAGAAGAAACGCTTTTTGAAAAAAATATATATATTATCAATAGTAAAATGTTATAATACTAAGTTATGAAGATATGGGCCGAAAAATGGTACATTCACAGAATTTTGATAAATGCAATAAATAAACCACAGCATGGGTTTTACCGTTTTCAACTTAAAATATTTTTTCTCCGTATTTACTTTTTGTTAGATACGTCTTTCTCATTATCAGGGCAGTGCGGCTCAGTCTATAATTAAATATTTTTTTCTTGTGGGTCATATTGGATCGTGCATATGGCTTCAGATTTTTATTTGATATTCCAAAAGCACCACCACCTACAATTACATGTTCAACTGGAGTATTTGTTCCAGGCAATGGCTTCGGTCCTGGAATATTTAAAGTGTTTTGTTCAAGGCTCCTGTATAGTGTACTGTTTTGGAATATAGTCCAGTCCGAGTTTTTCCCATATGTTCCAATGTTTACATATGTAAAACAATAATCTGCATCGCACATAGCTAGCAGAACCATGGAGTAAATTTTTTTATAGTTGTAGAATATTGATCCACCACCGGTTGGATTTACGATTCGGATGTGCTTGCCATCAATAGCTCCGATGCAATTTGGAAAGTTGGTCTTTTGTAGAAAACCGTTAGTAATATTTTGCCACATATCAGGTGTATTTGATGGTATGCATTCATCGTGTAGCGTTTCCCATATTACTGTACACACTTCGTCCACGATCTTACTGATTGTTGCGATTCCCATCCTAAATGAATATTGCAAATCTGTATATGTTCGACCCGTAGCAAGAAATCTGAAAATAAAAAGATTTTATTATTTCAGGAAAACTGGTTCAACAAAGGTGGAAAACAGCCCGGGATGCGTTTTTTAGAACAAAGAACGCAATTTAAAAAAACGCCTTCTGGAAGTGCTGCACCAAAATACAAAAAGTACATCTATTATGACGAATTAAGCTTCCTAGCTCCAACAATTGAGAATGAAGTTGATGAATCACTGAATGCCCCTTCCCTTCCCTCACTCTCAGTAAATATAGATAATACATTAGATAGTATGGTATCTTCAGAAAATACTCAAGATTCTGATATATCAACGCAGCAAGATTTTTCAAACACTCAACAGGATGAGCTGAATGACCGTGGTGTTGATTCAGCATCATCACAAAAACCTTGGCTGGAAAAGAGAAAAAGAAGGGCCCCGAAAACAAATCCAGAAAGTTCTCCATTTGAAAAAGAATTATTAACTTTATTAAGTAACCAAACCCCAGATCTTGCCGCTGACGACCTGGTTTTTTTCGCTTCTTTAGGTCCAATTTTAAAAAGTTTTTATGTAGGACAAAAGCTGGAGTTTAGATCGAGAGTGCTGCGCGAAGCCACGGATATTCGAAATTGATTTGATTGAGCTATATGATCTGTTGCAACAGATCATATAGCTCAAATAGCTCTTACTCCAATGACGCAAGGTCTACACTCGACACGTATGCATCATCATACAATTATCAGACTCCAGCTTACCCAGGGTACGAAACCAATGATGCGAATCCAGGTTACTTTGGTTATCAAACAGGGAGACATACTGAAGAATAATTATATTATGTTTAATTACTAATAATATATAATTTGTTTTTTTTTGTCTTACCTATAATATGAACCATTATAATAATAAATATGTTGTTTTCTTACCTATACTTTACTATGATTAAACAATGATAAAACGAGTAAATATGTTTTTTTCTTACCTTAAAGTCACCATTAGTCGTTCAATCGGTGGTATAGGCACGATTCGTAAGCTGCAATGGACTAGATTATGTAGGTAGTGGGCCACGCGAAACATCAACTCCGCATTTATTTTTGCCTAAAACTACTAAAATCATAGTTGAACCTTAAATAAATACTAAATCATATAAAAGACAGTGCAAAAAACAAGAGAAAGTGTTATCTAGACGAAATTATTAGGGAAAAGTGCTTAAAAACGTCTTTAAAAGGTGTCGATAAAACTTTGTTTATAATAAATAGTACAGTGTTATTCTTTCTTCTAACAACTTAAAAAACAAACAGTGCAGTTCAAATAACGATTATTGACAGTGAAACAATATGAACAAAAAAACATAAACTAGTGTATTTACGTAAAAGAAAAAGTGACTAAAATCATCGTTTCTCAATTCAAAACTTCAAATAACGTCTAACGTTTTTATAAAATAGATAGCGTACATACAGAATATTAATTTCGTTAAGTTTCTTATCTAATTGGTGGCGTAGCGGCTTAATGTTCGATATTGTCAAGTCAGCTGTTTGGCACAAGTTCGTATCCCGCATACAAGTTCTCTTTTTGTAACAGTTTTCGCTATGTATAGTAGTTTCTCAAAACGTTTCGAATATTGAATTGAATGAGATTAAACATTGTTATCTAAGAAAATAAAAATAACAGGCATTCAAAACAATGGAAAATACACAGGGAGAAATAACGCAATACATAACATTTAGAAAACATATTACCCAACTAAATACGAGTAATTCGGATGATGAATCATTAATATCGTTTAGATCAGAAAAAATGAACAGAGCAAGAAGTCTACCGGACTTATCAACACGGTGTGATGAAACTATGGAAGAATTAAAAGATGAAATACATACATTAAAAGGCAATTAGAAAGTGCTAATGAAATAGACGACCTGATCTTAGAAAATAATAATCTAAAATCTAAAATAATATCATTAGAATACAAAATAAAAAACCTGAATAAAATTTGTTGTAGTCTTTCAGACTCTCCCAGGAACTCAAGTACTTCTACAATAAAGAAACCTACTCGAAAAATAAAACGCACTCTTTTCATTCCGCAAATGGACTTATTACGTTTAAATAACACTAAAGAAGGAACTGTTTTGGATATTACCACTCAAATGACGAAGTTAAATATAGACAAAGCTGCCATCAGATAATGTTAAAAAAAACTCTAAAGAGGTATTAAAAGAGAGCAAAATTTTCATAGTAGGAGGACAACAATGCGTAGGTCTGGCGTCAAAACTGATTTATTCTAGAGCCAACACAAAATTCGAAGATTTTGACATATTCTCTTGGACAAAACCTCAAGCCAAAACAGAAGAAATCCTTAAAGGCTGTTATAACATTGAAGATTCTAACACTAACTACTTTATTCTTTGTGTTGGGGAAAATGACACGAACGTCACAAAGATATTCTTTGAAACAGCTGCTGTAATAAAAATACTAAAAAACTCAAACTTTATTATACTTAATACTAATTACAATAAATATTTAAATGAATATAAATTAAATAATATGTTAAAAAACTTGTGCTATAACATTCCAAATTGTAATTTTATTGAATGCACAAACAGATCTAGGACGGAATATGACGCAAATATTTGTGCAAAGATTAATCTAATATTAGACTCTAAATATTACGAAAAGCATTTTATTAAAAATATTAAAACTATTATTAAAAATCGCAGTAATACATTTGATACGATGCACATTATGGGAAAATCCCAAGAAATAATTATGTTAGCTAATGAAAGCAAAACAGCTGAACCTAAAATTGGCACCATACCATATTATTTCAAAAAGGTGAATAAATTAAATAAGACCTTAACTGTTGAAAAAGCACAAACGTAAATGTGTCCACGACTCCATTTTTTCATACCCGTGTAGTGGCGGGTTAGAATACCCACTACCCCATATCTTCCGTGGGTGTCGTAAGGGCGACAGAGGAAACTGAGGCAGAAGATGGGCAGCAGCATCTTTCTGATAACAGCAAATAATAAAAAAAACTGCGGTTGCCAACCCGCTCGCCAAGCGTGGCAACTACGGCAATATCCCCAATGAAGAAAGTTACGAAGAAACGGCCCCCAGTCCCCAGCCATTCCTGGCTACGGTGGCGCCCATGGTAACGGCGGGGCAGGGGGTGCTAAAAATCTCCGGTGGAGGTTCGGTTGCCTGGCAACTTATAACGCACGCACTCTGAGGACTGACGAGAAGATCCTGGAGCTGGAAGAAGAGATAGACAAGTTGCGCTGGAATATTATAGGATTATCCGAGGTCCGAAGAGGAGGACACGGTAATCCTCGAATCCGGCAACTTGTTCTATCACCAGGAGGCGACCATCTGTCCCAAGGAGGTGTCGGATTTATCGTCCACATCTCTCGTTAACAACGTTGTAAAATTGGGAGTGTGTCGACGAGGTTGCGTTATACTCAGAATCACCAAACGGTATTCGCTGAAGGTCATACAGGTTTACGCACCAACTTCGGCACACCCGATGAGAGTGGAGGAAATGTATGAGGATATCTCTAGAGCCATGCATTCCTCTAAAACCCACTATACGGTGTTAATGGGAGACTTCAACCTAAACTAGGCACAAGAGAGAACGGTGAGCTGAAAGTAGGGAAATTCGGATTAGGGCAACGGAACCCAAGGGCCAGCAGCTGGCCGACTTCATGGAGAAAGAGGACTCTTTATGATGAACTCTTTCTTCCAGAAGCGGCCCCAGAAAGTGGACCTGGTCGAGCCCCGACGGTTCGACAAAAATGAGATTGACTTCATTATGACGACTAGACGCCAACTGTTCAGTGATGTCTCAGTGATCGCGAGGTGAAAACTGGTAGCGATCACCAGGTGGATGAAACACTGAACCTAAACGTTAAGTTGGAGGTGTCGTCTAATGAAGTCAACGCTCCATCTCCCTCGTGCTCCAATCCAAAGTCCCGAAACATTTCAGCTCGAGTTACAAAACCGATGTCAGTGCCTAGAATATTGCAATGCAGTGGACGATATGAATGACAAGCTCGTGGAAACTGTCCATGCGGTCGGAGCTAAGTTTTGTAAGACCCGCCGCAGAAGAACACAAAAACTCTCCGATCACACTCTTAATCTCCTGGCTGTTAGACGGAAATGAAGCTGCAATCTTCAGTAGATTTGATAGCATACAGCAACTGAACAGACAGATCTCCAAATGCATGCGGCGGGACTTGCGCAACTTCAATACAGCTCGTATTGAAGAAGCGATCGAGCGGAACCAGGGCTCAAAGTCTTTGCCAGAGATCTGTCTGCCAGAAAGAGCCAACTGTCGAAGCTGAAGACCGAGGTGTGGCAGCGTCGTTTCCGGACACCTGAGATTTTGAGTGAGATTGAGAGGTTCTATGGGCAGCTGTACATCATCGTTGGACCACACGCAAGTGTGGTAACGATCAAGAGCGAGTCTTATCCGACACTATTCCGATGATATCCCGGACGTCAGTCTGAGCGAGATTAGAATGGCTCTCCAGCACCTTAAAACGGCAGGCCCCAGGCGAGGATGGAATTACAGCGGAGCTTCTGAAAGCGGGTGGAAAACCG
This sequence comes from Parnassius orleans, assembly GCA_029286625.1. Taxonomy (NCBI): domain Eukaryota; kingdom Metazoa; phylum Arthropoda; class Insecta; order Lepidoptera; family Papilionidae; genus Parnassius; species Parnassius orleans. The sequence continues at coordinate 27,030 of JAGSMP010000490.1, read as the reverse complement.
GTGCTTGAAGTCCTTCAAGCTCTTTAATTCCGTCCTACATGGTGGCACCACACCGAGGCGTGGAGCAGAAGTGCGGTGGTCTTGTTCTTCAAGAAAGGCGACAACGCTCTCTTGAAGAACTACAGACCGATTTCCTTCTGAGCCGCGTCTGCGTGCTGTTTTCGAGAGTCATTACGAATCGTCTCGCACGCAGACTCGACGACTTCAGCCTCCCGAACAAGCCGGTTTCGAAAACTTTAGCACCATAGACCACATACATACCCTTCGGCAAATTGTACAGAAGTCCGAGGTACAATTTGCCACTATGTCTGGCGTATGTGGACTATGAAAGCCTTGATTCCGTCGAAATTGGGCGGTGCTGCAGTCCTTCAGCGGTGCCAAGTTGACTGTCGGTATATCGAAGTGCTGAAGTGCTTGTACAGTAGGGCCACGATGGCTATCCGAGTACAGAACCAGAGTACAAAACCTATCCAACTGCAGAGAGGTGTAAGACAGGGTGACGTTATATCCCGAAACTCTTCACCGCTGCATTGGAAGACGTTTTCAAGCTTCTGGACTGGAAAGGATACGGCATTAACATCAATGGCGAGTACATCACTCACCTTCGATTTGCCGATGATATAGTCCTTATGGCAGAATCGCTGGAGGACCTAAGCACTATGCTCAATGACCTCAATAGTGCCTCCCAACGGATAGGTCTTAAGATGAACATGGACAAAACAAAGATCATGTTTAATGTCCATGTCACACCTATGCCGGTAGTTGTTGGGAGCACTAAGCTCGAAGTTGTTGACGAATATGTTTACCTGGGACAAATAGTCCGACTAGGTAAGTCCAACTTCGACCGAGAGGTCAATCGACGGATTCAACTCGGCTGGGCAGCGTTCGGGAAATTACGGCACATCTTCTCGTCAGGTATACCTCAAAACTTGAAAACGAGGCTGTACAACCAGTGCGTGTTGCCAGTGATGACCTACGGAACTGAGACGTGGTCCTTCACTGCTGGCCGGATGAGGCTCAAGGTCGCTCAGCGAGCTATGGAGAGGCTATGCTCGGGGTCTCACTGCGTGATAAACTTAGAAATGAGGATATCCGCAGTAGAACCAGAGTGACCGACATAGCCCAACAGATTAGTAAGCTGAAGTGGCAATGGGCCGGCCATATAGCTCGAAGAACCGACAACCGATGGGGAAAAAGGTTCTCGAGTGGCGGCCTCATGCCGGCGGACGAAGTGTAGGGCGTCCCCACTAGATGGAGTGACGACCTGGTAAGACATGCAGGAAGTCGATGGATGCGGGTGGCTCAGGACCGTGCTTTGTGGCATTCCTTGGGGAGGCCTATGTTCAGCAGTGGACTTGTGAAGGCTGTAATGATGATGATGATGATGAATAATAACCAAAACATGAAATTGCTTCCATTCTACATCAAAACATAGCAGATTTGCTTAACAAAATTGATTCGATAGAACTATGTATTGATGAACTAACAAATGAGGGGCAAGAAATAAACTTTTTATGTTTTAGTGAAACATTTGTTAAAAAGGGAGATGAGAGTAACATTCAGTTTAAAAATTTTAAATTAGCTTCATTATATTGTAAAACAAAAGAAAAACGTGAAGGTGTATGTATTCTTGTTAGAAAGTCAATAGAATTTAAAGTTATACAATTATGCTATGAATTATCTGCAGACAAAATTTTTGAATGTTGCGGAATAGAGGTACCAAGTTACAAATGTGTAATTTTTTGTGTATATAGAACTCCCAATTCGCCTGTAGCAATATTTTTCAACAAACTAGATCTTTTTTTTCATAAATTGGCATTTAAGCTTAATAAAAAGAAAGTCATATTGTGTGGTGACTTTAATATTGACACACTTAAGAATAATAACGTCACTCATGACTTAAACTACATAACACAATTAACAAACAATATACAAAACTTTGTTATACAGCTACAACCTTAAACTACATAATGATAAACCTACGAGACATCACACATGTATTGATCATATAGCTAGCAATATCAAAGAGTCTGATATTTCTAGTTCCCTGTACAATTTTCATTTATCAGATCATAACACCTGTCAATCTCTAAGGTTTCCAATTAAACTGCTACCTAAAATTAAATACTGGTATACTACGAAAAGAAATTACTCTAAGGAAAATATTGATAAGTTTCGTAAATGCATTCGAAATATATCGTGGGAAAAAGAAACTACAGATGACATTTTTAATAATATTTTTAATAAATTTCATGACTTAATTTGTTTATTATATGACCTCTGTTTTCCATTACAAAATATAAAATCAAAACAGACAATCTCGCTCCAAAGTGGATCACAAAAGGTATAAGGGTTGCAAGTAAAACTAAAAGAAAACTAAAACATAAATATTACAAAACAAAAAGTTTAGACAACAAATTAATCTATAACAAATATTCAAAATTATTAAAAAGTTGCGTAACATGGTCGAAAAAAAATTTAAACATGAAACCCCTGTTACATTCCAAAAGTAAAAGCAAAGCTACCTGGGAAATCATTAAAAATTATGAATATAATGATACACGAAATAATAATATTGACTGGATTAATTGTAATGGAACTAAAATAGATCATCCTTTCGTCATTGCCAGTAAATTTAATGAGTATTTTATTAGTACAGCTCTTCACGGCCGTTCTTCTTTAAATAATAAAACTAAAAGGAATATGTATGAAAATGTTCGATCATCGATCTTTTTAAAACCTTGCTCATTAAATGAAATCATAAGTATAATAAATTCTCTTAATAATACTAAATCTGTTGGTTATGATTCTATTACTACACATATACTGAAATCATGTGTGAAGGAATTTGCACCAATTCTCACGTACTTAATAAACCTTTCTTTCATACATGGAAGATTTCCAGATAAATTAAAAACATCTATAGTCAAACCCTTATTTAAAAACGATGACCGTCATGAGATTCATAACTATAGGCCGATTACGTTGATACCCATTCTATCCAAAATATTTGAAAAAGCCATGCATAGTCGAATCATTAGTTTTGTAGCAAAATATACTCAGAAACGAACAAAATGGCTTTCAAAAACATAAATCTACTACACTTGCTACCTTTTCACTGATACGTCGAATAACTGAATGTATTAATAATAGAGTACCAACAGTAGGCATCTTTTTATATGTCAAAGCCTTTGACTGTGTAGAACACAGCAAGTTGTTGTACAAATGTGAAAAATTAGGAATCAGAGGACCGGCTTTGGAATGGATCGAAAGTTATTTGAAAAATCGGAAACAATGTGTTGAAGTATCACGTATTAATAATAAACTAGAGTTAACATATTACAGATCTCCTTATCTACAAAATGACTATAAATTACCTCAAGGAGTGTCTTAGGCCCTTTATTGTTCATTCTATACATAAACGACTTACCGAGTATAACAAATCATCAGTCAATACTATTTGCTGATGACATATCAATGCCCCACACTAATAAGTCACAGATATGAACAAGAAATAAATTCTACTATAGAGTCAGTTATATCATGGCTAGAAGATAATAATTTACGAGTCAACACTAACAAAACTAAATATATTCAATTTGGAAATTATAAAACAAAACCACAAAAATTGGACTTAAGATATAAGGACGAAAGATTAGTAGAGGTAGTAGATACACAATTCCTAGGTGTTACTATTGACCGGTATGTAAATTGGAAATTACACGTACAAAAAGTATGCAAAAAAGTTAATCAATTTGTTTATGCATTACGTAAACTTCAAAATGTAGCAGGTCCACAAGCAGCACGTATTGCTTACTACGGATACGTTGAATCCGTCTTAAGATATGGACTACTCTTGTGGGGCAACTCAACTGACGCAAACAAAGCCTTCCTAAGTCAGAAGAAATGTATTCGTGCACTGTAATGTAGGCCCTCTTGAAAGCTGTAGACCCCTGTTCAAGGAAAAAAGTATTCTCACTTTAACTGGTTTATATATATTGGAAATCTGTGTTTTCATTAAAAATAATTCTAATCAATTTGTTACCGTGCAAGAAAATAATAACTCTCTAGCAAAAAGAGATCCGACACGTCTACTCTTGCCATCTTGTAAAACTACATTATTCCAGAGGAATTGCCTCATGATGTGTATCAAGGTTTATAATAAAGTTCCTAAAAATATTCGTGAACAGCCATTAAGGCGAATGAAAAAAAGTTTAAAGCAGTGGCTAATAAATACTGCCTTTTATAATATCAAAGAATTCTTTAACCATAAATTTTGATTTTATTTTTATTGATTTTGCTTAACTAAGTAAATTACTATAGATCCAGGATTTTGCGTGATATTTCTCAAATGAACAAAAAATAATTTTACTATTTTTGTTATGTTTTCCTAAAAACATAAATATAAAGTGTTGATGAAAGAAAAGAAAATTTATAAAAGTGTTTATTTCTAATTTTATTTTTTAATTTTAATTTGTTTTTTAACATATTTATTTTAAACAATTTTTACGCATGCCACAAAAGGCAAAACATGTGGAAACAAATGTTGACTCTGTATCCATCCGTCTGTATCCATGTTTTAGCGAAATAAATGATTTGATTTGATTTTGATTTGATTTATCTTTGCCAGTAATTCGTCAAAAGTTCTAGTTGACATTCGAAAGTAATTAAAGAATTTACTTTCGTCAGCCCTCAAAGTGCCATATAATAAGACAAAGTCTCCTGCAACGGCTCTCTGCTCAATTAGTGGATGAACATGGAGTCTTCGTCGTCGACGGTTTTTATTTTTTTGGAATAGATAGTACAAAGCAGCAATAATTAATACACTCCGCATTTTGGTCGTCGTCTGTACAGTAAGGCGGTCAGTACGACACTAAAACGAGCCACGCTGAGCCTCAGCGCTGACAAACTACGCGCTGAGCTATGAGCGCTGACGGTGAGCGTGAGACTAAAATCAGCCTTAGGTATAAGTGCATCCATTTGGAGGCTGTTAGTGAGCTGTCCAAGGATGCTTTTATATTAACTTTAAAACGCTTTGTTTCGCGGAGAGGGCTACCTACGCAGATATTCTGCGACAATGGTGGAAACTTTGTTGCTGCTTCAAAGGAACTTAAAGAGTTTTTTGAAGTTAATGCCAGAACTATCGCTGATTTTGCCGCTAGCGAAGGCGTTGAATTTTGTTTCTCGCCTGCATACGCTCCTCACTTCAATGGTTTGATGGAGGCCAGTGTAAAGTCAGCCAAATTCTACCTGGCTAGGATATTAGGGATTACGCACCTAACCTATGAGGAATTGTCACACTTTGTTCACACAAATAGAATGCTTCCTTAATAGCTGCCCCCTATGTCCATTAAGTTCCTCTCCCACTGACTATTCCATCTATCTATCCCTTAACTCCGGGCCACTTTTTAATTGGTAGACCACTAAGCTCGCTGCTATCTCCGTGTCTACAATCCGCTAATGCCAATCGTCTCGACAGATTCTAGCGCATCGAGCAGTTTAAGCAACACTTTTGGCGACGCTGGAGCCACGAGTACGTTGCGAAGCTGCAGTTGAGGACGAAGTGGCGCACGAAGTCGAAGGAGAGCCTACAAATTGACGACCTAATCCTGTTGAAAGAGGGAAACGCTCCACCGCTCTATTGGCGTCTCGGACGTGTAAGAAGACTCTTCACGGGAACTGACGGATTGACTCGCGTCGCAGATATAGACACAGCAGGAGGAATTGTGCGTCACGCCCTAAATAGAATCGTCCTACTACCGAAGCCCGATGAATTGGAAGACCTTGAAAGCTGTTATCTTTCCAGCGCCGGGAGTACGTCGGCGCCGTTACGACAGCACCGACGGTGTTCGCCGGGAGTACGAGAAGCGCGGGGGGTATCTCACGACCGCGCCTAAGACTCGCCACTCGCCGATAGCTCGAGACCCGATCGCCACAAAATTATTTGATATTTTTATTATTTAAATATAAAATTTTGCCTGTCGTGTGAGTCACCTATTTTATTCATGTTCCCCTATTGAACAATCTAAACAGAATCAAGAAATCTGAAAAAAAGAATTGTTTTGATATTTGTGTTCAGGTCATTGGTTCTGATAATGAAATATTAAAAAAAAAATTGTAGTAGAGATGTGCGAACTCGGAAGAAACTCGACTCGAGTTAACTTGAGTTGAAATTCACGTAACTCGAATAGTACTCGAATTACGCAACTCGAATTGGCGAAACGAAGCTGTGTCAGTTAGTTACAAATTATTTTTATTTTTATTTTTTTATATAGGATAAGGGTGACAAACGAGCACACAGGCCACCTGGTAAGTGGTTGCTGCGGCCCGTAGACATCTACATCCATCCTCGATTACAAATCAAAACGCAAATGCGCTGTCACCCGTGAGAACTAAGATGGAATGCCTCATTTCCAGTAAGAAGGGTCTCCGGTTCTCTACACTCACCATACGAACGACAGCAGAGTTAAGCTGCTATTTTACGCTGGTATTCTGTGAGAGCGTGGTTCTTCCCCGGTCGAGCCGACCCATTCGTGCTACAACTATACTATTAATATAGCTGCAGCATGGCTCTACCACGTCTAAATTTTATATTTTGTTTCATCCAACACAATTATTATTACTAAACTTAATAGGTAGTTATATATTTTCGATTTGCAATCTTCATAAAATAATATCACTCTAACTTTATGACAATTATACTTAATCAGTTTATTGATATTACATAGTATATCAACAAGACATAGACATAAACACTCACGCCTGTCACCCAGAGGGGTAGGCAGAGACTACGGACTTCCATTTGGCACGATCCTGACACACCTCTCTCGCCTCCTTTACATCCATATATCTACGCATACACGCTCGTCGGTTAAGGGTCTCTCCTACTCCTAAACGTTTTACTTTCTTCTCTTTCAAAAACCATCACTTTCGTCTTACTTGCGTTCACTTTCATACCCCTTTTTTTTAATGACCAGTTCATTAAAGTAACCATCATTTGCAACTCGGCCGCCGACGATGCAAATATGACTTGATCATCGGCGTACAAAAGGCATTTGACGGTTAACTCTCCCATTCTCAACCCACATTCTTCAACTTTCAAAGTTTGCAAACAATTGTCCATAAATAGGTTAAACAGCCACGGGGAAGCTACACAGTCCTGTCTGACACCTTTTTGAATGTCAAACCAGTCCGAGTAGACCCCGTTGATCCTGACACAAGCACTAGAGTCCCTATAAAGAGACCTTAATGCCTGTATCAAACCAGCGCTCAACCCAAATGAGTTCAGTGTTTGCCATAACATATTCCTGTCCACTCTGTCATAAGCCTTTTCCAAGTCCATGAACGCACAAAAACTTTCTGGTTTTGGCCAAAACTTCTCAATCATGAGCATGGAAAAGACTTGATCCGTACACCCCATCCCTTTCTAAATCCAGCTTGCACATCCCAAATTTTCCATCAGTTTCTTCCATAACTATTTCAATTAACACCTTAGCATACAGTTTACCCACAATGCTAAGCAAGCTAATCTACAGTAGTTTTACAGTCCTGCTGTGACCCTTTACACCAGTCTTCCGGTATCCGCTTCAGTTCCCAACATAAATTAAACAAGGTGTACAGCAGGCCTGCCACCACTCCCTCTCCAGCCCTTAGCATTTCGAGTGATACTCTATCATATCCGGCTGCCTTACCTGCTTTCATGCTTTTCATTGCTTTCATTATTTCATCTACACTTATCTCCCTACCTCTCTCCACTTCTTTCGAAATTTCTATTTCACTTAATTCAGACGACTCTTCACTATCATATATCAATAAATTGCTCGAATTTGTAAATCGAGTTAATCACTAAATTGTAGACAGACCCTGCATTGACCGTAAGATAAAGATGCGACTCGTGTAGAATTTGTGACTCGAGTAACGCGGGTTAATAATAATTTATCATGTCACTCTAGTTGTACCCGAGTTTTTGATTTATTCCAATTAACTATTTACAGTCCCTGCATCGATTGAAGTTTATCACTCGAGTGAGAATAGCGATTACTTTAGTTAAAGCATTTTTAAATAGGTACCTTTATTAAAAATGTAAAAAGCGGCAATGTGAAATAGAAAACAAATATTTATTATTTATTTATTTGTAGTATTCCCATGTTTTTTTTTTCATATCTGTAGTATTTCAAAATCTATAAACTGCTTTTTACATATATTACAAATCGCTTCCATCTCGATTTTTTTTAAATAATGCCACACTGACGATTTTTGTTTTGTTGCTTCATTGTTTTTACTCATACTTTAAACAAACAAGTATATTTAAAACACCTTTTTTGTTATGCACTACTTATACGAAGTAACAAAAAATAAACAACAATGATAGCACAATCACGATATTATAAATCAAACTAAGTTCATATTTGTTTACAACATGCCAGATGCAAGTTTGAATTTGAATATAACCAGTGACGTCACCCGCGGCGCCTTATACTATGTGAATTAGTTGATTAGATGATAGGAATTAGTGAATTAGTGAACTGACATCTATCTAGCGCTCTCCGAATCCACACGGTGCGTCGAGTTGACTCGGTAACTCGAGTGCAAGCGGACTCGAGTAAAATTTATTTTCACTCGAGTACCAAGTTACAGAAATTCACTCGATTGAATCGAGTGCACCAGAGTTCGAGTTGCATCACTACTGTAAGAACTAAAAATAAAGTCTGTGGTAGTAGTTAAGTACTTTAAAATAATTTATTTAAATATTTAAATTTATATACTTTCAAATAATTTATTTTATAGCAAAAAAAGTTTATACTTGTTTGTTTACAAGACAATAAAATAAATATCGTCTCATCGATGCACAAGTGTTTAACATAATATACATGCAGGTTAGCCAAATATTAATATTCCACATTATCTATTTTATCTTTTTATTTTTTTGTGGTCGCATGGTAAAATTGCCAATGACATTCGAAACTAATGCGTTTAGTTAATTAATATAAGAGTATGTATGTAATACAAAAGTTTACTATTACACACAGAATTTTGGAAAATCTAAATAAGATCTATAATTTATGATTAATTACCTAAAAAAAATGACAAACACAGGTCTTAGAACCTTATTAGTATGTTAAGAGTGACAAAGTATTTAAGTTTTATTTATTTATTTTATTATTTAATCTTGTTTCTTGACACCTTAATAACAAGGGTAACAAATAGCGGACTTAATGCCTAACGGCATTCTCTGCCAGTCAATCCTTGGAGTGATGAGATTTTGCGGCATATATACATACATACTAAGATATAGATATAATATACAAAAACTTTACGTACGTAAATATATGAACAAAATATGTATCATACATAGATATAATATATACGTTACATATAATAATGAAATACATACATACCTTGAAATTTCAAATAATAAAACATCTAAATATATCATTATCATTCTTAACATCCAACATCGCTTCGTTTCAAAAAAAAGTCTTGTATGAACTTTCTTCAACAGTCCTTACTTGGCGCTTTTCTTATGTTTTCGGACAAGGAGTTCCAGAGTAGTGTTGCCTGAATAGAAAAGGAATTGTTGGTGAATCCAGTGAAATGAGATAGAATACTGATCTTATGAGTAGATGAGGAGCGAAGAACCTTATCATGAGTTGAAAAGAGATATTGGAACTTGTCCTTGAGATATGTTGGAGAAGCTGGATTATTCAAAATTGAGAAAAGAACAAGCAGAATTCTAGAGTTTCGTCTTTGTCGGATAGTAAGCCATTTCAGGCGTTCACGATAATGAGAGATGTGATCATATTTTCGGAGACCAAATATATATCTAATACAGTTATTGAGAAGACGCTCTAGCTTGTTAAGAAGATTTTGGTTCAAATCTGGGTAGCACACATATGCAGATCAATAATGGGCATTATAACTGTTTGCGCAAGTGTTAGCTTAGTCTTGGTTGGGAGAAAGTTCTTAGGGATAGATAAAAGGATATCAAGGTCCACTGCGTTAACCTTTCTATACCCGCGCGTTGGTCTGTGAGACCTACAAAATACTCTTTTGCGTTTTTTTCTTTATACATCAATGCTGACATTTTGTACTTTCTGTTAGCTGCCTGATTCGTTGCTACATTCATTCCAATGTGCACAGTGCGTTCGTGCGAGCAGCACATGTGGTCGTTTTTGGCGCCAATTGGTCTGTGGGACCGACGCGGGTATAGGATAAATTTTTTGTGTAAGTAATAACTTCTATTATTCTTATAAAATTCGCTTGTCATTTATAGTTTTTGTATCATTATGTTATGGATAAACATTGTTTATTATTTTTAGGTTATATTTTGCGTCAAGATGGACGAAAATCAAATTAGATTGATGTTGGAAGAAGAAAATTCTGATTCTAACTATGAAGATGAAAACTATAGTGAGGTAGAGGATTTTGTTGAAATACAAGAAGATAGCTACAATAGCGAGCACGAGGATAATTCTGGGCATGAGCAAGAGGGTCAATCTGCAGAGGAGAGCAATTCTCAAGTGGAGTCGGAAGATCATCAAACATATATAAATTATTACCTCGGAAAAGACCGTCACACGAGGTGGAACAAAACTCCTGCGTCAAATCCAGTAAGAAGACGTGCTAGGAACATCGTTACTCAACTTCCAGGTGCTAAAGGTGGAGCTAAGTATTTGAAAGAACCCGGTGAGATATGGAGGTTATTTTTCACGGAGGATGTTATTGGTCGGATGGCAAAGTACACTAACGAACAAATAAAACGAATTTCATCTCAATTCATAAGAGAAAGAGACTGTACTGAAACAAATGAGATAGAACTTGAAGCACTCTTGGGTCTCTTACTCTTTGCTGGCGTTAGAAAAAATTTTCGACTGAATGCTAAAGATTTATTCAAGACTGATGGCTCGTCACCAGAGATATTTCGATTGACCATGTCCTGGAACCGTTTTTATTTACTGTTACGGTGTCTTAGGTTTGACGACAAAGACACACGAGTTGTACGTGCTTCTGTTGATAAACTAGCACCCATCAGAGAGCTTTTAGAAGAAATTATAGCTGGATTTAAAAAATATTACAGTTTGTCTCAGTTCGTCACAATTGACGAAAAACTAGAAGCATTTAGAGGTCGTTGTAACTTTAGGCAATATATTCCATCGAAGCCCAATAAATACGGTATAAAAATCTACGCCCTGACTGATGCCAAAATGTTTTATACCCAAAATATGGAAGTTTACGTTGGACAACAGCCTGCAGGCGCATATAGACTTGATAACTCGTCAATGGCTTTGGTTTTGCGACTCAGTGAAGGTATCTATAATACTGGCCGTAACATCACATGTGATAATTTCTTTACCAGTTTTCCCTTGATAGATAAACTTGAGTCACAGAAGTTGACCGTGATCGGCACACTTCGCAAAAATAAAAGGGAACTACCCAAACAGTTTACGGAGATAAGAGGCCGAGAAGAAAAATCCAGCTTATTTGGGCACCGAGGCAATTGTACACTTGTATCTTATGTGCCCAAAAAGGGCAAGAATGTTTTACTTGTGTCTAGCATGCATGATGATGCTAAAATCGACTTCGAAACCGGTAAACCTGAATTGATAATGGACTACAATGCGACAAAAGGTGGAGTTGATACTGTGGACAAAATGTGCGAAACCTATAACGTTGCACGAGGCACAAACAGGGGGCTCATGGTAATTTTCTACAGTTTGATGAATGTAACGGGTATAAATTCGTATGTTTTATACCTGCAAAACAATCCCAATAAGAAAGTCAACCGTAGAACTTTTCTGGAAGCTTTGTCCTATGACCTCATAAATTCGAATCTCAGGAGACGGGCGGTCAACACGTCATTGCCAAAAACTCTAAAGTTACGGCTCAATGAAATATGTAAATTCGATGGTCCTGAGTCTGCAGCAACATCTAATAATAATAAAATCGGCCGTTGTGCATTTTGCACGTCAAAAAAGAACCGTAAGACGCGTTATAACTGCGTAAAATGTAAAATTTATTTTTGTATGAAACTCGCGCTTATGGTATGCTCTGACTGCTATAGTGAGACTTCTGCCTAAGAATAGTTGTAAGTTTACTGTTAATTTACTTGTTATAATTAAGATTAAAGTTTGTTTTAGTTTATTATAAGAAGAAAAAATATTTTTGTTACATTTTTATTAGCTCATATGAAAAACTTATTATTTTCCAGACTGTAATAAAAGACTGTTAGTCAGTAAATAAATGATATACTGTCGATAAATTGTTTTTTTTTATTAACCTGATACTCCCTAGTTTTAGGAAAACGTAATTTCATTATACGTTTTCCTGCAAAAATACCATGAAATTGGGTTCCGAACTTTCGGTCTATGAGACCGTGCGCGGGTATAGGTGTCACAATATTTGGCGCGGGTATAGAAAGGTTAAAAGCATTAGAAAAGTCAACAAGCACCATTACAGTCACTTTCTTCTTTTCCATGCCTTGTCTTATGTCTTCCGTAACTTTGAGTAATGCTGTAGTGGTGCTGTGACCGAGACGAAACCCAGACTGATAATCGCTGAGTAGATTATGTTTAAGTACAAATTATGTTATTAGTAAAATCTAACTTAAATAATAGATAGAATAAATACATAAAAGAAGTTTTTGTGTATGTTAAAAGAAAATTAGAATCTATGCTATGGGATTTAAGGCTTCTCTATTTGATGTAGCTTCATCGGCTTTAAAGAGCGATTCATTTAACTGCATTTAGGTATAAATTCATTCAGCAAGTTGCTCCATAAACTTGACAATACCAAATGGCATCAAATATGGATCCTGAATTTATGCCAGCCATAGTAGATAGTCAGTATAGATTTTTATATTCCGTTTCATAGGTAATACATATATTTATGTGTAAATTAGTAGTAATTACTTGTACTAGAAGCAAATATACAGTTTGCATAAGTATTGTAACTTAGTTAAGCCATGTTTACTTGTGTAATGGTTATTGTTGATCAGATGCTTCTATTATCCTTAGATTGATGTGTTGTTAACTCTACAGAAAGGAATATTATTTTGTCATCTACTATCAGATAATTCATATAAAAATAATATCCTTTTCCCCTACATGAAACCAGTGAAAATAAGAAATCAGACAACTTTTACATAGTCAAATATTGTTGATGTAAATCCATAATTACTACTTGTGTATTTGATCATCTGGAGCTGATTAACGGTGTATATTTTATAATAATTTCTTATTTATTTAAGATACAGATATTTTATATTCTTGTATTTGTTTTTGAAAAATAATTTTCTATTTCGTAATTTGAATTTTGAGTTAACATGTTATAACTTAAAATAAATATTCGTTATAAATTATAACTGTGCATTTGATGCCAAATGCGCTGTGCTATTGAGCCAATAATGGACATAATGTTCATTACTAGTTTACGTCACAGTCACGTGTACCAGTTATGAAAATAACCTATTATTATAATAAACCATTGTTTTATGTATTTCTACAAGAATTTGCATGAAACGGTATTACCAGTATCGTCAACTAATAAACATTCAAAAAAGCCTTTAAATATTTGATAAAAATTTACTAGCAACTCACCTCCTTATTAAATTTGCTTACAAATTGAACCGCTAAGGTCCACTGGTTGTTGCACTAGCCACCATTTTGAAACTGAATGATTGACGAACGTCAACTGTCATATTTTGTCAGCGCAATACCTGTTGTCTATTGTAGTGTGTTACCAGGTGCCGAGAAAAAAATAGGTTTCTTATTTTTGTAGATTTTGTTAAAAGTGATAATTACTGGGACACAGTTCAAGACTGGTACACGTACCTTATCTTACAAATATAATTTTACGAAGTTACTTAACGAGAAAAATTTTTAGACCCGCTAATTAGATGACGATATTTTGACGAGGTCTAACAGTTTCTGAAATTACGTTGAGATCAAATATACATTGTTCATTAATTCATTACAATCTATCAAAGTCAACTACTGAACATAGGCCTCCCCACAGATAATCTCTGCAACAACCTCAACAACAAGGGGGGTATTTGCCATACTTTCCACTTTTGGCAGGCGGGTTGGCAACCGCAGTTTTTTTACTTTGGATATAGTTGTTGTTAAGAAGATGCTGTTGCCCATCTCCTAGTTTCCCTCTACCGCCTTTAACCACACCCACGGGACGATTTGGGCTAGTGGATATTCTTTCAACGCCAATACACATTGTAATTGAATACTTATGTTATAAATTTCCACTTTATTACTAAATAGATCTGGGGAAAATATTTAAAAAAGGTTATTTCAAGCATAAAACATCGTGATTAATTCCAAAGGAGTCAATCGTTTTTTGGCCCACTAGAAATTTTAACGACCCTCAATGATATTATACACAAAAAAATACCAATTTATTATTGTAAATAGCATAAAGATTTTATGAAAATCTAAACGGAATCAAGAAATCTGAAAAACAGAATTGTTTTGATATTTGTGTTCAGGCCATTGATTCTGATAATGTAATATTAAAAAAATTTAAATAGGTGCCTTTATTAAAAATGAAAAATGTGGCAATATGAAATAAATACAAATATTTATTATTTATTTATTTGTAGTTTTTCCATGTTTTTTTTTTTCATATCTGTAGTATTTCAAAATCTATAAACTGTTTTACATATCTTACAAATCGTTTCCATGACGTTTTTGTTTTTCAAAATAATACCACTTTTTGCCAATTTTTGTTTTGTTGTTTCATTGTTATCACTCACACTTTAAACAAACAAGTATATTTAAATCACTTATTATGTTATGCACTACTTATACGAATTAATTAACTACTTAATTAGTTGATTAGGTGATAGAATTAGTGAATTAGTCAACTGACATCTATCTAGCGCTCTCCGAATCCACACGGTCCGCCGAGTTTTGGTAGCTCGAGTGCAAGCGGACTCGAGTAAAATTTATTTTCACTCGAGTACAAGAATTCACTCGATTGAATTGAGTGAAAACAGAGTTCGAGTTGCATCATTACTGTAAGAATAAAGTCTGTGGTTAATGATTATATATTATTTTAAAAGAGATTTTGGAATTTTTGTTTTTAAATAAATAAAACCTAATTTTATTTCTAGAAAATGGATTTGTTCAGTGATGAAAGTGATAATGAAATGTTTGAGATCGGTGTTTTTGATTCCGGTGGTATTGTGGATACTGAAAATCGCCGAATTTATACTCGAATAAATTACAGAAGTGATTTTTCTGACTCTGAATTTACATATTTTAGGAATAAAGGAATATCGCCGTTACGTCTATTGTTACTGACCTTGAGGTTTTACGCACTGGGAACAAAGCTTTTATTAATAGCGGACTTTATTGGTGTATCGTAAGTTTCAGCCAGCCGAATTGTGCTTCATGTATCTCGAGCTATAGCTATCTTATACCCTCAATATGTGAAGACATTAAGCAATACCCAGAATGCCTTTTTATGAAATCGCAGGATTTCCAAGAATTCTTGGCACAATTCACTGCACGCATGTTCCCATACAGTCGCCTGGTTAATAGTAACAAATAAATAAACATTTATACTAAGTACATCTAGGCAGAAGCTTTGTCGAAGGCTATATAGTAACCTGAAACTCAAACCTAGAACTTAATCCAAGTATGGCCAGAATTGGGTCACCTACAAACCTACAAACATGCATACGATTCTATCTTATAATATTAGAGATAATATTATAATATTAGATTCATTTATTTATATAGATTATACCTAATAACATAATCATGATTTTTACAGATTCAAACATAGGAGAGTTCAGAAATAGAAAATGCATATTTTCAATGAATGTCCAAGGAGTCTGTAACGCAGACTTGCTATTTATGAATGTTGTTGCCCGTTGGCCTGGGTCTGCTCATGATGCTACTATATTTAACAACTCTAGGCTAAAAAGTAAGTAGGTACTTAGTTAACTAGAAGATTATTAATAATAAGTCATCACATAAATATGATTAATATTTCTTTGTTATTTATTTTCAGTATGTTAATAGATGGCTTATTAGAGACAGTGCATATCCCTGTACTTCATATCTTTTGACACCACTACTCAACCCCACATCTGTTACAGATGATCGTTACAATGAAGCACATATAAAGACTAGAAATACTATTGAAAGGTAAATATTATTTTATTAATATCTTATTTTAAAAATTTCCTGGATATAATGTAAAATACTTTGTAACTTTTTAGATGTTTTGGTGTGTGGAAAAGGCACATTCCAATACTCTCTCTAAAAATCCGTGTAGCTATGGAGACAACACAGGCCATTATTATTGTCACCCCTGTATTACACAACATCTGCAGATTAAATAATATTAGGGATGTGGATCCAGAAGTTGCAATGCCACATGAATTGACAA
Organism: Parnassius orleans; assembly: GCA_029286625.1. Classification (NCBI taxonomy): domain Eukaryota; kingdom Metazoa; phylum Arthropoda; class Insecta; order Lepidoptera; family Papilionidae; genus Parnassius; species Parnassius orleans. Next base: position 10,623 of record JAGSMP010000490.1, on the reverse strand, counting down.
TTGCAATGACATTATCTATGCTGAAGGGATAGGTCATCAAAATCACAGCGTCAGACAACTACTAATTAATAATTATTTTAGTTTGTAAATAATGTTTAATTATATTAGAACTTCAATGTGTAAATAATGTTATATAATACTAGAATAAATGTGCTTTATTTCAACAATTGTATTATTTCAAAAATGTCAAATAAAAATCAATGTATGTAACATAACATTACATAAGTTATTATAAGTTATAAAACAAACACACATTATTGTCACTATTTGCACAATCTTAACATTAGCAATATTAATCACTAGTCACTTATTTAATTTTTCTATTTCTAACTGTAGTTTATTTTTTTCAACTTAACCACTTCAGTTTTGGCTTCAAAATAAGCAGCCATGGCTAATTTCTTGCTTATCTGAACCTGTTGTAGTTCTTCAGAGGGCTATTGGCGTTTCTTTACTGTGAAAATAAAAACATAGTTCAATTCTCATATTTTACACTCTCCTAGCTTGATAGAATTGATCACTGATGACCACAGAGATCAGGCACAGGAGATAACATAAAAAAACATTTTATTCACAACTACTATCCAAATTACATTAGAGATTACCCAGAACCAACTGAACTACATGCCTATTTGACACATTATCTTATTCGTCAGACAATTGGGTGGTCAGCCTTTAGATTTTCGTGATGAACCAGAAAAAAAAGCACAAAGTTATTACAAAACCTGCAACAAGCAATCACACCACTAGACCATAGAGCCGGTCCGTTTTGTTTAGTAACAACTGAGGTAAAATATGACTTACAGGGTTTGTGAGGATTATTAAAAATAAATCATTTTGGTGTGAAAATTTTCTCACTATCACCACCACACTCAGCACTACCACCACCACCCATCACCAAATCAATAGGTAGTGAATGGCAAAAGCAAATCCCGGCAAAGGTTGTAAATCCATGAGTTCCACCACCGCATCTGGTGGAATCATTTCACTTTCCCCATCACCAACAAACTCCACAGTGAACTCCGTGCATGTCGCACTTAACATCGATGCTAAACGGTCCAGTGCTTCATCGGGAGGGATGTACATATTTCCACCACCGGTCTGCAAACAAAAATGTTCCAGTAGAAAAAATGTTCTAAGATGGTTAGGTATATCTAAAAAATGTCACAAAATATTCAATGAATGTACTTATTACAAACCTTTAAATTATTTTGTCTTATCAATTAATTACTTTTTGCTTGGAAATCAAGTCAAGCAGGAAGAGTTTATAGAAATATATAATATATAAATTATAGAAATAGATAAGAGTTCATCTGAAACAAAATTTTAAAGGTGCCTTACATTTTTGGCGCGAATTTTAGACAAAGACTCAAGCTTTTGTTTGTTACATTTCTGTAAATGTATATATCACGGCAAAGAGTTCACAATACTTACAGTATTTTGTTGAGCCATGTTAATGCTTATCGCTGATAAAATACTGCCACACATAAACAAAATTTAATAAAGTCATTTCTGCTGAGCTTCTTGATGTTTGGTTGTGGTGGTGTACACAAACTGTCAATGTCAAGTCAAGAAAGTGCCAATGTGTCTGACGGGGCCTGCACCATTGCACCTGCGGTGACGCCCGTGTCTAGCTACTTGTTTTGCTTCTATAAAACGGACGGAGCGGCCGCCGTGAAGGCAGTCTTGGCTCTGGCGTGGAACGGTGCACTTGTCGTATTCCGTTACTAGCTCATCCGTGACACATTGGATAATTAATTCGTACAAACGAATTAATTATTAATCTCAACTACTAAATTAGTCTCAATGCAATTTATAGTTTGTATTAAGTAATATATTGTAAAGTAAACTTATTTAAAAGAAAAGTCCCGCTGGGTTTCTTGCTGGTTCTTCCCAGGACAGAGGTTTTATCCGAACCGGTGGTACTATATTGAATTAAAGTGATTCTATTCTATTCTAAAAGCCTTTTCATGTGACTCTATACATCATAATAACATCCTTCATCAGAATTGGGAATAAAGCTTTCCATTTAAGTTCTCTATATTCTAATAACCTTTCTACATGTCAATGCCGAACGCCAAGCGGTGCGTTTCGTTGCTTCGTTTTTTAAGATAAAAGTTTGTCATTATTTGATGCAAGCCTTAATTTAGAAATGTGTATAAAGGATAATAATTATCAATATTATATTAAAAAGTAATAACTACAATAACTAAAAACATTATATAATAATCAAAATATTTTAAATACGTCGTAATATTTTATTGTAGAACGCGACGCAATTCACTTCGAAGGGAAAACAAAACACTTAGGAGATATCATGAACTATCTGTTTTTTATCTCGAGTAGGCTTTCGAACATTGCGATATTGAGACGACAGTAACATACAGATATTATAAACTTAACTGTTTACCTTGGGTAGCTATCTACTTATAACTGATTTTATGAAATTGAGTTAGGCTGATAGTGATGGATTAGTGTTTGTGCATAATTACCACAATCGGTCGAAATTAAATTTTAAAAAATGTGATAATCGGCTACTAAAGTGATAACATCTGAGTGATGTGACGAGATCACGACGATTATTTAATTAACATTTAATTTGATTATTTATCATTACAGTGAGGGACTAGTTTTAAGAATATATATATATATTTTTTTTCTCAAAACTTATTATTAATATATATATACATATTTTTGCCCGGTTTTAATTATCTTTGTTTTGTCATTTTTTGGCTGTTTGTTCGTTCTTAAAATATTTAGATTTAAATAGTATTTTGTTTTGGCTTCATTTCTGTGCCTTGGTGCCTTATGTATGTGTCAAAATAAATATTTTTTTCTTTCTTTCTAAATCTTTTTTCTTTGATGCTTACTGCTACTAGCGGTATTGCGTCTTGTGATGGATCTGCGGCTGTGCATCTTGTGGTCCTGGTCGATGGAGGTATGCGGGTGGGGATGTCTGCTGAGATCGTATGAGGGCCCCCGGGATGGTGTAAGCCCGACGATAGTCGTATTGATGCTTGTTGCGTTGCTTGCAATGCTGCAATAGCGTCTCTGCGATGGTGGTTTGTCGGGTGGCTAATCTCAATGGCGCTCTCTACGTTTTGATTTGACCCACACCTAAGTAGCTGCCCAATTCACCCGAATTGGGCAAGGCTACTAAGCTACCCTTCATGACGGGGCTGCAGACTATCTGACCTCCATGATGTTTTATAGAATAGAATAGAATAGAATCATTTTATTCGATTTAGATTACATGTAATACTTATTGAGTCTCTTTTTTACTTTTACCACTGGTTCGGAAAAAACCTCTGTGCTGGGAAGAACCAGCAAGAAACCCAGTGGGCTTTTTTTTCAACGCATAATTTACAACATAATATTTTATACAATTGTTATAAAAACATTTAGAAACAGCATGGTAGCGATCACCTCATTCCCAGGGCTTTTTATCAATCATGTACTCTTTAGTAGTACCATAACCCTTACTAGACAATTTTGCTGGGACTTTGTTGTAAAAGCGTATACATTGCCCCATAAAGGAATTACTGCCTCTTTGTAGTCGAGTAACTGGTATAACTAACTTGTGCTTGTTTCTAGTATTTACGGAATGTTTATAACTATTTTTAATAAAACTATTTTTGTTTTTGTGTACATACATTTTAACGTGGTAGAGCCATGCTGCAGCTATATTAGTAGTATAACTGTAGCACAGATGGGTCGACTCGACCGGAGAAGGACCACGCTCACACGAATACCTGCGTAAAATAGCAGCTTAACACTGCTGTGTTTTGTATGATGAGTGTAGAGAACCGGAACCTTTTACTGAAAACGAAGCATTCCATCTTAGTCACGGGTGACAACGTATCTGCATTTTGATTCGTAATCGAGGATGATATAGATGTCTATGGGCCACAGCAACCACTTAACATCAGGTGGACTGTGTGCTCGTTTGTCACCCTTATCCTATAAAAAAAATTCATTAAATTTTCGTAAATATATTTGCATCCTATCCTTGGCGGTAGGTCTGTTTCTGTACTGCGGATCCGTCGAGTTGCGCGGATGCGATAAGCGATGTGTTGCGTCAAGCTATGGAGTATTGGAACGAAGTTCCTTATCGGACGGTACGAATTTGACAGATGGGGGCTACGCGAGTAAAAGTGTAAGAATTTTTCGTCACGACCCCTTCTAGCGGTTATGCGCATATGCTATTGGCTGTGCCCAGTCATAGGTGCGCGCTTATTGGTTCAAGGCAGCCAATAAGATCAAACCGGCTGCGCTTGACAGTATTTTCAAACTTTCATTTTATTATTTTATTTCATTTTTATGGAATGGGAAAACATCTAAATGGGCTCTTTGCTAATGAGGGTTTTCTTAAATGTTCCACATGAGATGGCGGCACTGTAGCGTCAGGTCCAACCGCCTGTCAAAACAGATACACGGTTTGTATTTTTCGATCATTTTTTGGTTTATTTATTCTTAAAAACGTTACAAAAGGAATATTGTTTTCTAAAACGTTGTGCAGTGCCTATGTGTGCAAATAAAACGCCCTCCGTTTTATTTTAGTTTATTAAAGTTCCCTACAGAAGATAAAAGCTGATTAAAACAGTGGCTTGTAGCCATTCGCAGAGATAAATTTACTCCAAAATAGCCTCGTTTGCAAAAGCCACTTCACGGCGGACGATTACCAGCTACCGAAGGACTCGGTATTAGAAAAACGTAAGAATATTTTGTACTTATTTATAATTGTAGTAGTAGTAGTAAGTATATAAAAGTACACACACACAAGTGTAATAATAATCCTATATAATCAAATTTATTAATACAAGTGAGTCTTATATCATCATTCGTTTGTTTAACTCTCTAAACATTCGCCCTACATGGCGACCCTGCCGAAATTCGCGACGCGAATATGACCCCTCTGCCATATTTGGGTGGAACATTTTTCTGTGTGCAACTGATGAACTAAATCAAGCTATGGCGTTCTATCTGGAGTTACGCGACTGTGTATACGTGTTTAACAAAAGTTAACGAAAAATAACATCCAAGATGGGCGGTAAACAGACTAAAGAGAAGCCGTAATGTGCAAAACGGTGTGGGAAGCAATAAGGCAGGAATTGAACAATTGCAATTTCACTGACTACGAGTAATATTTTGCTGTCTATCATTGTGCTGGTACTTCTACTGAGGTCCCTATATTGCTTGTATCGAACATATAGGCGATGTCATATAAAGTGGATTAACACAGAGCTAAACAGAAATACCCTAAGAAGGTCTATTTTCCAACACCAACCCCACAAATGTGGAAGAAGCAAGTCAACCAAGGGCGTATTATAAAGTATGACCGTCGCGGATCGAAGTTTAAAAGTGGCGTTTATGTGCATATAAAATGAGTAAAAAAGCGTGTCTATTAATAGTGAAAAAAGGTATAGTGTTTATAAATCAACTACATTAATCTGGGACTCTAGTCTATATTACTGAACTTTATATTTTAAATTAAATCATGTATTCGTTGTACTGTCTTTAATCGTCATGTAACCGTATTATTATTATATTAAATATTTCGTAAAATTATTTATAGTATACTCTATTCTACGTATTGGTAGTAAGTTATGAATATTTCTTTAGAACAGTTATATGAGCAATTAAAAGAAGTGAGAACATATTTAATTAAAATTGACCGAGTAGACGTGAAGGAAAAGTTTTAGATACTAAACTTAAAGAGGCCAATGAAATATTTAGTGAATACTCTAAGTTGTTAATAAATTTTAATAGTAAAGTAAAGGAAGGTAAGATTAAATCTACTGATATTCCATCTTATCAAACCTATTGTAAGAATTTTGAATCATTATATCAGGATATTATAAAATTGTAAGCCTGAGTGTGTACAATCTGAAAACGAGCAATATGGATACTTTCGATTTGAAAACGGCTTTGACTTTATTACCTGTTATGTTAGATGACGAAACAAGTGTGAAACAATTAATCGACAATATTCAGTATTATAATTCTTTGTTAACAAAACAGGAATGCAAAAATAATTTAATTAAATTCATATTAAAAGTAGATTATCTCAATCTGCTAAATTACGTCTTCAAGACGATTACTCTAATGTTGAAGACTTGGTTAGTGACATGCAGAAAGAGTTGCCAAGAAAAGGAGCAGCAGCAATTCAAAATAAATTGCAAAAATTACGCCAAAATGATATGTCAATTCCTGATTATGGAAAACAAATAACAGAGTTATTTGTGGACCTTACTGATATCGCAAGCCAACGGTAATACGCATATTACAATATTTTGAAAACTGTTAATGAAAACAAGCGATCAAGCAATTTTCCGATGGCTTACGAAATCGTCGAATCAGCACAATAATTTCTGCTAGAAATTACAGCCTCTGAAAGATGCCATTCAAGCAGCTCAAGATGAAGAGGCTTCATCATCATCGGCCGCAGGAGAGGTGATGGGTATGTCCAGTAAGAAATTTTATTATCCTAGGAATTTTCATCATAATTCTAGGTACCCACGGCAACAGGCGTAATCGGCAAATGTTTTCACAGTGGGGACACTACCATGGAAACTCGCAGCGATCGAGTTCATGGAACCATTCGAACTCACGTGGCCAAGGACAGCGAAGACGATATAATCGAGGTATTGTTTCTGTAATTATCGCGGAAATCGGGATAAAAAGAAATGTAGTCAATATAATTAATGAAACCAGGAATCAACTTCAAATGAACCCCGACTAGATAAGTTTTTCGAGAATAAACAAAATCATTTAATTTTGGCTAGTAGTAATAGCAATTGTTTTATTCATTTACCAGTTTCATCATGCAATAAGACTTATTCTTTCTTAGTCGACACAGGCGCATCTTTATCCGCCGTAACATATAAACATGCTATCGAATTAAGTGTTTCATTACATAAAGAGAATGTAATTATAAACGGTCTAGGTGGGAGAGCAAACAATCGGATATGTTTATGTCCCATTAATGATTCATGGATCTGTTATTAATCACAAGTTCTTTGTTTTAATTCGTTACCATTTCGTCGCATGGAATTCTGTAGAGACTTTTGAATAGATTTGGAGCATGTTTAGATTTCGAGAAAAATATTTTATCTTTGAAATTAGGGTCGCCACACTTGTTTTTGCCTTTCACTAATAATTATAATATTAACGTATTGGAAATTCCCCAAGAAGTGAATCCATATTATATTCAAACTGATTTTCAAACCGATTGCATTATTTGTTCACGAGAATTACAAGATGGCGTTTATTTGGCTAGCCTCGATAGCGACACCAATTAAGGGAAAAATACCAAAAAAAATATTAAATGTTACCGAAAATCAGTAACATTGTCAGGAATAAATCCTGCAATTCATGATCTTAACGATTATAACATTTGTAGTTTTGAGAAAATGAGAATAATTCAGACCGAGAAACGATTATTTTCCTCATTCAAATTAAATGATTTAAATGACTTAGAAATTCAAAGTATTCAAAATATTTGTGCAAAATATGCAGATGTTTTTTATTTAGAGGGCGATAAATTGACAACAACAGATATTTACACTCATATTTTTGAAACCAAACGTTAGTCCAGTATTTTAAACCCTATAGGTTACCAATTAGTCAGAAAAGGAAATTAATCGTCAAATTAGCAACATGCTTAAAGAAGGGATTATAGAACCTAGTAAAAGTGACTGGTCTAGTCCAATATTATTGGTGCCTAAAAATTAGATAAATCGGGTAATAAAAATGGCGATTGGTAGTGGATTACCGTAAATTAAATAACTGTATAGAGGATGATAAGTACCCTCCTGATATCACAGAAATCTTAGAATCTTTGTCTGGAAGTGTATATTTTACATTTAGATTTATATCAAGGGTATTACAATGTTAATTTAGATAAAAGTTGTCGAAAATTTACTGCTTTCGATTCTGGTCAATATCAGATGACGAGAATGCCCATGGGATTAAAAACAAGTCCCAGCTCTTCGCGAATGATGAAATTAGCAATGTCAGGACTAAATAATGAAAAATGCTTGATTTATTTAGATGACGTCATTGTTTTGGTAGACAACTAGACCACCACAATAAAACTTACAGGATGTTTTTGAAAGACTTCGTTCAGTAAATTTAAAATTAAATCCGTCAAAATGTACATTTCTTAAAAACAGATTTTATATTTGGGACATTGTATATCTAACGAAGGATTTTACCTGATCCTGAAAAATAAATACAGTAAAAACTATCCTTGTCGCAAAATGCCGACGAAGTTAAAAGATTTGTGGCGTTCATAAATTATTATAGAAAGTTTATACCCAACTTTGCTGAAATTGCACAACCATTAAACCAACTTTGTAGAAAAATACTAATTTCGTTTGGACTGAAAATGTCAAAAGTCTTTTGAAACACTCAAAAACGTATTATGTCCCCCAGTTTTAGATTACCCTGATTTTTCAAAAGAAAATTATTTCATTTTACAAACCGATGCATCTAATAAAGCAATTGGAGCAGTTCTGTCGATAAAAATGGAAGACCAATAGCATTTACTAGCAGATCTCTGAATAAGGCTGAATCAAACTATCCAGTTATAGAAAAGAGTTGTTAGCGATAGTATGGGCCGTCAAATATTTCAGACCGTATCTGTATGGGCAATATTTTAAAATCAGGACTGACCATAAACCTCTAGTATACCTATTTGGCATGAAAGATCCATCGAGCAGGCTTATGAAGTTTCGTTTGGTATTAGAGGAATATAATTTTGACGTAGAGTATGTAAAGGGTTCAGATAATGCAGCTGCAGATGCGTTATCTAGAATCTGTTTGAGTTCGAAAGAGTTAAAAGAGTTAAATGAGAACATTGTTAATGTCATGAGCACGAGCAAAATCGCGAAAAATAAATAAACCAGGATCCTCCTCGTTGGACATGATACCCACAGACTTGAGGCCTGATCAACCGAAAGTCGTAAGTAATCGTCAAACCAGCAGAATCAGTGGAGTTGCGTATGGTTAATAAAGATGATTTGAAAACATTGAGAAAATTAAGAGTTATTAGTAAAGAAAATAATACATTTTGTTATGTTGAAAAGGAAAAGATAATTTATATTAAATATCTAAGTTCCGACTCACGAATGACGCGACGCGAGTTTGTGAGGAATTAGATGAATTTTGTAAGTTAATAAATGTTAATGAAGTATGTATAATAAAGAAGGATGGTAATAAGGAATTTATTAAAAACTAGTTGAAGAAGTTAAATCTATGAATGATAGGACCGGTCCACGTACATATAATAAATAATGTAAAACGATATATAGTAAGGATGACAGAAAGGTGATATTAATGACTTCCATCTCCTACCTAGCAGTGCCATGCAGGTATGAGAAGGATGGTCAACAATATAAAAAGTATTATTATTGGCCTGGGTTAGATAAGGATGTAAAGAACTTTGTTAGGCATTGTGACAAATGTCAGCGTCAGAAATTTTCGTTACCCGTAAGAGAGCCATTAGAAATAACAACGACAGCTAACACAGCGTTTGAAAAGATATATTTAGACCTAGTAGGTCCATTTGAAGTTGATAATAATAATTACTCTTATGGTTTAACGCTACAATGCGAACTCACTAAGTATGTCGAAGCATATCCTTAATTTCTAAAAACCAACGAAGTAGCAAAGAGTTTTGTTACTAACTTTATTCTTAGGTATGGAGTACCAAAAGTAATAACTTGACAGAGGAAAGAGTTCACCGCATCATTATTCCAAGAGGGTGTAAATTGCTTCAAATAAAACAATTAAATTCGACTGCTTACCACCACCAATCACTAGGTGCGTTGAAGTGTCATAAAAATTTAAATGCTTTTCTTCGCATTCAAATTGATAATCACCCTGAAACATGGAGCGACTGGTTACCATTTTGGTCGTTTGCCTATAATACGACAGTTCATACAGAGACGAAATTCAGTCCTTATGAACTTGTCTTTGAAAAAATGTTCACTCCTAGTAATTTGACAGTAGATTTAGAGCCACTTTATAACTACGATCATTATCCATGTGAGCTCAAATACAGGTTACAATTGTCACAAAGAGACGCAAGAAATAATTTGATAAAGTCTAAAGAAAAGAGGAAAATTATATTTGATAAATATACCAAGCCTATAAAATACAATGTAAATGATTTAGTACTCTTAAAAAATGAGTCAGGTAATAAACTAAGTGATCTATACTCTGGTCCTTATAAAGTTGTTAAAGATGTAGCACCAAACGTAGAAATAATTAAGAATGGTAAAATGAATTAGTACATAAAAACCGCACGAAATTGTATATCCAATAATAAATAAAACATATTTTATATGCTTTGTCTAAGTACATTTATTGTTATTATTATTATTTCTTTCTGTAGATTACTTAATATTACGTAATTATAAATATTCTAAATTAAATAATCAAAAAAAAATCTTCTTAAAATAAATACCCTATATATTATTTTATAATGTAACTGTTCCTAATATTTACAAAAATAAAATCTTTTAATGTATCGATGTTTAAAAAAAAATGTATCCTTGTATTGTCACATTTTTTCTTTTGGAGAAGGTAGTAGTAGTAAGAGTATATAAAAGTACACACAAG